>CM037857.1:36001222-36366931 GCA_021292105.1 Anadara kagoshimensis
GGTACTTTACTGTCGGCAATGTCAGATGTGGAAACCGGTAGCGTGTTTTTTGAAATAAATACAACATGTAGGAAATAAACAGAAATTATGTTTAAATCCAAACTTGGCTGCCATTTGTAATTACGTCATTGGAATCATGACAATGGGTTCAAAAGTTGTGGAATGATGGGTACTACTTGTTGGTCATGTCAGATGTGGAACCGGTAGCATGTTTTTTGAAATAACACAATTTTTGGTTTTACAGTTATAATTACAATAACAGCTAAAACCAAATTGGCTGTCGTTTTGTAATAACGTCATTGGAATCATGAACAATATGTTAAAAGTTGTGGAATGATGGGTACTACTTGTTGGTCATGTCAGATGTGGAACCGGTAGCGTGTTTTTTGAAATAACACAATTTTTGGTTTTACAGTTATAATACATATAACAGCTAAAAACCAAAATTGGCTGTCGTTTTGTAATTACGTATTGGAATCATGAACAATGTGTTAAAAGTTGTGGAATGATGGGTACTAACTGTCAGCAATGTCAGATGGGGAAGCGGTAGCCTGTTTTTTGAAATAACACAACATGTAGGAAATAAACAGAAATTATGTTTAAATCCAAACTTGGCTCCCATTTTGTAATTACGCCATTGGAATCATGAACAATGGGTTCAAAAGTTGTGGAATGATGGGTACTACTTGTTGGTCATGTCAGATGTGGAACCGGTAGCGTGTTTTTTAAATGACACAATTTTTGGTTTTACAGTTATAATACATATAACAGCTAAAAACCAAAATTGGCTGTCATTTTGTAATTACGTCATTGGAATCATGAACAATGTGTTTAAAAGTTGTGGAATGATGGGTACTAACTGTCGGCAATGTCAGATGTGGAACCGGTAGCGTGTTTTTTGAAATAACACAATTTTTGGTTTTACAGTTATAATACATATAACAGCTAAAAACCAAAATTGGCTGTCGTTTTGTAATTACGTCATTGGAATCATGAACAATGGGTTCAAAAGTTGTGGAATGATGGGTACTACTTGTTGGTCATGTCAGATGTGGAACCGATAGCATGTTTTTTGAAATAACACAATTTTTGGTTTTACAGTTATAATACATATAAAGCTAAAAACCAAAATTGGCTGTCATTTTGTAATTACGTCATTGGAATCATGAACAATGTGTTCAAAAGTTGTGGAATGATGGGTACTACTTGTTGGTCATGTCAGATGTGGAACCGATAGCATGTTTTTTGAAATAACACAATTTTTGGTTTTACAGTTATAATACATATAACAGCTAAAAACCAAATTGGCTGTCATTTTGTAATTACGTCATTGGAATCATGAACAATGGGTTCAAAAGTTGTGGAATGATGGGTACTAACTGTCGGCAATGTCAGATGTGGAACCGGTAGCGTGTTTTTTGAAATAATACAACATGTAGGAAATAAACGAAATTATGTTTAAATCCAAACTTGGCTGCCATTTGTAATTACGTCATTGGAATCATGAACAATGTGTGTTCAAAAGTTGTGGAATGATGGGTACTACTTGTTGGTCATGTCAGATTGGAACCGGTAGCATGTTTTTGAAAGAACAGAATTTTTGGTTTTACAGTTATAAAACATATACAGCTAAAAACCAAAATTGGCTGTCGTTTTGTAATTACGTCATTGGAATCATGAACAATGGGTTCAAAAGTTGTGGAATGATGGGTACTACTTGTTGGTCATGTCAGATGTGGAACCGATAGCATGTTTTTTGAAATAACACAATTTTTGGTTTTACAGTTATAATACATATAACAGCTAAAAACCAAAATTGGCTGTCATTTTGTAATTACGTCATTGGAATCATGAACAATGTGTTCAAAAGTTGTGGAATGATGGGTACTACTTGTTGGTCATGTCAGATGTGGAACCGATAGCATGTTTTTTGAAATAACACAATTTTTGGTTTACAGTTAATACATATAACAGCTAAAAACCAAAATTGGCTGTCGTTTTGTAATTACGTCATTGGAATCATGAACAATGGTTCAAAAGTTGTGGAATGATGGGTACTAACTGTCGGCAATGTCAGATGTGGAACCGGTAGCGTGTTTTTTTGAAATAATACAACATGTAGGAAATAAACAGAAATTATGTTTAAATCCAAACTTGCTGCCATTTTGTAATTACGTCATTGGAATCATGAACAATGTGTTCAAAAGTTGTGGAATGATGGGTACTACTTGTTGGTCATGTCGATGTGGAACCGGTAGCGTGTTTTTTCAAATAACACAATTTTTGGTTTTACAGTTATAATACTATAACAGCTAAAAACCAAAATTGGCTGTCGTTTTGTAATTACGTCATTGGAATCATGACAATGGGTTCAAAAGTTGTGGAATGATGGGTACTACTGTTGGACATGTCAGATGTGGAACCGATAGCATGTTTTTTGAAATAACACAATTTTTGGTTTTACAGTTATAATACATATAACAGCTAAAAACCAAAATTGGCTGTCATTTTGTAATTACGTCATTGGAATCATGAACAATGTGTTCAAAAGTTGTGGAATGATGGGTACTACTTGTTGGTCATGTCAGATGTGGAACCGATAGCATGTTTTTTGAAATAACACAATTTTTGGTTTTACAGTTATAATACATATAACAGCTAAAAACCAAAATTGGCTGTCGTTTTGTAATTACGTCATTGGAATCATGAACAATGGGTTCAAAAGTTGTGGAATGATGGGTACTAACTGTCGGCAATGTCAGATGTGGAACGGTAGCGTGTTTTTTGAAATAATACAACATGTAGGAAATAAACAGAAATTATGTTTAAATCCAAACTTGGCTGCCATTTTGTAATTACGTCATTGGAATCATGAACAATGTGTTCAAAAGTTGTGGAATGATGGGTACTACTTGTTGGTCATGTCAGATGTGGAACCGGTAGCATGTTTTTTGAAAGAACAGAATTTTTGGTTTTACAGTTATAATACATATAACAGCTAAAAACCAAAATTGGCTGTCGTTTTGTAATTACGTCATTGGAATCATGAACAATGGGTTCAAAAGTTGTGGAATGATGGGTACTAACTGTCGGCAATGTCAAATGTGGAACCGGTAGCGTGTTTTTTGAAATAATACAACATGTAGGAAATAAACAGAAATTATGTTTAAATCCAAACTTGGCTGCCATTTTGTAATTACGTCATTGGAATCATGAACAATGGGTTCAAAAGTTGTGGAATGATGGGTACTACTTGTTGGTCATGTCAGATGTGGAACCGGTAGCGTGTTTTTTGAAAGAACAGAATTTTTGGTTTACAGTTATAATACATATAACAGCTAAAAACCAAAATTGGCTGTCGTTTTGTAATTACGTCATTGGAATCATGAACAATGGGTTCAAAAGTTGTGGAATGATGGGTACTTACTGTCGGCAATGTCAGATGTGGAACCGGTAGCGTGTTTTTTGAAATAATACAACATGTAGGAAATAAACAGAAATTATGTTTAAATCCAAACTTGGCTGCCATTTTGTAATTACGTCATTGGAATCATGAACAATGGGTTCAAAAGTTGTGGAATGATGGGTACTACTTGTTGGTCATGTCAGATGTGGAACCGGTAGCATGTTTTTTGAAATAACACAATTTTTGGTTTTACAGTTATAATACATATAACAGCTAAAAACCAAAATTGGCTGTCGTTTTGTAATTACGTCATTGGAATCATGAACAATATGTTAAAAAGTTGTGGAATGATGGGTACTACTTGTTGGTCATGTCAGATGTGGAACCGGTAGCGTGTTTTTTGAAATAACACAATTTTTGGTTTTACAGTTATAATACATATAACAGCTAAAAACCAAAATTGGCTGTCGTTTTGTAATTACGTTATTGGAATCATGAACAATGTGTTCAAAAGTTGTGGAATGATGGGTACTAACTGTCAGCAATGTCAGATGGGGAAGCGGTAGCCTGTTTTTTGAAATAACACAACATGTAGGAAATAAACAGAAATTATGTTTAAATCCAAACTTGGCTCCCATTTTGTAATTACGCCATTGGAATCATGAACAATGGGTTCAAAAGTTGTGGAATGATGGGTACTACTTGTTGGTCATGTCAGATGTGGAACCGGTAGCGTGTTTTTTTAAATGACACAATTTTTGGTTTTACAGTTATAATACATATAACAGCTAAAAACCAAAATTGGCTGTCATTTTGTAATTACGTCATTGGAATCATGAACAATGTGTTTAAAAGTTGTGGAATGATGGGTACTACTTGTTGGTCATGTCAGATGTGGAACCGATAGCATGTTTTTTGAAATAACACAATTTTTGGTTTTACAGTTATAATACATATAACAGCTAAAAACCAAAATTGGCTGTCATTTTGTAATTACGTCATTGGAATCATGAACAATGTGTTCAAAAGTTGTGGAATGATGGGTACTACTTGTTGGTCATGTCAGATGTGGAACCGATAGCATGTTTTTTGAAATAACACAATTTTTGGTTTTACAGTTATAATACATATAACAGCTAAAAACCAAAATTGGCTGTCATTTTGTAATTACGTCATTGGAATCATGAACAATGGGTTCAAAAGTTGTGGAATGATGGGTACTAACTGTCGGCAATGTCAGATGTGGAACCGGTAGCGTGTTTTTTGAAATAATACAACATGTAGGAAATAAACAGAAATTATGTTTAAATCCAAACTTGGCTGCCATTTTGTAATTACGTCATTGGAATCATGAACAATGTGTTCAAAAGTTGTGGAATGATGGGTACTACTTGTTGGTCATGTCAGATGTGGAACCGGTAGCATGTTTTTTGAAAGAACAGAATTTTTGGTTTTACAGTTATAAAACATATAACAGCTAAAAACCAAAATTGGCTGTCGTTGTGTAATTACGTCATTGGAATCATGAACAATGTGTTTAAAAGTTGTGGAATGATAGGTACTAACTGTCGGCAATGTCAGATGTGGAACCGGTAGCGTGTTTTTTGAAATAATACAACATGTAGGAAATAAACAGAAATTATGTTTAAATCCAAACTTGGCTGCCATTTTGTAATTACGTCATTGGAATCATGAACAATGGGTTCAAAAGTTGTGGAATGATGGGTACTACTTGTTGGTCATGTCAGATGTGGAACCGGTAGCGTGTTTTTTGAAAGAACAGAATTTTTGGTTTTACAGTTATAATACATATAACAGCTAAAAACCAAAATTGGCTGTCGTTTTGTAATTACGTCATTGGAATCATGAACAATGGGTTCAAAAGTTGTGGAATGATGGGTACTTACTGTCGGCAATGTCAGATGTGGAACCGGTAGCGTGTTTTTTGAAATAATACAACATGTAGGAAATAAACAGAAATTATGTTTAAATCCAAACTTGGCTGCCATTTTGTAATTACGTCATTGGAATCATGAACAATGGGTTCAAAAGTTGTGGAATGATGGGTACTACTTGTTGGTCATGTCAGATGTGGAACCGGTAGCATGTTTTTTGAAATAACACAATTTTTGGTTTTACAGTTATAATACATATAACAGCTAAAAACCAAAATTGGCTGTCGTTTTGTAATAACGTCATTGGAATCATGAACAATATGTTAAAAAGTTGTGGAATGATGGGTACTACTTGTTGGTCATGTCAGATGTGGAACCGGTAGCGTGTTTTTTGAAATAACACAATTTTTGGTTTTACAGTTATAATACATATAACAGCTAAAAACCAAAATTGGCTGTCGTTTTGTAATTACGTTATTGGAATCATGAACAATGTGTTCAAAAGTTGTGGAATGATGGTACTAACTGTCAGCAATGTCAGATGGGGAAGCGGTAGCCTGTTTTTTGAAATAACACAACATGTAGGAAATAAACAGAAATTATGTTTAAATCCAAACTTGGCTCCCGTTTTGTAATTACGTCATTGGAATCATGAACAATGTGTTCAAAAGTTGTGGAATGATGGGTACTACTTGTCGGTCATGTCAGATGTGGAACCGGTAGCATGTTTTTTGAAATAACACAATTTTTGGTTTTACAGTTATAATACATGTAACAGCTAAAAACCAAAATTGGCTGTCGTTTTGTAGTTACGTCATTGGAATCATGTACAATGTGTTTAAAAGATTTGGAATGATGGGTACTAACTGTCGAACATGTCAGAAGTGGAATCGTTGCATCAATACCAACAATATACCAATATACATGCCTAGATACAAAAAGTTGATAGTTTTTTTGATAAATAACCTTTTATAATGATAAGAAGATCTTCAGAAAACAGTATCTCCCCACAAAAGTGAATTCCATACAAGGTGAAATATGCTTAATGGAGCACTGGTTGTTAAACAAGTCGGTTGGTTTGGCCATTTAATTGATCAAAAACCACAACAAAGAATTAAAGAATTAGGCTATAAATACAACTTATTTACATATTTCATAAATATTACACAATCTTATCTATGTATATGTTTAATACCCAGTTTTATTTCTTATGTGTAAAATTCCGACAAAATTGGTTCATAAATATGGCTGTACCGTATCAGTTTTATTATTTATAGTAACAGCAGGGATTTACGGGACACAGAAAACCTGCCTATATGACGCAAATAAATCTTCCAGGACTCTTGAAACATTTTAATGTGCGTCACTATGGACACAGCATTCCATTCAATTTAAAGTACATCTTTTCTGTTTGTTATAGTCTTTGAATTACCAAATGCCGAAATACCATGCATGTTGCATGGCTCAATCAACCATCGGTGGTCAAAATGCATTTCCCATTTATTAGACGTGAGGGGACTACCGTTTCAAACAATTTTGCCCTATCCGTGTTATACAAATGCTTGGTTCATGTAATCATTATGCGTGCAAAGCACTGTGTTGACCATGACTTGTTGTGTTTGTAATTTTAATACACAGAAGTGGAAAGGATAGGGACATAATCAGAAAAAAGACGAAAACTTTTTTCCGATAATTTGCCAATTTTACTGGCAGGTATCTTCAAGTTGTCGATTTTACTGGCATAAATATTCCATTTCTCCACCTTAATCAAAATCCCAAGTGTTTTAAGGGCTAAAACCTAAAATTCAAGGGTGTTTTTTCAAGAGAAAACTCATTTTAAGGTGTTTTTTTAAACCTGTGCGAACAATGATATCGTTTAAAAAAGGGAAAAAAATCAGACAGCTGACCCGAAGCCAAGTTCATGCAGAGAACTAAAATTTGCTGTGAAAAAAGTATTCAATAAAATGGGCATAACAAGTATCTACGGTTGTCTTATATGGTACACTGAATATTCTCTTTATTATCAAATTTAAACTAAAAATTAGAAATTTTTTATGACCCGTAAAACTGAAAAATGACCCCGTTTTTAACAGCTGGAGAAAACAATGAGTAATTTTATAGGGGACTGTCAAAATTTTATGAGGACTCCTTGAAAAAAAGTTAGGGAGTCCCAAGGACTCCAAAAGTCTACAACATGTACAAGTGATGTAAATCCCTGGTAACAGAAACCATCTTAGATACACTATATTTTGCAAACAAAATATTTTACAGAAATCCTGTTAAAAATGTTAAAAAAATAAAAAGTTCTATTTTCTATGTTTAAAATTTCAACAAAATTGGTACATAATTAAGGCTGTATTGGCCATTTATAGGTTTTTTGCTATTTATAGTAAGGGCGACCATCTTGGATATGCTATAAGGCTGTTGAGCAATCCCACACCAAACACTACCATAACAAATCAACTGACCAAGTTTCAGCTCAATCGGATGTATGGTTTTCTTGTAAATGCACGGAAACTATGAATTGGATGAAAAACTCAATTTTTAGTAAATGCGGCCATCTTGGATGCAGGATTATGCTGTAGTGCAATCCCACACCAATCAATATCATAACAAATAAACTGACCAAGTTTCAGCTAAATTGGATGTATGGTTTTCTTTTAAATGAATGGAAACCAACAAGGACGGACACACACACACACACACACACACACACACACAGTGGTATTACTATATCCCCCTCACCACTGGTGGCGGGGGGGGGGGGGGAATTGGGTAATAAAGTTAGTTTATTTTAAATCATCATGTTATGTTATTTACTTTTACTTTCCACTAAAATTATTTAATTGAAATGAACTGTTGATATCAATAAATTATTTATTTTGCAGTTTGAAGTTCAACATTTAGGGTGTTTTAATATGAAGTTTGAAAATTTCGAGATATCATCATGAATTTATTTTTTTTAAGGAACATTTAATTTTCTATGACGTTTTTCAATTGTCATGATCCTATGGCTGCATGCCTATCACTTTGACCCTGCTGCCTACGGCTGCCTGCCTATCATGTTGAGCCTGCTGCCAACCTATCACCTTGAGCCTGCTGCCTATGGCTGCCTGCCTGTCACCTTGAGCCTGCTGCCTATGGCTGCCTGCCTATCACATTGAGCCTGCTGTCTACATATCACCTTCAGCCTGCTGTCTATGGCTGCCTGCCTATCACCTTGAGCCTGCTGCCTATGGCTGCCTGTCTATCACCTTGAGCCTGCTGCCTATGGCTGCCTGCTTATCACATTGAGCCTGCTGTCTACCTATCATCTTGAGCCTGCTGCCTATGGCTGCCTGTCTTTCACCTTGAGCCTGCTGCCTATGGCTGCCTGCATATCACCTTGAGCCTGCTGCCTATGACTGCCTGCATATCACCTTGAGCCTGCTGTCTATTTTTCATCCAATTTCATTACATCAAAATCCGATACATATTTTATGAATTAAATCATATAAATGTTTATATTATTATAACGACTCATATGCATAATTCCAGAAAATCAGGTCAACAAAAAAATTTTCAGAGAAACCGGTTACATATGTTAAATGCATTGATCTTTTTTATATTTGAACAAAATTAAATAAAACTTTATTGTACCAAAGCCATTTATGCCTTTTTGTATTTATAGTAATGGCGGCCATCTTGGATATCAGACCAAGTACCTGGTGCAAATTTTAATTTTTAATCCATCCTTAATTGGGGCCTTCTACACAAAATTTGGTTTAATTTGGCCTCATGGTTACAGGGCTCTGATATTTTTTTACTGGTTGGCACTGTGCCAAATAATCAGGTGTTGTGTACTTGCAACAAGTAGTTGTTACTCTGCACTAGAAAAAGAAGTAATTTTATTTTATGTATTTTTTCAAAATTGAATGCTACTTAAGAAATAATTCAGGGTCGGACCATGGATCGAACCCGGAACCACCCGCACTATAGACGAGTGCTCTACCAACTGAACTACCCCGAACATTCAGTTTATCAAACACTTTCTCCCAATATAAAAATATTTGAAAATTTCAATACTTTGTGTAGAATTTAAATTTCTACCTTTACAAAAAAAAAACTTTTAGCATTCATTTTCATGCAAATGTTTTAACTTAGTAAAACAGTAAAATAATAAGCACCCGAATTCTTCTGTAAAAAATAATCATAATGTCACTATTACAAAAATAAGTGGATTATAGCTAAATAAAACGGACGTAGCTTCAAATGTGATAATTTATAAAAAAGATAAATTAATCCGTCATTGGGATCTTCTGTTTTTTATTAATTTAAGCAACTAAAATATGTCCAAACTCTTTATCTAAAAACATCTAGTTGACGTTTTTTTATTTAATATTTGTAAAATAAATACAGGACTACTCTTGGATATTAACACCTAATCCATGTAAATGTTACCCACAAAATTATCACGCTTGAAAACTGCGGTGAGAATTACACACGGCTACTTTTTATTTTTTTAATTGCATTCAAACACGTGTAATTTTAAATATTAATTATTTTATAAAAAATTTTAAAGTAACACATAACATTGGTATAATAAACAAATGTACTTACCTTACACAGAGATGTCGTGATTTGCAGATTATTCCTATCTTCACGTCACCACGCTGTATCCGGCATGCTGATTACACTGCTAAATCCAATATGAAACACATGAATAATCAGAATCACCAATAATCTGCTATTTAAATCCAATATGAAACACGTGAATTTTAAGAATCACCAATAAACAGCTAAATCCAAATGCACCACTTGAATAATCCAACACTACCTTTACCCGACTTATCACCAAGCTCGCACCTGATGGAATGCCGCTGGAGGTCACATCCGTGCCGAATACAATGACATTGATAATCACTATAGCAACCCACGTGATGCTGCCTGTTCTAATTGGCAGATGTATTAAGGGGCCCAGCTGAAAGGGAAATTCAAAAATATTTTAAATGTTCCTACATTTTTAACAGTAATTATACAAAAAAAAATATTAAATTAAATTGAAATAAATAAATAAAAAATTTAAAAAAAATGTAATAATAAAAAAAATTATATCCATTTTTATAAAGATTTTAATTGGCATCCTTAGATATTCCGTCAAGATGGTTGGAGTTAATTCTAATACACAGTGGTTTCGTATTTTAATTCTATAAATATGGCGAGGTTTTCTACCGTTTGTTTCATTTTGAACAACAAATGCCGTATAAATTTATCAAAGAATCCCGGTGGCTGAGTGATCAAGTAATTTTAACGCATATACTCGATCGTTTCAGTGCACTTCTCAGTGGCGGATTTAAAGGGGGGTTGCAGGGGTTGCAACCCCCCCCCCCTTTGAAAAAATTGAGAGAGAGAGAGAGAGAGAGAGAGAGAGAGAGAGAGAGCTATTGACTGATGTGACCCCCATATGTTAATTTAACAAACCATTTCTGTATACGTGTTGTTCCGGATCGCGTTTACAAGACCCCCACGTCTCTGGAAGCTCGCGCCTTCGGCGCTCGCACCTAGCATTGATATACTAGTAATTCTCAACCCCCCTTCAAAAATTCTGGATCCGCCCCTGCTTCTTACTGTCTAGATTGAAAATGTGAGAAAGTTTGCCAGTTCGCTTGCGGAAGTTTGGTAGTTTCTCCGAACACTTCGGTTCCCTCCACTACCCCTTAACTGACAGCCTCGATATAAGTGATTTTTGCGTAAAACAACAATATTCCACTTTATCCTGTATACATGTATTAGTATTTATCAACTTTCATTAAAACATGCATTGTTGATATAGGTCAATTATTATAAAGAAAACAAAATGACAAAAAATTATTAAATTTGACATGTAAATAATTTGCTGCAGGTAAAATTTCACTTTTCCCCAATACATAAAATTTCTTTTTAAAAAACTGGTTGACCTTGGCCTGTCCTTTAACAACATACATCCAGACACATATTATACTCAGGCATCCATATCCCTTGAAAACATATTTTTGCACATCTGACAGATTTCCATGCTACCCAGACCACTGCGGTACCTTAGTTGGTACCTAGTGCTCGCTCCGTATGTGAGAGGTCGTGGATTCGAACCCCGACTGGGTCAGACTAAGAATTAAAATTGGGGTAGTGATTGTTCTTTCGTCAAGCACTCAGCATTTAGAAATGAAAGTAATTTGGTTCTTCAGAAGATATCTTAAAACCCGATGCTCGTTAAAGAACCCTCCTTGCACATTACACTGAACGCATTGCAAAGGTTAATTTTTCTGCCACTTCAGCTTATAGCTGGTGACGTCTCGATATAAGTGAAATATTCTTGACTGGAAAGTTAAACCCAATTCATTCAATCAATTATGTCAGACTAAAGATGTTTGTTTTGTTCACACAATACTTCTAGCACAACTTCTTGAATATTCTTGAAAAAGAGAGTGGTATAATAATCACGAAAAGAATCCAAGTAATCCCAGTCCATGACCAAAACATAATCCTAACAGGAAAGTAATCCAAACACAAACAGACCAGACCATGACCAAAACATAATCCTAACAGGAAAGTAATCCACACACAAACAAACCAGTCCATGACCAAAACATAATCCTAACAAGAAAGTAATCCAAACACAAACAAACCAGTCCATGACCAAAACATAATCATAAAAGCAAAGTAAAAACCATACAATCTCAACACCCCTTTAGAAGCCAGTTTCGAATACCAATGGGGGCAGACTATGTATAGTGTGAGGAATTTTGTCAGTTTGGTTTGTGTTTTTCTCCGGGCACTCCGGGCATTTTCTTTCTCATCCAGAAACCCGACGCCTACACCAACTTTATATTTGTGTCAGTTTCGTTAGTTATTTAAATTGGATAACAATTGTTTGGACAAAAAACTAGGCTAACAAACTGCTGTCAGACCTGGGAAAAACAATTGCATGGTCATTTAAATAATCAGGTTCCGGTTTGTTCTTATTTTACATTTCTATTCAAGGTCGCGTACATATGGCTTGATTGAGCTTCCAAGAACTGTTCAAATTCTAGATCTACTTGGGGAGAGAAACCTCATGTGAAAAAAGTTTGTCTGTTAGCTTGCTAAAGGTCAGTGGTTTTTTCATTCTCCGGTCAATCCGGTTTCCTCCACCACCCCTGAACTGACCGTCTCGATATAAGTGAAAAAAAATTTTGACAAGGGCGTTAACCAGTTTTATCAGACGTCCTTCTGAATTCAGATGGTGTACAGTGTATGGGCGTACAATCCACTAAACCGGATGTTGTGAACTGTATTGCGAGAGAAATAATTATTGCTGGACGGGTCAGCCTCAGCCGAGCGAGTATATGTATGTTGCGTTTAAACCAGTGATAGCGAGATTTCAACACTTTTCGGAGGTAAGAACATATATAGATATATATATAACATCACGTCAGTTTGATGTTGCAGACGAAAATCATCGCAGCAATCACAGAGTCCTACATGATTTACACATGGGTCGACGTCGTATAAATATGATTTTTCACCGTTTTAAACAAAAACTGAATGAAAATATTTACAAACATGTTTGAAATTTATTTTCCTATCCAATTTAGGTCCTGTATTTCTCCTTTAGAAACATCCCCGTTTCTGCATACGAAAACTTTTTCGTCAGGCTGTGACTTTTGACCGACTGTCCGGATTGTTGCAATGTGAGATTTCCTTACTGTACGCGTTATTGCTGACTCTGTGTACGCATGATTGGTGTCAGTTATTCACGTGTATATATCCATGAATCTTTGTTCTAGTCGAGTAGGCATTTTATGAACCTAGAAATGTTCATTCCTATGAAGTTTTTTTGCTGTTTTGTTTTCCTTATGGGTCCTTAGTTGCCCTTCGGGCAAATTTGGGCAACTTGCACAATATACATAAATCCAAAATGGCCGCCAAACGGCAAATTAAAATACATACTGCAATATAAAATATCTTTGAATAGGTTGTAATATATCCTTTTAGATGTTTTCAGGCATGAGGAACCCATTTCTAGTGGTAATTTTTACATACGGAACACTTAACTCACACAATAAGCTATAAACACAAGATGACCGACGGACGCCATCTTGAAATATTGATTTTGTACAAAAACAAATTTATAATAGATTGTCATACATCTTTGCAGGGGTATTTAGGCAGGGGCAACTCAATTCTGGCATTAGTTTTACATTAAATACCATCATGTCTATAATGTCCGACCATATGTGTCAAATAACTATTCACCCTTGTGTAAAAATTCAAACACCCCCTTTCTCCAGAACAGTTACAAATTATGTACAGAATTTTTTTAAGGCAAGCATGTCCTTGTGTGTTGCACTTATGATTTTGTGCCTTAGATTGACATAACACGACAAAGAAGTTCTTTGGGCGCCGGGTATCCTTTCGCTATAACATGTTATGATAATTGATCTTTGAATTTCAATCCGAAATCGGTTATCATCTCATACTGCTCAGGAGGATTTTGACTAACGGTATCGTTTCACAACATTAACTAAAGGTGCGACAACAGAAAATGGCGTTTGATACAAAGTTAAAACTATAAGGCTTTGGTTTTCTTTATGAAGAGCCTATGGAAACGTCACAGTTTTCCCTGCTGGCTGGCAATACAGAACAACAAAGAATGGTTCAGATCCCATAAAATTATTTGTGATCTTTGTTGACCACAACAGCTAATCAAAAACAAACATACTAATCCATTTCCGAATCACAATCCAGAAGCAAAGTAAAACTTTGGAACTGACAAGTTAGGTTAGACACGTGAACTTCCACCAGGGAAGTGAGGCCGGGTGCTCCGGAAGGGTAAGCACCTAAATGAGGAGAATAAGAGTGTAATTATGATGCTGTATCACAACCACTAAGAACATGCATACATAACAGCCCAAGATATCTCGATAGAAGTCCATGTCACTAAGAGCATTCACGCCTGGTAGTTCAAGACATCTCGATCCAAGACCATCACATGTACAGTGTGCATGCCGGCTGTTCAAGGCATCTCGAACCAAGACCACGACACTGAGAGCATGCATGCCTGGCAGTTAAAGACATCTCAAACCAAGACCACGATACTGAGAGCATGCATGCCTGACAGTTAAAGACATCGTAAACCAAGACCACGACACTGAGAGCACGCATGCCTGGCAGTTAAAGACATCTCAAACCAAGACCATGACACTGAGAGCATGCATGCTTGACAGTTAAAGACATCTCAAACCAAGGCCAAGACACTGAGAGCATGCATGCCTGACAGTTAAAGACATCTCAAACCAAGGTCAAGACACTGAGAGCATGCATGCCTGGCAGTTAAAGGCATCTCGAACCAAGACCACGATACTGAGAGCATGCATGCCTGACAGTTAAAGACATCGTAAACCAAGACCACGACACTGAGAGCACGCATGCCTGGCAGTTAAAGACATCTCAAACCAAGACCATGACACTGAGAGCATGCATGCTTGACAGTTAAAGACATCTCAAACCAAGGCCAAGACACTGAGAGCATGCATGCCTGACAGTTAAAGACATCTCAAACCAAGGTCAAGACACTGAGAGCATGCATGCCTGGCAGTTAAAGGCATCTCGAACCAAGACCACGACACTGAGAGCATGCATGCCTGGCAGTTAAAGGCATCTCGAACCAAGACCACGACACTGAGAGCATGCATGCCTGACAGTTAAAGACATCTCAAACCAAGACCACGACACTGAGAGCATGCATGCCTGGCAGTTAAAGGCATCTCGAACCAAGACCACGACACTGAGAGCATGCATGCCTGACAGTTAAAGACATCTCAAACCAAGGCCACGACACTGAGAGCATGCATGCCTGACAGTTAAAGACATCTCAAACCAAGGCCGACACTGAGAGCATGCATGCCTGGCAGTTAAAGACATCTCAAACCAAGGCCAAGACACTGAGAGCATGCATGCCTGACAGTTAAAGACATCTCAAACCAAGACCACGGCACTGAGAGCATGCATGCCTGACAGTTAAAGACATCGTAAACCAAGACCACGACACTGAGAGCATGCATGCCTGACAGTTAAAGACATCTCAAACCAAGACCACGACACTGAGAGCATGCATGCCTGACAGTTAAAGACATCGTAAACCAAGACCACGACACTGAGAGCATGCATGCCTGACAGTTAAAGACATCTCAAACCAAGACCACGACACTAAGAGCATGCATGCCTGACAGTTAAAGACATTGTAAACCAAGACCACGACACTGAGAGCATGCATGCCTGACAGTTAAAGACATCTCAAACCAAGACCAAGACACTGAGATCATGCATGCCTGACAGTTAAAGACATCGTAACAAAGACCACGACACTGAGAGCATGCATGCCTGACAGTTAAAGACATCGTAAACCAAGACCACGACACTGAGAGCATGCATGCCTGACAGTTAAAGACATCGTAAACCAAGACCATGACACTGAGAGCATGCATGCCTGACAGTTAAAGACATCTCAAATCAAGACCATAGTTAGTTGCATTGATGTTCAAAAACTTCTATCCTATTACTCCATCTGTACATCCCATTGTTTTTATGCTTATACACCCAATACACTAGGGAAACAAAAACATCTGTGTCGTCAATCAGCACTCAAATGACATCATGACCTGTCTGTGCAGCCTGGAGAACATACGATACCATAGTTATGCCGGATTCATCATAGCCGAATCCACAATCGTATAAATATTGCTGTGGTGTTCCCTCTGTCCTGGTTTCTTAGAATATATGAGATGGTATTTGTCGAAAAACATGATTTTCTTTGAAGTGTCTGGGTACCAATATGACCTTTTTCGGATTGATGCAATGAAATCTGATGGGTTAACCCATGTGATCAAGAGATATGGTAGAAAAACTGAATCAGTGTGATTGTGAGTTTTGGGTGAACGAACTCCACAAAGCGATTTGACTAGAGCTGACTTCATTCCTTTTTCAATGACAACTATTTTCAACCAATGTCAAAAAGGAACAGAACCGATTACAAATGCAAGCAGAAGCTATGCTCAAACTGCCCTTGCTGTCCAACAACGATAACCAAAGAAACATGTTTCCAAGATCAATAACTGGCTTTGTTTTTGCATCTTGACAGCGTCGCTTTGAAACGAATTGTCTTTATCATCTAAGTATATAGAGCCAATGATGGCATTATAAACTCATCAGGTAGACCGGATTGTACTCTTATTCCATCTTCACATCCATTGCAACTGAATCCACCACATTGACACATTTGAAGCAATTTTGTGAACAATTGCCTTATGACCTGTTTTTATTTAGTGGGAATTTGAATAAGTAATAAATTTTGGTCATATATATCTAATAAACATCGAGGATTGAACTTTTTGAGTTATGGTCCGTATCACACTCAGAATATATTCATTCCAATCAATCAGAGAAGCACCAATCTACCCACTAAAAGGATCAGGCTAGAAAGTTATGCCTTTTTCAAATTTGATAGCAGTTTGTACTTCAAACTGGTTAACCAAGACAGCATCCTAATAATCACTATGGTGTCGACATGCAATATCCTCGACAGGACACGCATGTGTTTATAGCAGACACTGAGAAAGTTTACCAGCATATTGTACATGTCCAGCATCCAATAAAATTATTTGTTGGGTTTGTTAATCTGGATATAATAGTTTTGGTGGTATACAGTGCAAGGGTATTATTTTCTGCAGTCCAGTATAATTTATATGTGACACAGCAGTTTCAGGTCTAGATTTCGAGATGTTGCTTAAAAGTTCTACTGTTCCAACTCAAACCAAACAATTCAGTTTTGGAAGGTTGCGCATTATCAGTGACAGATTTTGCTGCAGATTCCCGAAACCATAATACTTCATCACATGACGTAATGTATCAATGTTTCTGTAAAAATCGAATCAATTCACTGCTGCCAAAGATTATGTTTTTAATTTCTTATTAAAAGGAACTGTGCGAGCCTCATTTATGACCTTTTAATCAAACGTATCAAGATGCATGGTTAAGTTACACACCATTGAATGTGATATGCTGAGTTAATCTAATTATAATAAACCCTTGTCTGGTCAGAATTGTTAAATATACTTTCAAAATGTCCTAAATGTTAAAACAACAACGGAAATGAGATCCTCATACCTAAAAACATATAAAACGGTATATTGCAAGCTATTGTAAAACAATTTTTACAAAAGATAGATTTTCAATATGGCGTCAGGCAGCCATCTTGGATATATGCAAATTATTCATTTTGCCCAATGTAGCCTCCAGGGCAACTAACCTAATTTTACTCTAGGGACCCTATAGAATACAAAACAGCAAAAAAACTTTATAGGAAAAAATATTTCTAGGTTCAAGTATTGAGTATATGGGAGTGTCAACTCGACTATTCTAAGAGACCCACGACGTTGTTTGTTGGTACAGCCGACTTGAATGAACAACAGAGCAAATCCGTTCACATCATGCAGAGTATTCACTATAAAATTTGACGATTTTGGTGACTTGAATCTTTGTCGGGGAACAAGGGGGGAGGGGGGGGGCGTCGGAGAGGTCAAATGACCTACCGGTATTTAATGCCAAAATATACTCAGTAAAGCATTTACGGTTGAGAGAGAGAGAGAGAGAGAGAGAGAGAGAGAGAGAGAGAGAGAGAGAGAGAGAGAGAGAGAGTATCGTTATGTATGTGAACTAACAAAATGTTGGAATGCATAATCAATACCAAACAGCCTTCATTCTTGTTGTCTTAATACACGACAAAGAACAACCACGATAATAACCGACACTTTGAAAAACTGAACATCCTTGAATGCACGAAAATGTGAATTTTTATGCCAAGTAATTGTACACTATATACTCGAACAATTCATTTATTGCTGCTATCTTTGAAAAACATGCTCAATGTTCATAATAATTTAAATTTTTATAACAGTTGCATTTCAATAATCCGTACAGTAACTTTTTGCTCTTAGACTATCTCTGAAAATAATTGATACTGTTGTCATATACCATTTTTTGAATTTAATCATAAAATACATTTAAAAAATGGTCATATACCATTTTTAATGTATTTTATGATTAAATTCAAAAAATGGTATATGACACTGTACATGTTCAATAATCCGGACAGTCGGTCAAAAGTCACAGCCTGGCGAAAAAGTTCTCGTATGCAGAAACGGCGGCATTTAGGAGAAAAACGGGACCTAAATTTGGTAGAAAAATGAATTTCAAACATGTCTGTGAATAATTTTCATTCAGTTGTTGTTTAAAACGGTGAAACATCATTTATATACGACGTCAAACCATGTGTAAATCATGTAGGACTCTGTAATTGCTGCGATGATTTTCGTCTCCAACATCAAACTGAAATCAGTTAGGTATTAACAGACGTGATGTTTACATGTGATCAAATGTATATATTCTTACTTCTGAATATTGTTGAAATCTTGCTATCACTGGTTTAAACAAAACAGATGCATTTACTCGCTCGGCTGAGGCTGATACGTCCTGCGATAATTATTTCGCTCGCCGTACAATTCACAACATTCGGTTCAGTGGACTGTACGCCCATACACTATGTGGTGCGTACCACGTAGTAACAACCCCTTCATCTTTTGAGACAAAAATCTCTGCTTTGTTAGATAAGCTTGAAGAAGGTTTTGTAGTTTAAAAACATTAAATTAAAAATTGTATTGCTCTAGGCCAAACAAAAGTAATAAACGATTTTTTCATTCATAAACAAGAGCAATGGGCTTGTCCGTGACGCATACTGGTTACAAATAGAAACACCAGTGTAAACCCGTACCGCGTGAATACGTATTAGCCAATCAGATCCCAGTTCTGAAGATCTATATGATGAAGTTGTCGAATATGCCATATTAAAACAGCTCCCTTTCAGTTAATTGCTAAATTTAACTCTCAAAAACTTAAACACTACAGTGAATATATATAATTTAACCATGTAGATAGAAAACTGGTATTTTAAAATATGTATCTTTAAAACAAGACTGCGAACGAACAAGTTTTTATTTCTCAACAAACTTTTATCTAATAGATTTAATATTTATTCATGTAAATTAAAAGCATAGAGTTAAAAAAAACAAGGAATATTTGCAAAAAATATTCAAAATATGAAAAATATATTGACATGTGAAATTTCAAGTGCATTGAAGTTATATCAAGTAGGATATCTCAGTTTGAATTACACCATCCATTCAAAAACATGTTTTTTCCTCATCGGACTATAACATGATGGCTTGTATTCTTGTCTCCTTCGATCTTTGCTAAAGAGAGCAAAACAAGTTATATGCATGCATTACCGCAAGCTAGTCTGATCAGCTAACAATAGAGTTGAGTAATGCTGTTTTACGTCCCAGTCAAGAATATTTCACTTATATCGAGAGGTCGCCGGCTATAGATGCAGATATTGTGCCTGTGTGTTGCGCTGATGGCATTATGCAGCAGGGTTCGTTCATCATCATCAATGTTCTCGCTCCCCCAACTTATATTAAACAAGGAATGGTATTTGAAAATGGCAATAGCCGTTATATCCTGTCGGCATTCATTTGTGACCAGCGTTTTTACCCTGATTGTCTTATTTTCAGTTTTAGATGGATACCTCCAGTTAGAGTTGTTAGATATTATAAAACCAAAAGTAAACGAAGCCCTGGTCTCAATAAACACATCGGTACAACAATGTGACACTCTGGTGAATAGAGAAGTTGATAACTGTGTCTCATGTGGACAGGCAAAATGTAAAGACAGGTAAATATTATACAATTATGGACTTTTTAGTGGTTGTATATGGTGTGATATTCACCGTAAAAATAAATATTGACCGAGGCGACAGTGATTATCACACTACATGCAACCACTAAAAAGTCCATAACTGTTTTATTATACAATTTAGCCACTGTGGCACTTCGGTTAACAATGTGAACAGGTAATCTAGCTATTTTACTGGTGTCTCCCATACTTCACCGAGTTATTACGTTGGTTGCTAGGTGTAAGATATCCCCTGTGTAAGACAAGCTACACGCGCTGTTGCGTCACAAGATAATCATATGCAGAAATTGACATTGTGTCATTGCGCATAGCCATGTGGATTTGTTTACGTCGAGAAATTTTAAAATACTTACAGATTTCATATACATGTAACAGTGTTTTGTATGAATCAATCACTGCCTGTTGTGTGAAATAGAGAAATCTTATCCCTCGGTCTAATATTTTAAGTCCAGAACTCGCTAAATCTCGTTCTGGACAAATATTAGACATGGGGTTAAGATTTCTTTATTTTCTCCGTTCCTCCGAAAATAAATATTTTCTTGACTAACTATGCAAATAAAACACAACAATTAAAAAAGGATGCCTAGCTGTAAGCTCTTTATATATTCACATGATTATATAATAATACAGAAACATTTGTTTAAAATATTTATTATTTTTACAAGATAATAAAAAGCATGGTACATATAGAATATAAGGGAAAAAATAATAATGGGGAAAGGGCAGGGTGGGTTTGTGCCCCCTTTTCCCACGCCTGGATTCCCTATCTGAATCAGAGTGAGACATACTCTCAGCTTGCAACCGGTTCGAATAACTTAAAAACACCCGTGTTACTTATATACCCTACCCAGAAAAGCCTGCAGTAATATACAACACAGAACCAACCACCCGTGAAAATATTCAATCACGAGTATTAAATCTCCGCATACGATAAAAACGAATAAGCTCCGGAAGTAAATTTAAATATTCATAGAACGTAAAGAAATGAATCTATCTCACACAAGAGGTAATGATAGATTCTATAAATCTCACAACTTGTACCGTTGACATTACATCCAGATAGTGTGGTTCAGAGTCAGGGTTTTACAATCGATGATGTTAGTTTTTGTGTCCTGTTTTTGTTGTGGTCATATGATCTTAAGTATCAAACTGGTTAACGTATTTTTGAAGACAAATAAATCGCAGAAAATCTCGACCATAAATTTGCACGATTTCATTAAACCTCGTATTCCTTTAGGCGGATCCTGGTGAAACCGAAATTTTATATTATTTCCTAAAATAAAAGTGCTTTAGTTGACTTAGTTCTGTTAGATTGAGATATAAAATGTTACGTAGTAGTAGAAAGACAAAGGTGTTATAGTTTTTAAAAATCTTGTGAATCTTAACAAACATTTTCAGGTAATCCGATGCAAAATGCCAGAAACTCTAAAGGTCGGCGATATAATTAAAATAACATTCACCAATCAGCTGTCAATATATTTCATGATGTGAGATATGCTCGATATAAGCTGGTGAATTACGATGGTCTTCTGACAATAAAGTAAAGAGTGTTATTTAATTTCAGAAAACCTCCAAATAAACACCAAATACTGACAGGCATTTTGGTTGTCCTCGATAAGCAGACGGCGGGAATTGTAAGTCACGTGGGTGGCGTTGTTGGGACAGCAACTTACAAAGCAATTAGATATACATGGAAAGCTGTAGCTGCAGTTTCGAGAACGATGAACACAGTGTCGAAAACCATTGAAAAGGCTTTAAAGCCAGTTACCAATACAGTGAAAAAAGTCACAAAGCCGGTTACAAAAACAGTGAAAAAAATCGCCAATAAAGTCAAAGGTAACAGTCAAAAACAAGTTCCTATTCCGGAAAGGTAAAGGGTTTGGGGTCATGTTTACAAACTTGGTACTAGTATTGCTAAACAGCGTAAAACAAATTGTGCATTGTTTTGAGGGTGTAACCCTGCTAACAAAGGTCTTCTGTGACAGCTGTGGAAGGAATAATTGAATAGTAGACGCATTTCTGTAGAACCCAATTGTGTGTTTATCCAACATGGGTCATCAAACTAAGTTTATCTTCTTGAAAACAACCAACATTGATATAACACCACTTGACATCGATGTTGAGGAGTTTTTGCAATCAGGAATAGGGTTTTGTAGGTTTTTGTTGATTAAATGCCTTGTACTTAATATTGTAATCAAATGCCAATGGCGTTTTTATGTCGATATTTAATTGTCATGTGCTACTTTTGATTGCTTTATTTATAAAAAATCAAAAGTCGCACATGAGTTTGATGTCTCTGTGTCCAGGATTGTCCTGGACATATTTGACGTCCCATAGTTCCATGTTCCTTTCACACAATTTTGATTACACACGTGACGGGTGTAGCTAGCTAAACAGGAGGTGCTTACCCTTCTGGAGCACCCGGCCTCACTTCCCTGGTGGAAGTTCACGTGTCTATTCTGACTTATCAGTTCCAAAGTTTTTAATTTTCAGGATTGTGATTCGGACATTGGATTAGTATGTTTGTTTTGACAAAGCATATTTATTAAATTTGATTTCATGGAATAAAACAAATAAAAATCGCTTACAGTTTATTTCTCTGTGTCGTTCGTACATGCAGAAATTATAAATAGTTGCAAAATAAGATTCTAGGTATACAAAATTCTATTTTAAGGGTGGTTTGGAAAACGATCAACGCAAAATCGCAGGTCTAGTGGGATGGACCAATGCTACCTAGATTCTTGCAGGTCGTGTAGAAGAGTTAACAATGAGAGAAGAACAGATGATGAAATTTTACGTGATGGTGAGAAAATATACTAATTTATTTAAACCGATACACAATTCCTGAATAATACGTCATTAGTACCCTTTGTTGAAATTCTTTTGCTTTGGAGACACATCTCAAATGACGGTGGATACAAAGTTGTCACTGAGTAAATATGTTCTTCAGTTGACTGTGTACGTATATTTTCTCGAATAAAACTTGCTAGACATAGCAGTCATGATTTCGTCGTGAACATTGAAATGAAAAGTTGTTTTTAGATAAAGTTTTTTAAAACAATTTTTGTCACTCTTAACCCGTGATCTGGAGATTACTTGTTTTATATAGTATATTATTATATGTGTTTTAATGGATTATTTTAGTTGATTGAAATAATTTTTAGCGCACCTGACCGAAAGGTCATGCGACCTTATGGCATAGCACAGCGTGCGTGTGTGCGTGTGTGTGTGCGTGCGTGCGTCGTTAACACCTATTTTCGACTTCTCCTCTGAAACTACATGTAAAAGACAGATTTCAATGAAACTTGGTGAGAACTATATATGGGCCGGTGCAATTCAGATTTGTTCGTGGCGTTGCCATGGCTACCATAACTAGGTCAAGGTGACCTAGGGGTGCAATAATCTTAAAAAATCTTCTCCGAAAGTATTGATTGGAGAAAAAATCTGATGTGATATTTGGCTTCTCTAGGGTCTTAAGCATATAGTTTGTTAATTTTGTGAAATTCGGAAAAAAATAAGTTACGCGTTTTTTGCGTTTAATTTTGAAAAAAAAACTTAAAATAGCTTCAAATTGTTGTAACTTGACTATTTAACCAGGTAATGACATGGGGTTTTCAGTTTTGACATCTTCTTGTTAGTATCTTCAAAATGAGGTCAAGCTCAATTGTAAAGGTCGTGACCTAATTTTTTTTACCTCTGCTTATAATTATTAACTCGAAAACTATAAACTTTTTGTATAGGCATGTATATTAGAATGTTGTAGGTATTGATACAACAATCATTTTGTTGTATAGAAAAAGGTCATGGGTTCAAAGGTCAAGGTCACAGATGTGAAACAATACCGAAATGGTTAATTATCTCGAAAACTATAAACTTTTTGTATAGGCATGTATATTAGAATATTGTAGGTATTGATACAACGATCATTTTGATGTTTTAAAAAAGGTCATGGGTTCAAAGGTCAAGGTCACAGATGCGAAACAATACTGACATGGTTAATTATCTCGAAAACTATAAACTTTTTGTCTAGGCATGTATATTAGAATGTTGTAGGAATTGATACAACGATCATTTTGATGTATAAAAAAGGTCATGGGTTCAAAGGTCAAGGTCACATGTGAAACAAGACCGAAATGGTTAATTATCTCGAAAAGTATAAACTTTTTGCATAGGCATGTATATTATAATGTTGTAGGTATTGATACCAGGATTATCTTGATGTATAGAAAAAGGTTATGTGTTCAAAGGTCAAGGTCATAGATGCGAAATAATACCGAAATGGTTAATTATCTTGAAAACTATAAACTTTTTGTATAGGCATGTATATTAGAATGTTGTAGGTATTGATAAAACGATCATTTTGATGTATAGAAAAAGGTCATTGGTTCAAAGGTCAAGGTCACAAATGCGAAACAATACCGAAATGGTTAATTATCTCGAAAACTATAAACTTTTTGTATAGGCATATATATTAGAATGTTGTAGGTATTAATACAACGATCATTTTGATGTATAGAAAAAGGTCATGGGTTCAAAGGTCAAGGTCATAGATGTGAAACAATACCGAAATGGTTAATTATCTCGAAAACTATAAATTTTTTGTATAGGCATGTATATCAGAATGTTGTAGGTATTGATACAACGATCATTTTGATGTATAGAAAAAAGTCATTGGGGTTCAGAGGTCAAGGCCATAGATTCGAAACAATACCGAAATGGTTAATTATCTCGAAAACTATAAACTTTTTGTCTAGGCATGTATATTAGAATGTTGTAGGTATTGTTGATACAACGATCATTTTGATGTATAGAAAAAGGTCATGGGTTCAAAGGTCAAGGTCACAGATGCGAAACAATACCGAAATGGTTAATTATCTCGAAAACTATAAACTTTTTGTATAGGCATGTATATTAGAATGTTGAAGTATTGATACAACGATCATTTTGATGTATAGAAAAAGGTCATGGGTTCAAAGGTCAAGGTCACAGATGCGAAACAATATTGAAATTGTACAACAGTCATTATGATGTAAAGGAAAATGTCATTGGGATTTAGTATTTATGTTTTCTTTAAATCTATTTCTTTAAATCTATCAACTAGCCATTAGTTAGCAGGTGAGCGTATCAGGCCCATGGGCCTCTTGTTTATCATTGCAATTATTTTAAATTTCAGTTTGTCGTAATGAACTTCGAACCATTGAACAGAAGAAGCGTGACATATTACAATTAGAGAACCAAGTCAAGTTCCTATCAAACAAGAAACATAACATTGTCACTGAAGTGAGTTAAATGGGTCTGACCCAAGACTTGAAATTGGGTAGTGACTGTTCTTTCGCCAAGCACTCGGCATTACGAAATGAAAGTCACGGTTCTTTCGGATGGGAACTTAAAATAAACGAGGTACCGTGTCACGGTGGGCTTGGCACGCTAAAGAACCCTGCTGTATAATGCCATCAGCGCAACGCACAGGCAAAATTTCTGCACCTTCGCCTATAGCTGACGACGTCTCGATATAAGTGAAATATTCTTGACTGGGACGTTAAACACCATTACTCAACTCAACTCAACTTTATGGATAGATGACTTGTATAAGATAAAAAGAGCGATCAGGATAAAAATTAACTGACCTTTAAAAGCAGGTGGCCATTATGTAGAAGTGGCCTTTCAGGCAGGTTCAACTGTAGTTCAAACAGACCCCAAGTGAAAATAACTTCTTCCTTATTTATAACGGACTCTAAGTGTTCGTGATTCCCGATGTCTAAGTTCAAACAGATCCCAAATGTGAGAAAGTTTGCGAGTTACTTGATCAAATTGTTTGATAAAGACCAGTGGATTTTCTTCTAGCAGTTCAAAAACGGACCCAAATGACCGCCTCAGCACAAGTGAAATAATCTGAATTAATCACAAATTACTATAAAATATTCTAGAACTGACCTCCTCAATATCGCCTAAGTGAAATAATTTAGACTTAGCCTAATTAATACACCATTTAAAATCTACAAAATAGAGTAAACCTACTTCATCAGTTTAAAACTGTAATGTGTTTTTGTTAATTATTAGCGAAAATTCAAGTGTGAATTAACTTTAACTTATCTTTACTAAGTTGAGAGGCGGTGTGATATATATCATTAGCATGTGACTGATGCTATAGTCAAATCTGTCTATAGAGTCAATCCAAGGGAACCTGTAAATGTGACCTTTACAAGCAGGTGGCTCTATACAGACTAAATTAACTTGATTAAAGGATTGGGATAAAAGTTTACTTGCCTTTAGAACCCAGTGGCCCTTATATATAGGTTCAACTAACCTGAATAAAGAGCGATTGGGATAAAATTTTACGGGCTTTTAAAAGCAGATAGCCTTTATATAGATGTGGCCTTTCAAGTAGGTTTGACTGTCTTTCCAGTTGATTGATGTTTTATTTATCCTTTATTTCCAGTTATTGTTCAATTACAATAAACAGCAAGCTAGATCTGGAAACTGGAAATTCCCTGTGTCAGAAGTCCTGATCTTCCTGAGACGGAGAGAAACGTTAAGACCGTCCATGAGGATAAATATAAAAGACCTTGCAAGCGGAGCAAAACCACTGGCTCCAATTATTTATAAGAAATTATAACGAGTTCTTCATAATAAAAGGAAAGGGTAACACTTTACAGAGGGTAAAGTAATTTTGTTACATTATTACAGCAGTAACAACTAACATTTTTGATTTCTCGGTCTGTTTTTCAGAAACAATCCAATACACGGAATGGATTGCATGTCGATCGGCGATTTTTTAATAAATTTCAGATTCCAAAAATATATGTACAAGTTCTAGAACTATTGAATTATATATTTACTTTCGGCGTCATATGTTTTGAAAGCTTAAGACAACTTTACATCCATATTGAAATTTTGTGCATTTCCCTGACATATTTTTGGGGTAGGGAAAATACATTATTTTTCTACACTATACACCTCTATCCCTCATTCTAAATTGAAAGAACGTCTAAATCAAATCATTCACTTGTCATTCTTTTACAAAAAAGGTAAGCTCTGGTGCTGAACAGGTATTTTGGTTATTTTTTCAAGCAACATACGGATTCCAAACCAAAAATATACTGAAGATACCATCAACAAAATGTTGGAGTTTTTGATAGATAAAATATTTGTTGTGTTTGGTGATATAGTTTTTCAGCAAACAATCGGTATACCAATGGGTACAAACTGTGCACCATTGCTTGCTGATTTGTTTCTTTATTCTTATGAAGCAGAATTTATGCAGAACCTTGTTAAATCTGGAGAGAAGATTGTCGCCAAATTATTCAACTCAGCATACAGATATATAGATGACATTCTGTCTCTTAACAAACCAAAATTTGGAGACTATGTGAATGTCATCTATCCTAGTGAGCTTACAATAAAAACACGACTGATAATTCTGAATTATGACGCACACGAAAGGCTACATTTGAAACTTTATGACAAACGTGATGACTACAATTTTTCTATTGTCAACTTTCCTTTTCTGTGCAGCAATTTTTCTGCTTCTCCTGCTTATGGTGTATTTGTTTCCCATAATAATACGCTATGGAAGAGCCTGTTCCCACTGCAGGGACTTTGTACAACGAAGTAGGCTGCTTGCAAATAAATTGTTGACTGAGGGATATATATTGCAAGCCTAGGCTTATCAAGGCCCTCAAAAAGTTTTATGGCCGTCATCACAGTATTGTTGATAAGTTTGACGTCTCTGTGTCCAGGATTGCCCTGGATATATTTGACGTCCCATAGTTCCATGTTCCTTTCACATAATTTTCATTACACGCGTGGCGGGTGTAGCTAGCATTACAGGAGGTGCTTACCCTTCCAGAGCACCCGGCCTCACTTCCCTGGTGGAAGTTCACGTGTCTAACCTAACTTGTCAGTTCCAAAGTGTTTACTTTCTTTCTGGGTTATGATTCGGACATGGATTAGTATGTTTGTTTTTGATTAAACAAAAAACAATCTTAAGTTTATCACATAAAATTGAAGAAAATATTTACACGATGAAAACATATATCATCTGTAGGCTTATCATATATGCACAAGCTCTGGGACTTAATACCAAAGAAATCAGTCCTAATATTCTGACATCAATAAGAAAAAAGCTTAAAAGGAAAATGCATGATCTATATTAGATTAAAATTAGAGTTGTCTCTCTTCTTACAAGTTTCTTAATGTAAACCTATTGCACCTCCAAAGACGATGAACAATGATCTAGTACAGTGTGAAAGATTACCTGGTACCTCTCTCTCTCTCTCTCTCTCTCTCTCTCGCTCTCTCTCTCAAACGTTTGCTAGTTAGATTGGTCCAGTTTTGTTGTGGTCTTTTTCTGTTTATGTATACAAAAATGTATATATTAATTATATATGCGTTAAGGGGGGGGGGGTTTAGGTACGAATCGGCACAGGAACATTCCATAATATTTCCATATATAAAACTATGTTTGAATTTTAGTGGCACTAGATATGTTACACAACTTTGTAATCATGTTAAAAAATCTTTAATATTATGCATTTTAAGGGGATATAAATGGGGTTCAGCAAAAAGAAAAAGTTCGTGTTGTTTTCATATATCTATAAACCTGTTTTTAAATTAATGTGTCGCTATATATGTTACTTAGTTATAGAAAATCACATATCTGAAATCATTCTTGAGAAATATTTTACATTTGTATACATAATATGATTTTAATTGAAATTTTAATTTTAGGACCTCCGCGGAAAAACAGTTTTTGTTGTGAGGAGTGAACAAAATTTAAAATTAAGTTTACCAATCAATAAGGAAAAGACCAATCTAGTGCATAGGGACCAGAGTTTAATTTGTTAAAGAAATACGAGAATTTGGGGAACTGGAGAATTTACAGCTGAGGTCTTCTACGATTTATTTGCTTTCTTAAACTGCGTGTACCAGGTGTGATACTTAGGTGACCAATAATCCAAAATGCAACAAGTCATTAAAAGTTTACTGTCACACAATACTGTTCTATATGCATTACGTATATATTAAGACGAATATTTGTTTAGTTTGAACAATGTTGAACTATAAACAACTGAATATGCCTCAACAATAGTTAAGTGAGGAACGTAGCTTTTATAATATTAATTTGAATCGTTGATAGCCTTAGAATATGAAGTATCTTGCCAGTGCAACGCATTTTTAGAAAGAAAAAAAATCGTAGAAGACCTCGTCCATAAATTGTCAAATTATCTTAAAACCTTAAAAAAAAACTAAAAGTCCCATGTACTAGACTTATCTTTTGACAATTGATTGGAAAACTTTAATTTAAATATTGTTCAAGTTTAATATTTAAACTTTTGCCGCGAAGGACCTAATAATAGTTATTAGAATACATGATTCGAAAGAATTTTTTTTCAAAAATGATTACAAAGTTATGTTTTTCTACCAATAAGTTACATATCTTGTGACACTAAAATTCAGAAACAGTCTTATATCTGAAAATAATACGGAATTTCTTTCACTGCTGATATTTACTTTGATCCACCTTCAGGGGGGTAAGAGTAGGAATCAGCAGAGGAAAAAATACCGTTATATTTTTATATATAATACTGTTTTTGAATTTTAGTGTCACTAGATGTATTACTCAATGATAGGAAATCTACTTTGTAATCATGTTTGAAAAATCTTGTTTAGGTCCGTCGCAGCAAAACGGTTTTTGTTGTGAGGGCTGAACAACATTTACAAATAAACTTTACCAATCAATGATGAAGATATCATTTCATTTTATGCACGGAGGCCAGAGTTTCATTAACAAATACTTTTTTTTGAAAGTTGGACAATTTATGGTTGAGATCTACGATTTATTTGCCGTCTAAAACTGCGTGTATTAGGCGTGGTATTCATATGCTTAGGTCACCATCGGTCCAAAATGCAGCAAATCATAAAAAGAACATGGTCAAGAAATACCGTTCTATATAATTTAAGGTGCATATTGTTTGTTGTGAACAATGCTGGACATTATATAACTAAATATGTCTAAAAATAGTTAAAGGATACGGAAACTTAGCAGTTATAATATATACTCGGATCAATGGTACAATTGCATAACATTAGAAAACCATATCTTTGTAATCACTTTTGAAAAGTTTTTCAAATAATGTATTTTAATAACCTTTCGCGGAAAAACAGTTTTGGTATTAAAGTTGAACAATATTTAAAATAAAGTTTTCAAATAACTTAGTAAAAGATAATTCTAGTACATGGGGTCTGTAGTTTTTTAACACGTTTGGGTTTATAATAATTTGACAATTTATGGACGAGGTCTTTTACGGTGTATTTTCCTTCTAAAATCTCGTCGCCCAGACGTGGTACTTCATATTCTAAGGCTAAAAAACGATCTAACTTAAGATTATAAAAGCTTTATTTCTATATCTTAACTATCGTTGAGGCATATTCAGTTGTATATAGTTCAGCATTGTTCAAACTAAACAATATTCGACTTAATTCATATAAAACGAACGTATTGTGTGACAGTGAACTTTTTATGATTTGTTGTATTTTGGATTATTGGTGACCTTAGAATATAAATATCATGCCTGGTACACGCATTTATAGTAGGCAAAAACTCGTAGAAGACCTCAATCATGAATTGTCTAGTTTTCATAATCCTAATATTTCTTCAATAAGCTCTGGTCTCAACGCACTAGATTGATCTTTTCCTCATTGATTGGTAAATCTTATTTTTAAATTTTGTTCAGCCTTCATAACAATATCTGTTTTGCCGCGGAGGTCCTAAAATGTCAATAAAAATTCATATTATATATATAAATTTCAAATATTTCTCAAAAAATGATTTCAGATACTAAGTAACATATCCAGTGGCTTATTATAACATAATCAAAAACAAACATACTAATCCATATCCGAATCATAATCCAGAAGCAAAGTAAAAACTTTGGAACTGACAAGTTAGGTTTTACACGAGGCCTGGTGCTCCGGAAGGGTAAGCACCTCCTGTTTAGCTAGCTACACACGCCACGCGTGTAATCAAAATTGTGTGAAGGGAACATGGAACTATGAGACGTCAAATATATCCAGGGCAATCCTGGACATAGAGACATCAAACTTGTCAACAATACTGTGATGACGGCCATAAAACTTTTTGAGGGCCTTGATAAGCCTAGGCTTGCAATATCCCTGAGTCAACAATTTATTTGCAAGCAACCTACTCCGTTGTACTTCGTAATAAGTTTTTTTTAAATCAATAATTTCAAACATTTTTGGGTCCATTGCGGCAAGATGATTTTTGCTGTTAAGACTGAACAAAAATAACTATAAAGTTGACAGGCATGAAATCAATCTAGCGCATTGGGGCTACGAATTTTTTAATAAATGTGAAGTATTAAAAAAATCGTAATTGTTTTTGGCTGACAGTCACTGCCATTTATTTGTCTTAAAAACCCGTTAACCAGGCGTGATACCTCACATTCTAAGGCCCCCAATGATCGAAGTGAAGATTATAAATACCAAGTTTTTATATCTATTTAACTATTTTGTTTAACAAACTGAGTTGTATCCTTTTTATTATTTTTCATCAAAAACATTCGTTTTTATTGCTATAAACCAGTATTTTGTAACCATATTGTTTTGTGGCTTGGATCTACGATAACCTTCAGGTCTGAAATATCACGCCTGATTCATGCGTTTTAGAAGACAAATAAATCGATGATGACATTGACAATAGATAGTTTAATTTTATTTAAAATTCCGTAGCCTCTATGCACTAGAATGATAGTTTTTCCTTTGATTGGTAAACGTTATTTTCATTTTTATTCAATCTCCAAGTCTTTAATCATCTTGCCGCAGAAAACCTAAAAGGTCGGTTTAAATTAAAAATTTCAAGCTACTTTTCAAATATAATTGTAAAATTAGGTTTTTTGTTATTGATTAACATATCTAAAGGCTTTAAAGTTCAAATTCAACTTTATAAATGTAAATGTCTCAGCAATTCTTCTTTAGTTGATACCTACTTCCATCCTCCTTAAACAGTTGAAAGGGGGTCGGCAAAGAAGGAAGGAGCATTCCGTTCAGAAATAATATCTTCCGTGTATTTTAAAACTCCTCCGATACCTTATATAACATGAGTTTTCATGTAACAGTTTATCTTAAACTAACAGTCGAATGCAATGAACTATTTGCTGATTACGCATTCCATATGAACCATTAAAAACCATCCTTCTTCTCCGTACACAAAACTTCCGGTCAAGATTACAAGGTCAAAGGTCAGGGGTTATCTGCTCACGAAGATGCTCTAATTATGCCTAATTTAGCATGTAACAGTGACACTGATGAGATTGGGTGTTTTTCCAAAATACAAAACAAGAGAGTGAAGTAAACTAAAAGCCACTGATTTCAGATAGAGTAATTGCATTCATTATCTTGAAATGGATGGTTTTGAAAATGTTTGGAAACACTTTTTTATCCTCCACTAAAATTAAAATTTCGACTGAAAAAGTGGTAAACTGATGAAATCACTTTATTCTTAACATTTCTATGGAAAATGCTTTATTAAAAAAAATTTACAAAGAATTTAAAAAGGGTTACAAAAGGAAGTGATTTCTAATGTTTGTTCGACCTGTTATATATCTATTCATAAAATACATTCAAAAAGTTGTCATTTACCAATTTTTGAATTATTTTATGATTAAATTAAAAAGAATAGTATAGACCAAATATGATCTTTGCAGTCGGAAATGGTTACCATCTCTGACTTAATTTTATCATAGATGGTGGTCGACAACATCCGAGTTTCAGGACTACCGTAAACGTATTTATTTTCACGGGTATTTATTTTCGAGGCACATGGAATTTAATCTATGATACCTGCGTAGTTTAATTTTCGTGGTTTTTTTAAGATATGCACTATAACACAATAAGCAAAGATATAATTTTCGCACAAAACAAACGATCGCGAAATAAGCGAAAATTAGTACACCGCGAAAATAAATACGTTTACAGTATCGTTCAAATTAATAAAAATAAGGAATATCAACATGACCTAAAGCACGTGTTGCTCCCGACTTTACTATAGCCTTTGAGCCATTTATGGACATGTTTCTAGAAACTTACTTTGGGGATACCTTTAAAATCCTTAGATATTCATACAATCACACTCCCTAACTTAATTATCAAAATTAATTCTTCAAGGGTCTCTGCGAATAAAGATTCTTTTTGTGATGACATTGACTTGGCATGATCATGACATCGGTCGACCTGACAGCAAACTGGTCTCACTTTTAACTTGGGTTAACCATTTAGACAGCATATTTACTGCGTATACCTCAGTTCTTCGCCGGAATGCTTCCTAGAATAACTGAAATATGTTATACACTTGATATTAAAAGGTATAGAGATACCGGTATGTTTGTTGTTGATCTTTTCTCCATTTTTCTCCATGTTTCTCTTCAATTTCCCACGTTCCTCTTTCTAGCTGCTTTTGTGACTTCCGTTTTTATTAAACCAGTGCTTACACGCTGACAGTTTTACTTTCTCTCACAGGATATTCGCTGTAACCCTTTATAACTGCTTTTACCTTCATTCTCTGAATCTTTGATGACCTAAAATATTAAAAACATAATACGGAAATCTTTTAAATTTGTTCTTACAATTGCAAACGGTTCCATGTCTCAAAGCCTCGTTAGCGAATACTTAAAATAATGAATGAAGTCAATATACAATATATATATCAACTTAAAGAATATATTAATGTTTTAATATAATTTCATAATTTAATCATGTAGATTTATATAACTTGCTAATTATTTGAGTTTAGAAAAACTTTGTAATGATTGGACTCAATAAAGATAAAAAATGGCGGTATTTACAAGCGATAACTAATTCACGTGCTAAATGTTTTAATAGAAAATTAGTTACAACGAAAGAGGCACAGATGTTTTACAGACATAAAAAGAGAAATTATTTTAAAAATAACAACAGACGTTAATTTTGAATGAATGGATTATGCGATAAACGAGTCTTCCAAGGTAAGCTCAAGTCTGTGAAATAGATGCGTAGTCACGAAGTCAGAAAAACACAAAAGGTTGTTACAAACAAAACGGATTGATCGAATGCACCCTTCAATAACAGCAGACAATGGAAAAAGTACATTCAAGACCGGCACTTGTTGTTAATGTTTGTATGTGAAAGGCGTGACAGGTATTAATATTGACGGTTATTAGCCGGAAAAAAGACATGTAATTACGCCAATGAAAAGAAACCCCTGTCAAACTTGATACATTATTAAGAAATAAGTAGAGTGTACTTCTGTGTGTATTTGTTGGATGAAAGTAATACTTTGGTAAGATTTAAAATAAATCATGTCATGTCAGTTATCTACAGTACAGGCCTGTCAAAAGTTTAACATTAAGTAACGAATCGACAGTTAATCTCGGCCAGTATATTCCGAATTGTTGTCGGCAGCCGTAATTTATATCTCTGCAGCTTTTTGGGGGGACTTACTACCCTTATCTCGGTCACTAGACAGTCGAGCTTTGACTTCTTGGGGGGACTTACTACCCTTATCTCGGTCACTAGACAGTCGAGCTTTGATTTCTTGGGGGGACTTACTACTCTTATCTCGGTCACTAGACAGTCGAGCTTTGACTTCTTGGGGGACTTACTACCCTTATCTCGGTCACTAGACAGTCGAGCTTTGACTTCTTGGGGGGACTTACTACCCTTATCTCGGTCACTAGACAGTTGAGCTTTGATTTCTTGGGGGGACTTACTACCCTTATCTCGGTCACTAGACAGTCGAGCTTTGACTTCTTGGGGGGACTTACTACCCTTATCTCGGTCACTAGACAGTCGAGCTTTGACTTCTTGGGGGGACTTACTACCCTTATCTCGGTCACTAGACAGTCGAGCTTTGACTTCTTGGGGGACTTACTACCCTTATCTCGGTCACTAGACAGTTGAGCTTTGATTTCTTGGGGGGACTTACTACCCTTATCTCGGTCACTAGACAGTTGAGCTTTGACTTCTTGGGGGGACTTACTACCCTTATCTCGGTCACTAGACAGTCGAGCTTTGACTTCTTGGGGGGACTTACTACCCTTATCTCGGTCACTAGACAGTTGAGCTTTGACTTCTTGGGGGGACTTACTACCCTTATCTCGGTCACTAGACAGTCGAGCTTTGATTTCTTGGGGGACTTACTACCCTTATCTCGGTCACTAGACAGTTGAGCTTTGATTTCTTGGGGGGACTTACTACCCTTATCTCGGTCACTAGACAGTCGAGCTTTGACTTCTTGGGGGGACTTACTACCCTTATCTCGGTCACTAGACAGTTGAGCTTTGACTTCTTGGGGGGACTTACTACCCTTATCTCGGTCACTAGACAGTTGAGCTTTGATTTCTTGGGGGGACTTACTACCCTTATCTCGGTCACTAGACAGTCGAGCTTTGACTTCTTGGGGGACTTACTACCCTTATCTCGGTCACTAGACAGTCGAGCTTTGACTTCTTGGGGGACTTACTACCCTTATCTCGGTCACTAGACAGTTGAGCTTTGATTTCTTGGGGGGACTTACTACCCTTATCTCGGTCACTAGACAGTCGAGCTTTGATTTCTTGGGGGACTTACTACCCTTATCTCGGTCACTAGACAGTTGAGCTTTGACTTCTTGGGGGGACTTACTACCCTTATCTCGGTCACTAGACAGTCGAGCTTTGACTCCTTTGGGGGGGGACTTACTACCCTTATCTCGGTCACTAGACAGTCGAGCTTTGACTTCTTGGGGGACTTACTACCCTATCTCGGTCACTAGACAGTCGAGCTTTGACTTCTTGGGGGGGACTTACTACCTTATCTCGGTCACTAGACAGTCGAGCTTTGACTTCTTGGGGGGACTTACTACCCTTATCTCGGTCACTAGACAGTCGAGCTTTGATTTCTTGGGGGACTTACTACCCTTATCTCGGTCACTAGACAGTCGAGCTTTGATTTCTGGGGGGACTTACTACCCTTATCTCGGTCACTAGACAGTCGAGCTTTGATTTCTTGGGGGACTTACTACCCTTATCTCGGTCACTAGACAGTCGAGCTTTGATTTCTTGGGGGGACTTACTACCCTTATCTCGGTCACTAGACAGTCGAGCTTTGATTTCTTGGGGGGACTTACTACCCTTATCTCGGTCACTAGACAGTCGAGCTTTGATTCTTGGGGGACTTACTACCCTTATCTCGGTCACTAGACAGTCGAGCTTTGACTTCTTGGGGGGACTTACTACCTTATCTCGGTCACTAGACAGTCGAGCTTTGATTTCTTGGGGGGACTTACTACCCTTATCTCGGTCACTAAGACAGTCGAGCTTTGACTTCTTGGGGGGACTTACTACCCTTATCTCGGTCACTAGACAGTCGAGCTTTGATTTCTTGGGGGGACTTACTACCCTTATCTCGGTCACTAGACAGTCGAGCTTTGACTTCTTGGGGGACTTACTACCCTTATCTCGGTCACTAGACAGTCGAGCTTTGATTTCTTGGGGGGACTTACTACCCTTATCTCGGTCACTAGACAGTTGAGCTTTGACTTCTTGGGGGACTTACTACCCTTATCTCGGTCACTAGACAGTTGAGCTTGACTTCTTGGGGGGACTTACTACCCTTATCTCGGTCACTAGACAGTCGAGCTTTGACTTCTTGGGGGGACTTACTACCCTTATCTCGGTCACTAGACAGTTGAGCTTTGACTTCTTGGGGGGACTTATACCCTTATCTCGGTCACTAGACAGTCGAGCTTTGACTTCTTGGGGGGACTTACTACCCTTATCTAGGTCACTAGGACAGTCGAGCTTTGATTCTTGGGGGACTTACTACCCTTATCTCGGTCACTAGACAGTCGCGCTTGACTTCTTGGGGGACTTACTACCCTTATCTCGGTCACTAGACAGTCGAGCTTTGACTTCTTGGGGGGACTTACTACCCTTATCTCGGTCACTAGACAGTCGAGCTTTGACTTCTTGGGGGGACTTACTACCCTTATCTCGGTCACTAGACAGTCGAGCTTTGATTTCTTGGGGGACTTACTACCCTTATCTCGGTCACTAGACAGTCGAGCTTTGATTACTTGGGGGGACTTACTACCCTTATCTCGGTCACTAGACAGTCGAGCTTTGATTTCTTGGGGGGACTTACTACCCTTATCTCGGTCACTAGACAGTCGAGCTTTGACTTCTTGGGGGACTTACTACCTTATCTCGGTCACTAGACAGTGAGCTTTGACTTCTTGGGGGACTTACTACCCTTATCTCGGTCACTAGACAGTCGAGCTTTGACTTCTTGGGGGGACTTACTACCCTTATCTCGGTCACTAGACAGTTGAGCTTTGATTTCTTGGGGGGACTTACTACCCTTATCTCGGTCACTAGACAGTCGAGCTTTGACTTCTTGGGGGGACTTACTACCCTTATCTCGGTCACTAGACAGTTGAGCTTTGATTTCTTGGGGGGGACTTACTACCCTTATCTCGGTCACTAGACAGTCGAGCTTGATTCTTGGGGGGACTTACTACCCTTATCTCGGTCACTAGACAGTTGAGCTTGATTTCTTGGGGGGACTTACTACCCTTATCTCGGTCACTAGACAGGAGCTTTGATTCTTGGGGGACTTACTACCCTATCTCGGTCACAGACAGTCGAGCTTTGATTTCTTGGGGGGACTTACTACCCTTATCTCGGTCACTAACAGCCGAGCTTTGACTTCTTGGGGGACTTACTACCCTTATCTCGGTCACTAGACAGTCGAGCTTTGACTTCTTGGGGGACTTACTACCCTTATCTCGGTCACTAACAGTCGAGCTTTGACTTCTTGGGGGACTTACTACCCTTATCTCGGTCACTAGACAGTCCGAGCTTTGACTTCTTGGGGGGACTTACTACCCTTATCTCGGTCACTAGACAGTCGAGCTTGACTTCTTGGGGGGGACTTACTACCCTTATCTCGGTCACTAGACAGTCGAGCTTTGACTTCTTGGGGGACTTACTACCCTTATCTCGGTCACTAAACAGTCGAGCTTTGACTTCTTGGGGGGACTTACTACCCTTATCTCGGTCACTAGACAGTCGAGCTTTGACTTCTTGGGGGACTTACTACCCTTATCTCGGTCACTAGACAGTCGAGCTTTGACTTCTTGGGGGACTTACTACCCTTATCTCGGTCACTAGACAGTCGAGCTTTGATCTTGGGGGGACTTACTACCCTTATCTCGGTCACTAACAGGACGAGCTTTGACTTCTTGGGGGGACTTACTACCCTTATCTCGGTCCACTAGACAGTTGAGCTTTGATTTCTTGGGGGGACTTACTACCCTTATCTCGGTCACTAACAGTCGAGCTTTGACTTCTTGGGGGGACTTACTACCCTTATCTCGGTCACTAGACAGTTGAGCTTTGATTTCTTGGGGGGACTTACTACCTTATCTCGGTCACTAGACAGTCGAGCTTTGACTTCTTGGGGGGACTTACTACCCTTATCTCGGTCACTAGACAGTTCGAGCTTTGATTTCTTGGGGGGACTTACTACCCTTATCTCGGTCACTAGACAGTCGAGCTTTGACTTCTTGGGGGGACTTACTACCCTTATCTCGGTCACTAGACAGTTGAGCTTGATTTCTTGGGGGGACTTACTACCCTTATCTCGGTCACTAGACAGTTGAGCTTTGATTTCTTGGGGGGACTTACTACCCTTATCTCGGTCACTAGACAGTTGAGCTTTGATTTCTTGGGGGGACTTACTACCCTTATCTCGGTCACTAGACAGTCGAGGCTTTGACTTCTTGGGGGACTTACTACCCTTATCTCGGTCACTAGACAGTCGAGCTTTGATTTCTTGGGGGGACTTACTACCCTTATCTCGGTCACTAGACAGTTGAGCTTTGATTCTTGGGGGGACTTACTACCCTTATCTCGGTCACTAGACAGTCGAGCTTTGATTTCTTGGGGGGACTTACTACCCTTATCTCGGTCACTAGACAGTTGAGCTTTGATTTCTTGGGGGACTTACTACCCTTATCTCGGTCACTAGACAGTTCGAGCTTTGACTTCTTGGGGGGACTTACTACCCTTATCTCGGTCACTAGACAGTGAGCTTTGACTTCTTGGGGGACTTACTACCCTTATCTCGGTCACTAGACAGTCGAGCTTTGACTTCTTGGGGGACTTACTACCCTTATCTCGGTCACTAGACAGTCGAGCTTTGATTTCTTGGGGGGACTTACTACCCTTATCTCGGTCACTAGACAGTTGAGCTTTGATTTCTTGGGGGGACTTACTACCCTTATCTCGGTCACTAGACAGTCGAGCTTTGACTTCTTGGGGGGACTTACTACCCTTATCTCGGTCACTAGACAGTTGAGCTTTGATTCTTGGGGGGACTTACTACCCTTATCTCGGTCACTAGACAGTCGAGCTTTGACTTCTTGGGGGGACTTACTACCTTATCTCGGTCACTAGACAGTCGAGCTTGATTTTAGGGGGACTTACTACCCTTATCTCGGTCACTAGACAGTCGAGCTTTGACTTCTTGGGGGACTTACTACCCTTATCTCGGTCACTAGACAGTGAGCTTTGACTTCTTGGGGGGACTTACTACCCTTATCTCGGTCACTAGACAGTCGAGCTTTGATTCTTGGGGGACTTACTACCCTTATCTCGGTCACTAGACAGTTGAGCTTTGACTTCTTGGGGGGACTTACTACCCTTATCTCGGTCACTAGACAGTCGAGCTTTTGACTTCTTGGGGGGACTTACTACCCTTATCTCGGTCACTAGACAGTTGAGCTTTGACTTCTTGGGGGACTTACTACCCTTATCTCGGTCACTAGACAGTCGAGCTTTGACTTCTTGGGGGGACTTACTACCCTTATCTCGGTCACTAGACAGTGAGCTTTGACTTCTTGGGGGGACTTACTACCCTTATCTCGGTCACTAGACAGTCGAGCTTTGAATTCTTGGGGGACTTACTACCCTTATCTCGGTCACTAGACAGTCGAGCTTTGATTTCTTGGGGGGACTTACTACCCTTATCTCGGTCACTAGACAGTCGAGCTTTGATTTCTTGGGGGGACTTACTACCCTTATCTCGGTCACTAGACAGTCGAGCTTTGACTTCTTGGGGGATTACTACCCTTATCTCGGTCACTAGACAGTCGAGCTTTGACTTCTTGGGGGACTTACTACCCTTATCTCGGTCACTAGACAGTCGAGCTTTGATTACTTGGGGGGACTTACTACCCTTATCTCGGTCACTAGACAGTCGAGCTTTGACTTCTTGGGGGGACTTACTACCCTTATCTCGGTCACTAGACAGTCGAGCTTTGATTACTTGGGGGACTTACTACCCTATCTCGGTCACTAGACAGTCGAGCTTTGACTTCTTGGGGGGACTTACTACCCTTATCTCGGTCACTAGACAGTCGAGCTTTGATTTCTTGGGGGGACTTACTACCCTTATCTCGGTCACTAGACAGTTGAGCTTTGATTTCTTGGGGGGACTTACTACCCTTATCTCGGTCACTAGACAGTCGAGCTTTGACTTCTTGGGGGGACTTACTACCCTTATCTCGGTCACTAGACAGTCGAGCTTTGACTTCTTGGGGGGACTTACTACCCTTATCTCGGTCACTAGACAGTCGAGCTTTGACTTCTTGGGGGGACTTACTACCCTTATCTCGGTCACTAGACAGTGGAGCTTTGACTTCTTGGGGGGACTTACTACCCTTATCTCGGTCACTAGACAGTCGAGCTTTGATTTCTTGGGGGGACTTACTACCCTTATCTCGGTCACTAGACAGTTGAGCTTTGATTTCTTGGGGGACTTACTACCCTTATCTCGGTCACTAGACAGTCGAGCTTTGACTTCTTGGGGGGACTTACTACCCTTATCTCGGTCACTAGACAGTTGAGCTTTGACTTCTTGGGGGACTTACTACCTTATCTCGGTCACTAGACAGTCGAGCTTTGACTTCTTCTTGGGGGGACTTACTACCCTTATCTCGGTCACTAGACAGTTGAGCTTTGACTTCTTGGGGGGACTTACTACCCTTATCTCGGTCACTAGACAGTCGAGCTTTGATTTCTTGGGGGGACTTACTACCCTTATCTCGGTCACTAGACAGTCGAGCTTTGATTTCTTGGGGGGACTTACTACCCTTATCTCGGTCACTAGACAGTTGAGCTTTGATTACTTGGGGGACTTACTACCCTTATCTCGGTCACTAGACAGTCGAGCTTTGATTTCTTGGGGGACTTACTACCCTTATCTCGGTCACTAGACAGTCGAGCTTTGATTTCTTGGGGGGACTTACTACCCTTATCTCGGTCACTAGACAGTTGAGCTTTGATTTCTTGGGGGGACTTACTACCCTTATCTCGGTCACTAGACAGTTGAGCTTTGACTTCTTGGGGGGACTTACTACCCTTATCTCGGTCACTAGACAGTCGAGCTTTGATTTCTTGGGGGGACTTACTACCCTTATCTCGGTCACTAGACAGTTGAGCTTTGATTTCTTGGGGGGACTTACTACCCTTATCTCGGTCACTAGACAGTCGAGCTTTGACTTCTTGGGGGGACTTACTACCCTTATCTCGGTCACTAGACAGTTGAGCTTTGATTTCTTGGGGGACTTACTACCCTTATCTCGGTCACTAGACAGTCGAGCTTTGATTTCTTGGGGGGACTTACTACCCTTATCTCGGTCACTAGACAGTTGAGCTTTGATTTCTTGGGGGGACTTACTACCCTTATCTCGGTCACTAGACAGTTGAGCTTTGACTTCTTGGGGGGACTTACTACCCTTATCTCGGTCACTGGACAGTCGAGCTTTGATTTCTTGGGGGGACTTACTACTCTTATCTCGGTCACTAGACAGTTGAGCTTTGATTTCTTGGGGGGACTTACTACCCTTATCTCGGTCACTAGGCAGTCGAGCTTTGACTTCTTGGGGGGACTTACTACCCTTATCTCGGTCACTAGACAGTCGAGCTTTGACTTCTTGGGGGGACTTACTACCCTTATCTCGGTCACTAGACAGTTGAGCTTTGACTTCTTGGGGGGACTTACTACCCTTATCTCGGTCACTAGACAGTTGAGCTTTGATTTCTTGGGGGGACTTACTACCCTTATCTCGGTCACTAGACAGTCGAGCTTTGACTTCTTGGGGGGACTTACTACCCTTATCTCGGTCACTAGACAGTCGAGCTTTGATTTCTTGGGGGGACTTACTACCCTTATCTCGGTCACTAGACAGTCGAGCTTTGATTTCTTGGGGGACTTACTACCCTTATCTCGGTCACTAGACAGTCGAGCTTTGACTTCTTGGGGGGACTTACTACCCTTATCTCGGTCACTAGACAGTTGAGCTTTGATTTCTTGGGGGGACTTACTACCCTTATCTCGGTCACTAGACAGTCGAGCTTTGACTTCTGGGGGGACTTACTACCCTTATCTCGGTCACTAGACAGTCGAGCTTTGACTTCTTGGGGGGACTTACTACCCTTATCTCGGTCACTAGACAGTTGAGCTTTGACTTCTTGGGGGGACTTACTACCCTTATCTCGGTCACTAGACAGTCGAGCTTTGACTTCTTGGGGGGACTTACTACCCTTATCTCGGTCACTAGACAGTTGAGCTTTGACTTCTTGGGGGACTTACTACCCTTATCTCGGTCACTAGACAGTTGAGCTTGACTTCTTGGGGGGACTTACTACCCTTATCTCGGTCACTAGACAGTTGAGCTTTGATTTCTTGGGGGGACTTACTACCCTTATCTCGGTCACTAGACAGTCGAGCTTTGACTTCTTGGGGGGACTTACTACCCTTATCTCGGTCACTAGACAGTCGAGCTTTGATTTCTTGGGGGGACTTACTACCCTTATCTCGGTCACTAGACAGTCGAGCTTTGACTTCTTGGGGGGACTTACTACCCTTATCTCGGTCACTAGACAGTTGAGCTTTGACTTCTTGGGGGGACTTACTACCCTTATCTCGGTCACTAGACAGTTGAGCTTTGATTTCTTGGGGGGACTTACTACCCTTATCTCGGTCACTAGACAGTCGAGCTTTGACTTCTTGGGGGACTTACTACCCTTATCTCGGTCACTAGACAGTCGAGCTTTGATTTCTTGGGGGGACTTACTACCCTTATCTCGGTCACTAGACAGTCGAGCTTTGACTTCTTGGGGGGACTTACTACCCTTATCTCGGTCACTAGACAGTTGAGCTTTGATTTCTTGGGGGGACTTACTACCCTTATCTCGGTCACTAGACAGTCGAGCTTTGACTTCTTGGGGGGACTTACTACCCTTATCTCGGTCACTAGACAGTCGAGCTTTGACTTCTTGGGGGGACTTACTACCCTTATCTCGGTCACTAGACAGTTGAGCTTTGACTTCTTGGGGGGACTTACTACCCTTATCTCGGTCACTAGACAGTCGAGCTTTGACTTCTTGGGGGGACTTACTACCCTTATCTCGGTCACTAGACAGTTGAGCTTTGACTTCTTGGGGGGACTTACTACCCTTATCTCGGTCACTAGACAGTTGAGCTTTGACTTCTTGGGGGGACTTACTACCCTTATCTCGGTCACTAGACAGTTGAGCTTTGATTTCTTGGGGGGACTTACTACCCTTATCTCGGTCACTAGACAGTCGAGCTTTTGACTTTTGGGGGGACTTACTACCCTTATCTCGGTCACTAGACAGTCGAGCTTTGATTTCTTGGGGGGACTTACTACCCTTATCTCGGTCACTAGACAGTCGAGCTTTGACTTCTTGGGGGGACTTACTACCCTTATCTCGGTCACTAGACAGTTGAGCTTTGATTTCTTGGGGGGACTTACTACCCTTATCTCGGTCACTAGACAGTCGAGCTTTGACTTCTTGGGGGGACTTACTACCCTTATCTCGGTCACTAGACAGTCGAGCTTTGACTTCTTGGGGGGACTTACTACCCTTATCTCGGTCACTAGACAGTCGAGCTTTGACTTCTTGGGGGGACTTACTACCCTTATCTCGGTCACTAGACAGTCGAGCTTTGACTTCTTGGGGGGACTTACTACCCTTATCTCGGTCACTAGACAGTCGAGCTTTGATTACTTGGGGGGACTTACTACCCTTATCTCGGTCACTAGACAGTCGAGCTTTGACTTCTTGGGGGGACTTACTACCCTTATCTCGGTCACTAGACAGTCGAGCTTTGACTTCTTGGGGGACTTACTACCCTTATCTCGGTCACTAGACAGTTGAGCTTTGATTTCTTGGGGGGACTTACTACCCTTATCTCGGTCACTAGACAGTCGAGCTTTGATTTCTTGGGGGACTTACTACCCTTATCTCGGTCACTAGACAGTCGAGCTTTGATTTCTTGGGGGGACTTACTACCTTATCTCGGTCACTAGACAGTCGAGCTTTGACTTCTTGGGGGGACTTACTACCCTTATCTCGGTCACTAGACAGTTGAGCTTTGACTTCTTGGGGGGACTTACTACCCTTATCTCGGTCACTAGACAGTCGAGCTTTGACTTCTTGGGGGGACTTACTACCCTTATCTCGGTCACTAGACAGTTGAGCTTTGATTTCTTGGTGGGACTTACTACCCTTATCTCGGTCACTAGACAGTCGAGCTTTGACTTCTTGGGGGGACTTACTACCCTTATCTCGGTCACTAGACAGTCGAGCTTTGATTTCTTGGGGGGACTTACTACCCTTATCTCGGTCACTAGACAGTTGAGCTTTGACTTCTTGGGGGGACTTACTACCCTTATCTCGGTCACTAGACAGTTGAGCTTTGACTTCTTGGGGGGACTTACTACCCTTATCTCGGTCACTAGACAGTCGAGCTTTGATTTCTTGGGGGGACTTACTACCCTTATCTCGGTCACTAGACAGTCGAGCTTTGACTTCTTGGGGGGACTTACTACCCTTATCTCGGTCACTAGACAGTCGAGCTTTGATTTCTTGGGGGGACTTACTACCCTTATCTCGGTCACTAGACAGTTGAGCTTTGATTTCTTGGGGGGACTTACTACCCTTATCTCGGTCACTAGACAGTCGAGCTTTGATTTCTTGGGGGGACTTACTACCCTTATCTCGGTCACTAGACAGTTGAGCTTTGATTTCTTGGGGGGACTTACTACCCTTATCTCGGTCACTAGACAGTTGAGCTTTGATTACTTGGGGGGACTTACTACCCTTATCTCGGTCACTAGACAGTCGAGCTTTGACTTCTTGGGGGGACTTACTACCCTTATCTCGGTCACTAGACAGTCGAGCTTTGATTACTTGGGGGGACTTACTACCCTTATCTCGGTCACTAGACAGTCGAGCTTTGACTTCTTGGGGGGACTTACTACCCTTATCTCGGTCACTAGACAGTCGAGCTTTGATTTCTTGGGGGCACTTACTACCCTTATCTCGGTCACTAGACAGTCGAGCTTTGACTCCTTTTCGTTAGTTCTGTGTAAAACTTTCGACAGACCTGTTCTGTATATCTATAGTAACAGACAACGTACGGTAATTCACCATGTCAATGCTAAGCTAAAACTAATTAAACGTTTTATTACTATTGATACAAATTATTGGCAACACTATTATCATCTCTTACAAGATTAAATTGTTAACTTTGTCTTTTATTAAGCAGGCTGCTATTTTTGGTCTCGATGTTCTTGAGCGACCGTTGAGCCTTTAACCGAAATCGAAATCCTTCTCTTTTTAAACTGGCCCTTAAATCTATATCTTACACTGATAATGTAGTAATTTTAAATGTAATTTTATGATAATTGAAAAAATCAAAAAGACTTGTCCTTATAGTTACAATGCACATAGAGGTTGCATTGAAGGCTTTTTATGTCGAGAAAATGAGCACATCCAAAACAACCAGTGATATTATGGTTAAGGGAATACTAGTACTAGTGCTTCATGTTTTGTTCTATGAGTGACATTTCCTGAAGTGTACTTTGATGACATTATTGCATCCTGTGAAAATAATTTGGCAAATTAAATTAAGTCTGGTGCAGAGAAAGAAATGATGTACATGTAAATATGAAAAAATAATTACATCTACTTCCTATTCATTTCTTTCGTCTGCTAAAACGTTGTCGTCTGCTGATTGCACGTGTTAATGAATCGTTTGGAAATTTTCCAGCGAGAGTAATCTAAATAGGTTCATTATAATACCATCAATGGTTTCTAATGGCTAAAAGAAATCTTCCTTATTATCGTTAATTAAATCGTGAAAGCACAGAGGTATAAGTTTCTAACAAATTATGAGGTAAATGAAGAAATGGAGTAACCCAAATTAGCACGGCACACCTTCTGACTTCAGATACGCAATTAATTCCTCTAGTAATGCATTCGATTACGTTTTCATGTGCATCACACTAGGCAGATGATCAACTTCAACATATATTACATAAAGTTACAAGCAGTATCGGATTTTATCACTACGAGATTGTGGAGGTTGGCGACATTTTTCTGCCATACCAGAAAATGAAAGCCCTCGAAAATTTGTAGAATGCCTTGTTTTATAATCCGGGCAATATTGCATCATATAATTTCTCGTTAAGCAGACATAGTTCGTGTCGTTCATTTTCTCTTAATTTTGTTAGTAATACTGCGATACCTGTGGTTTTCGGAGGGAGAAATAGAAAAAAATTAATTGAGAGAATTTAATTATGTCATAAGCATCCTTTAAAATTGACATGCGTTTAGTTCAAGTTCCAAAATGACTAGTACCATGGATATATTTGACGTCTCATATTTTTATGTTCTTGTTCCTTTCATTCTCAATTTTCATTTCATAAGTGTAAATAGCTTAACGGGAGATGCAAACACTTCCGGGGCACCTGACCTCACTTCCCTGATGGAAGTGTTTAAATTAATTTGCTGGTTTCAAATGTTTTCCTTTGTCTTGCAATTGGGTTTGTGATTTAATCACAAACAGCGACCATCTATCTATAAGCAAGCTTTCGTCACTTGAGCTATCGTGGTTACACCCAATACCAACTTTGATTCTCTGTACAATCATACATAAGGTTATTTTCTCTCCAAGGTGGTAGTTTTAAAACAGCACTTACGAACTACTAATGCACTGCCTTCAGTTGGAGACAATTACAAATAACAGTAATTTGCTTTAAAATAAGATAAAATTTCCTTACACAAATTAAAACCATCTATACATATATGCTAAATAATTATGCCAATATATCTACCTGTTTTGAATCCTAATAAATTGTTCAAAATCCAGTGGTAAACACTAGGAGATCAGATCTGCAAAATAAATGTATGATGTGGGAGGAGATTCAGAATGATGTCGTCAGCTCGATTTGCCTATTCTTAGAGTACTGAATAGCATGTAATGTTTCTAAGATCATTCTTGCAATTCCCACATCATCGCCATCATCAACATACCTTTATTTCTCATAAACGATTGGTACAGTGAGTATAGAGAATATATACAAAATTTACGTATACGGTAAGCTAAGCTGAGCTAAGAAAAAACAGTCAAAGTTCGACTGCCAAGTGACCGAAATAAGAATAACTAGTGGTCTAAAAGTTGCTGTGAACTAGTTAGGAGTTGTGGAGATATATAGCCAATGAAGGACCAACATGACCTGCAGATTAGGCACTAATTCGTTAGTGTATTGTTGAACTTTTGGCAGGCCTGGCCCCGGTTTCACAATCATTCCTTAGCTAAAGATTTTCCTTAACTTAAATCTTGCAAAATTTCAAATCTTCATAATTTTCTTAGTTTACAAGTTATTCGGGAATTTAAGGTGTTATTTTTAAGATGACCTCAAGATTAAAACATTTGCATTTAGTTTTGACAAAAATATGCATCAATTGTTCCAAAAAGAAAATATCAAAATTTTCTAAATTTAAGTTAAGGAAAATCTTAACTAAGGAATGATTGTGAAACCGGGGCCTGTACTATATATCAGCATTTATAATGCATACCTGGAGGACTGACAATAAATTTATTTAAAAATACGAAGACAATTACACAATCTACTAAGTGTCAATACATCGTTACTAGAGAATAACCTAATAAATATTATTACATTTACATTGCTGAAACAAATACATGTCAATTTTCAAATTCCTGTAATAATTTGCATTTTAAAATACCATTGAATTAATCCCAATATGTTATTTACGCGACGAATTACCCAGCTAGCTAGATAGGAGGTGCTTACCCTTCCGAAGCACCTGGCCTCACTTCCCCGGTGGAAGTTCGCATGTTTTACTTAATTTACCAGTTTGCAATGTTTTTACTTTGCTTTTTTTTGGGGGGGGGTGGAGTTTGGGGTTGGACGATATGTTTATGTTTGGTTACATAGTAAATATACAAGCCGGGAAATCTTCTCTTTTTTGGGACGGTGGTTTGACATGGGCCAGTATGTTTGATGTAAAGCTATATAGTGAAGATGCAAGCAGGGAAATGTTTGCTTTTTTATTGTGGTTTGGACATGGACCAGCATTTTTGTGTTTGGCTACAAAGTGAGCATATAAGCAATGAAATTATCGCTAAGTCTTTTTACCGTTTAATAATCAATATTTGTAGGTTAATTATCACAGAAGGGATATGATACATGGATGTTATTTTACAATAAGAATGAATCAGAAATCTGATGAAAGATTAATTGTTATATACACTTAATCATGTATGTGCATTGACAATACTAGCTGCTGTGCTCCATGGTTATATTTTATAATACACTACCAGGGTTCATCCAGTTCTTTCAGTACTTTGATTCATTTTAAGTGTCATCTCATGGAATCGCATAAGAATGGAGTGATTCATAGACTGTTGTAATACTTCGTCAATAAAACATATAAAAAATGTTAATTTCTATTTATTTTTTCATTAAATTCATGTAAACATATTAAGGCTACTGAGAACAGGACGTCAATACAATCAACATCTGAATTCGGAAGGTGCGTCCAGATAAAGTAGATACCAACAGCATGAAGCAAAATTAGTTTATAGTAAGATATGATTGTAAGGTTTTTAAGAGAAAAAATATCAAATTTGCCTGCCAAAATGTTAATAAAAAGTTAGAAGTTTAAAATGTTTCATGATCCCTGGTTGTGACATAATGGGACGGCTATGACCATACTAGTGTAATTTAAAGTATCACTGCATACTAATTAGTCCTTATGACAGGTGCCCGTTCAAAGTCGAGATTGTCCTTGTCGGTGTTCTCAGTTTATTATTTATTACTAGGTATCCATAATTCCAATTGCCACAACTGTGAAACTGTAGTATAATTTTTTTTCCCACAAATGTGCTAAAATGACTTACCTGGTATTTATAATTTGCAAAAAATAATCATTTGCAATTAACAAGAGGTAATTTATTATGTCATTAACAAAATTATCTATGAACGATACGACTATCACAAATTCACAACGAGTACTTTATTATTATTAGTATTTTAGAGTTATTAACAAAATTAAACTGACAAGAAACAAATGTAATGTAGTTAAATAAATAAGACGTTTTTATTGTATCTTAAGTTCATACGGTTCAGTATTGTAGTTTAGAATGTAATCTGTGCCAATCCTTCCATAGGTAGAACTGATAAACTAGAATTCTGTAAAATGTATGATTTTATGTTAAAGTACATAAATGTATCAAAATACTTAAAACAGAATCATTGGGATAATGAAACATATCTATATGAACAAGGCATTACTGAACCGTTTTGGTAAGTTTTGAACATGGACAAATCCTAAATAGTTTTGCTAGTAACAATGTCTGAATTGAGATAACCGTGATATGACTTCTGTACAAATAATATTTTATTCTGAAGTATTGTATGATCAAAATAGACCATTCTTAAATGTAAAAAAAAATCACATGAACATGAAAAGAGCTGAGAACAGCCTACAATGTCCTTTCTATTGCAACATGTAGAGCATTTTCAGTTGAACATGTAAACCAAGTTTGATAAAAATATATAATTTCTCTTCAAACAATTCAATGAAACATTATTTGTACACTCACATCGGTCTACTGTGTGTTGCAACATGTAAATGATGAACCTATAAATGCAATATGTAATACATTCAAAGGTTTTATCTATAAATAAATTGTGTTCAGTTATCAGTGGTTTAATGCAGAATTTGTTTAAATTGTCTCCCTTGCTATTTCAACCAATGAAATGTTAACCGCAGACGCCACAGCTTTGCAACATGTCTCATGTTCTATTCTTTGCATAGTTACAGATTATGCTCATTTTGTTTGTGATTTTCCTCACATAAAACTACAGTACAATGGTTTCTAAAATTACAGCGACGTTAACGCTTAAACCAAATAAAAAAAATCCAAGTTTAATATCGAAATGTATACTTGGCCACTTACAGATTACAAAATTGAAATGGAAGTATTTAAAAAACTTTATTTCTATTATTTGTCAATAAAGAATTTAAATGTGTATTTCGTTTGTGTTGCGTAACGCCGTCATTTCGCTTTGGGGCAAAATGTCGAAAAGCCAGCTTAATAGTAAAATCGACACTTTTTTGAAATTCCGAAAACAAGCACATGCACGACGAAACGGGTGGTAGTCTTTCATGAAAAAGCATACAAAGATCTTTGTCAAACTACTAACAAGCTCAATTAAAATCCTTATTTACAAACTCACAGAGGAAAACATCGATCCGATTTCTGGTGGTAGGAAATTCACACACAATATCTGCTTCCTCTTTCGTTCGGATTTCCAAACTTTTCTTTCCGACACCGAAATCCTTCAAAGTTACGATTGTAAATTTTCTATGAGCTTGCCAATGTTCTCCATTGCTGAAAAACACCCCTGTCCTCTGTGAAAAACGTTCTGCGAAATAAATATTTTCGGGTCTAAATTCGGGTTTCAACTTTTTTTAAAATTTATACAGCGATTAAGCTATGCTTTCATGTCCCGTTTAACATGTTTGGTTTTTTCAGTATTTGTAAATAAACACATGATCTTTTTTCACCACATGTTTTGAATTGCATTACTGTATTTTGAATCAGGCTCCAATAAAACATAAGTTTCTTACAGACACCGATAATACTTCCCTTTCCTGGAGTGGCAATCAAAAACAAACATACTAATCCATGTCCGAATCGATATCCAGAAGCAAAGTAAAAATTTGAACTGACAAATTAGGTTAGACACGTGAAATTCCACCAGGAAAGTAAGGCCGGGTGCTCCGGCAACAAACAGGATACAAACCTTTCCTAGCTTTTACTTGTGGACAATGGGCAAAAGTTTGTAAATAACATAATATACCAGTATTAACAGCACTAGACGATCGTTTCGGAATACAATTCCTCAACAGTAGTGCCTCGACCAAAATTGTAAAACCAAAATTTCTCCAAGAGGTTAAAAAATATCCAAATAACTTCTTTTTATTATCATTTTTCCCAGACGAGTGGTTTTTTTTTTTTTTTTTTTTTTTTTTTTTTTTTTGTAGAAACCAAAACAGAAGAAGATTAACTTGAACACTTGAAGACGCAATCTTTCATTTTTCTCATCATAATCTGCCACTGCAGCTTCATTAGGAGGGGAGAGTGATGACGGTTATTTTTCAATGTGTCCGGTTTTGACATGGAAGGATTTCGTTCCGAAAGACAAGATTCGCTTATCGCTGCCAACTTCATTGTCTGTATCTTGGACTTATATACCAACTGGCCATTAATTACCATATTTTTTGTTGGAATGATAATACTAATTACAGATAATGGAATAACATGTGAAAAAATGTCAGATAATAGATGATTAGAAAACAACTGTCTGGGGGAACAAAACAACAAACAAACTCCACACACACACACACACACACACACACACACACCGTGACACACACACACACACTGTAAAATTGATACTAAAATCGTCCCTTTTCGCGAACGCTGTATTTTCGCGTTTTACCGATAAAATGCACGAAAACGTATTAATTGTTAAAAGCAAAAAATTGTATACTTGATTGGAAATCACAAAAAAATCATGTCAAGAAATAGGCTATTGTTTCAATTTGATCATCGTGTATATAATATATATATATACAATTTTATTGCATTGACATATATACCACTTTTTTTAATTTAATCATATATTGCCATATGCCACTTTTTGAATGATTGAATTCAAAGAGGTATATGACAGCATGGTTGCTTATTTTTGGCTTGATAGCATGGACCTAACTGGAGTCTATTTTGGCAACTTCAAGCTCAGCGTAGCACAGTGTAGCCGCTCTCAAAATGACCTTCATTTCTTACTATTGTTAGGAGAAAAATAGTAAGTACCCACTATTAGTGACTGGTTATGGTGCCAAATGTAGCAGGGATATATATATATATATATTTACCCGTGGCATGTATATCCGAATTACAACATTCTTTTATTTAGTTCTATTTAAGCATGTAAACATTTTGCCCTTGCACCAACCATTCTTCTTTACAGGTGCTAATCTTACGAGGGAAAAACTAAATTGTATATGCGTAATAAGCCGAAATTCTAGGAACGAGGGGTCTATTATTGGGTCTTGTTCTAGACATATAAATAAGTTATTCGCTACATTTTCATTATTTCACTTTCAAAACTTCCTTTTCAATTTCCGTTCAGTTTGGGGCATATCAAAACGCAGTGAACAATTATGGATATAATTCATTACATAACACAGCCGGAAACGGAAGTTCTAACGGAAGTGGGCTATAATAAAAGGTTTTAATATAGGGTCTAAACATTTATTATTTTAAATCATAATAATAACTTTTATTTCAAATTATTAGTCCCGAACTTAATAATAATTTCACAGTAAAATGGGGTAAATGTTGATGCCATATACACACGCAATAGAAAACCACAAACATCATAAGACTTGATGTTTCTGTTGTATCAGCGATACAAGTTGCATGTGAATTTTGGCAAGTATCATGTTAACTTTGTTTATTTTAAGTTGCTATGTTCTAATTTTTTAATACTGTACTTATTTTATAAAAAAAATCAAATTTTAAAAATTAAAACAAAAAAAAATCGATAAGTGAACTACTTTACTCAAATCGGACGACAGTAGGCACAGCCACTGTGATCCGAAACAAGAGAGTACAGGCAACTCAGCTACACATAGTCGAGTGGCCACAGGTAAAACAGACCCAAGACTTGAAAGTGGGTAGTGACTGCTCTTTCGCCAAGCACTCGGCATTACGAAATGAAAGTCACAGTTCTTTCGAATGGGAACTTAAAATAATCGAGGTCCCGTGTCTTGGTAGGCTTGGCACGATAAAGAACCCTGCTGTATAATGCCATTAGCGCACCGCACAGGCAAAATTTCTGCACCTTCGTCTATAGCTGGCGACGTCTCGATATAAGTGAAATATTCTTGACTGGGACTTTAAACACCATTACTCAACTCAACTTAACTTTACAGGTAAGATCATGTATCTCTTTAAATCCTGGTCATTCCACCGAAGTAATATTAATTATTTGAAGTAATTCATTATCCTTCGTGATAAGTAATACATTAAAGGAATAATTCCTCGTTGATTTGTCAGTCTACCCTCGTTAATTAGGGATGACATAGATTAACGTCCGATATTAAGCTATTAAACTCTAGCCCATATACGGACAACTCATTAATAAGATGTGATGATTATCTCACGGCTTACGCTGTTTTTACACTCGGAAGACGTAATATCTATAGCAAGGTCAGGATTACTGATTAATCCGAGAGATAATCTCCCCAAAAATGGCCAACGCTTACGGCCTGTCTGATGAGATTTCATCAGACTTGAGAGGTAATTAGCAAGATTCAATATTGTTTTAACACTTAAGACAATCAAGCAGATTCTTGTGATTAACAACTATCTAAAACTTCAAAACCATACAGAAATTAATTTAATCTCCGTTGGCAAAACCTGACCTAGACCAAATGCAAAGATATTTCTGTTTTCAAAGGGGACGATAAAATCATCAATTTGGGAAGGACATGATCAAGATAATTTGTATCACACGGACAGACTATTCAGGGAGTTGACAATTTTACGGCACACCTGCTAATTCGTGTTTTAGAACGACTGCAAACTAAGCTTTGCATGTATGAATTTGTGAAGTTACGTTGTAGGTTACAACATGCTTTACTATTAATGCTGCATTATGTTATTGGGTTGCGTTTTAAAAAAAATTTATAGCCAAGACTGAAGAAAAAACGTTTCACTTGAGCTAGAACAGTTACAGACTTACTGACATGAAACCAATTAATATAAAATCGATTTAAACACGTCACGGTTAGGATTGAATCGCTCTAATTTATACCAAATATGTCCTTCGTCATCGTCACAAACAACGTGATAGACGGAAATAATCAGGCTAATAACAAATTGTCCTTGTATCCTCAACCCCGAATACTAGTATCCAGGTACATTACGAGCACTGCCAAAGTGTAAACCTTCAGACATATAGATAGACTGTCCAACCGAGCTAACTCTCGGCAAGAACTGCTTGACCGAAAATAGTCGCATCACATTCAAACTTGATCTGTCATTCATCACTAAATATTACTATTCGGTCAAGTTTCTGGACCAAATGTTAATGCTTTGAGACCACAGTCTCATAATATAAGAGATCTTTAGTAGGTCGTATGGGCGCATGTGTTGTGCTAGTGTCAGACATATCACACTAGGTTATCCGGATGTGACAATGACTTGCAGTGTATATTATTTGCATGTCGGCTTTGTACTAACGCCACCCTGGGCGACTTGTTGGCGCTAGCTCGTCGAGACAGGTAGGACAGGGATCGCTGCCTCACCGATTCATTATCATGGGTAAGACAGCATCAATGTGAGGTGAAGTAATATGCTTAAGGTCCCCTTCGGGATTCGAACCCACGATCATTGGATCTGAATTGAAATACGACAGGTAGCCCAGCAACTGGGATGTCAGGGGTATCCGTTACATTATACTATTGATATATAATGTGGTAAAAAAATAAATATTCCAAATGTTTAAATTAAAATACCATCAATGACATAAAATGTTATCTACTAACAGTCCTTCCCTCCCAAGTGGCAGGAAAACAATTTTATCTTGTGAGATAAGTTTGAGGTTTTGCTTATCTTTACCTTACTGTACCTGAAAACCTTCAACCTCTGATTCAAAATACCTGTTATTCAGCATTTGAGTTTTACGTCATATATAAGATAATTCCACGTATATCGAGATGTCACCAGGTAAAGAGCAGAGTCTACCATGACACGTTTCATGCCGCTGCACTAAGATGGTGATTGTTTGGCATTGGTTAGGCATTAAGAACTGAGTACAGTGCTGACGGCAGTAGCGGATCTCAGTCAATAGCGGATCATTGTTTAGAATAAAGTTAATTTTTTCCATATCATTACGAGAGACCAACAAAACTCGGATATATTTCTGTAAAGCTGGTATTTTTACTTTATTTTACGTTTTATTTGTGTTGATAAACGTCCTATTTTTAAAATTCTCGGCTTTTTAATGCGAATGTCACAAGCGTCTCAGCGACATGGATGTGATTTCCAAAACCTAACTTTCGATTTGACCAACGTGTTCAATACTTTAAAAGGTAATTTGAAATGATTACAATAGCTCTTTACACTCGTTAACATGTCTTCTTTTACAACATAAACCTTTATTGAGCTTTACAGTTCATGACAATAAAAAATAAACCAGTTTATGCACGGCAATAACGGATCAGCTGCTGTCTACAGGGGACCTCTCGAAAGGCTAAGAAAAATATTTCTCACACCTGTGACATGGAAATTCCGCGTTTTTACCCATGTGGGATTTCCTTGTCTCACCCTAGGGTTGAGACAGGCTACACGCCGAATTTCCCGCGTAGTTATATCTGCTCTGGATTTATCGTTGAAAGGACCTAATAAGCTGAGAAAAGTTCCGAAGTCAACCAACAATTTCTCAACGTCACAATCACTTACATATGCTTAATTGATGACGTCACAATCATTTTACGTGAGAACGTCAACAAAAATTGATTACGTCATTTTCAGCAGGCACGGATGGTGACATGAAAACTTAACATTTTATGTAATTTTGTGTTTATTAATCATGTTTTATGTTGCAAATGTGTGAGAAAAAGAATCTTACACCAGTAACAGGGTAAGACAGAGATATCTCAAACGAGGATGAATATTTTCAATGTCCAGAACTCGCTAAAGCTCGTTCTGGACAAGAAAATATTTATCCTCGTTTGAGATATCTCTGTCTTACCCTGTTACTGGTGTAAGATTCTATTATTCTTGCACCCCAGATAGAAAAATCCATAAAAAAAGAGGTGCAAGATATCTCCATCTTGTACCCCCCTGTGCAAGATAGCCTGTACACGCTGTTTTTCCCGCAAAATTTTATCAACAAAATCAGAGGTGTATCGAAGGTGGAAATTGGTTTTAAATTGAAAAATTGTACTTTTTGATGCAAGAAATAGAATCAATCACTACTTGTAGTGCCAGATAAGGAAATCTCAACCCTCGTTCTAATATATTTGGTCCAGAACGAGGCTTGCCTAAGGTGACAGATTCTATTAGGCATGTACCCATGGGGCTGTCTGGTGCTTTCAGAAAAATAATAGATTCTGGTGGGTTCAGTTATGCAGAGGCTATTGGAGAACCAGTGCCTAGCTTCCCTCCATGGTCAGTACCCCATGAGAAAGATGGGGGCATTGTCATGCCATACCACTATCTTATTTATCATATGATAAAACCAGATCAATGGGCATTTTAAAGAAGCCATACTTGTCATGCTTGAAGGATAATCTGTATGAGATTAGAATATATTGAATAAATACATTAATATCCAATCCCTATATTTTGTGTTTAAGACAAAGTTTTATTCCGTTCCATTTTTGTCTGGTAACAATTTTGGACCTATGATGTACAGTGTACAATACCAATAAGTATCATTGTATGCATATACTGTTCTTGTCAAAATAAAATCTTCATGGACAAGAGTATGTCATAATAATTATGACTTATAAGGTACAACTATTTTATTTTATTTCCTTCGCCATTTACTGCTTTTATAATTCAGTATAAAAGACAATGTTGATTGACTTAATTTATTAGGGACATTGCGATGATTTTTTTTGTTATTTATTTTAATCATGACATTTGTTAATATTACGATAAAACTCTTTAATAGTGTTTCATGATTAGTATGTTTTTGCAATTAAATGATGGAAACTCAAACTAATCATGTATTAAGCTAATCGCCTATCGTTTTCTTGACACTAGGTGGCGCGATCCGCTACTCACAAATTGATTCGTTACTGACGTAAATACATGGGATACAAAACGCGTGGATTGACCATACTTATAGTCGGGCGATTTTTATTATCTAATGATAAATTGAAAGAGTGGTGAAATGTCAATTGATAGTACCAAAAAAATACAATCGGTAGCGATGTTTTTCTCGGAGAGCAGTGAATATTGCACTAATGATCCGCTACTGCCGTAAGCACTGTATATATATGCTGTAAAATCAAAATTTTCTTCAAATGTTCGTGGTTCTGAGATAAAATACCATTTTGTGGGTTTGTTAATTCATGGTTGGCAATTGCCGCTTAAGGCAAGTTTGTAATACAAATTTTCGACTTCAATTTTTTTATTGTCAATTTTCCTTTTCTATGCAACAGTATATCTGCTTCTCCTGCTTATGGTGCATAAGTTTCCCAATTAATACGCTATGGTAGAGCTTTGTAGCAACCCACTTTGAAAAAATTACGCACTTTGAAATTTTTTTCAAATCGCGTTCAATTCGGGACAAGCTCAACGCACTTTGAAAAAAATTTTCAAAGTGCGTTAAAAAATGGTTCAGCTCAACGCACTTTGAAAAATACTTCAAAGTGCGTTAATGAGGTACATATAAAATTCGACCCACTTTGAAAAAATTACGCACTTTGAATTGTTTTTCAAACTGTGTTGAATGCGGGACAAGTTCAACGCGAATTGAAAAAAAATCAAACTGCCTTAATAAGGTACGTTTAAATTTATTTCACTTCGTTCAACGCATATTTTCATTTGTGATTGAATGATCTACAACAGCCAACACAAGTTTTAACCAACATAACTAATAGCAGGGTTAGCGTTTGTATGTCGCAGAATGTGAAAACCAGTTTCAAAATGTGGTCAGCAGCCTAGGGTGTCGGGGTCAGGAGGAGGGGGTTACAAGGGGGGGGGGGGGGGCATTTTGGGAAAACACCTATCTTTGCGATATGTAGCACGTATACCATATATATCCTGACCGTAAACCATGTATATTTACAATGAAACCACTGGACCAATTTGAACCAAATTTGGTGTGAAAGGCCCATGGTTTTTGAAGATTAAAAGTTTTGTTGGCGTTCCCGAGCCATATCCAAGATACCCGCCGTTACTATAAACGCATAATCGGCCGTTTTAGTCTTATTTGTTGTCCGATTTAGTTCAAATTTGAAAATGGAATATATATATAAGTTTGGCCATTGAACACATAAATCCACACAAACAATACCAATGTGTATTCCTTTCTCGCGAAACTAAATAGCTTGCAAATATGTGTAAGAAAAGAACCGCGGATCTCCAGACAGACATGGAAGTGAGATCAGGTGCTCCGGGAGTAGTATCTCCTGCTCAAATGCGTAGTATGGTAGTAGTTGTATGTTCAAGATAGGAAACACAATATTTAATTGTGTTAAAGATGTCTAAAATTGTGGAACTGGACAAATGCCAGTAACCAAAAGCTCCCCCCCCCGAAAAAACCCACCAACAACAATAGACAATACAATAAAAAATGGCCCGTTGCCATCATGGTACGACTTGGACCTACATTCGATATAAAGGGGTGGTGTGGTTAACCGGTTTTTGGCGGGCTGTGAGACCCTATATGTCAGACATGGGGCGAATTACATTGCAATGTACATGTAATGCATTACATTACAATTACTTTGGCAAAACTAGCATTATATTACAATTACAATTACAATTACTTGCATTTTGGAAAGTAATGCATTATATTACAATTACTTTACTAAAGTAATGCATTATATTACACATTACATTTCATAAATTTTATTAGCAAAAGAATTTAAACATATATAGATGAGAGATGTTTCCTGTTTGGAATTTGAAATTTAGGGTTGAGGAGTGCACTTTATCGTGTAACATCTGCGTCGACATGGGGCATCGGTTGTAAGGTCTTATCCAAATAACCCCAATGGCTTTCATTTCACAATATCATTTTCAAGAAGTCTTGGTCAGATCCTGCCGGGGTTCGATCCAGTGATCTCTCACACACGGAAATTATCTTCCGTGATAGAAAGTACATTATTAAACATGCCATAACAAATAAATAAAATTCAACACATCGAAGATGGGGCAGGGGTGAGCAATAACAAATCAAAAAATTATATCTTCGAAACGGCGACTAGTAAATATCCTGGGGACGTGAAATTCATCTCGGAACTCCCTTGTAGTAGCCTTGTCACAGCTGAAAATGACTGTTCACATATACATGAACCATGAATAGCCGAGATATCGTGTAAGCAATAACAAATCAAAAAATTATATCTTCGAAACGGCGACTAGTAAATATCCTGGCGACGTGAAATTCATCTCGGAACTCCCTTGTAGTAGCCTTGTCACAGCTGAAAATGACTGTTCACATATACATGAACCATGAATAGCCGAGATATCGTGTAAGCAATAACAAATCAAAAAATTATATCTTCGAAACGGCGACTAGTAAATATCCTGGGGACGTGAAATTCATCTCGGAACTCCCTTGTAGTAGCCTTGTCACAGCTGAAAATGACTGTTCACATATACATGAACCATGAATAGCCGAGATATTACCAATTGTGAAAAAAATTACACTTTATCATTTTTTTTAGTTGTTGCATTTGTGGTATAATTTTACTACATTTGTGAAAAACATTTACTACATTTATGACCAAACTTACTACATTTGTGGTTCGATACTACATATGTGACACTTTTTTTTATTACATTTCAGATTTGTAAAAGTTACTACATTTGTGGTAGTTACTACATATAGGGTCCCACACGCCCCAAACCTACTTTTCTTGTAGTAAAGCGCATTATTAATTTTGCCTGCTACATCAATTGCAGTTATATGGCTATAATTGCCATTGTTCCGACGTCCTGACTGCTTTTAACTATCAAGGGTTCTCATGTCGTTATATAGTTGTATTCCAGACCTGTTTATATTACTAGAATATGCTAGCACACACACACACACACACACACACACACACACACACACCAAATTGACAAAGGTCGACAAGGTGGCAATTCGTTTTCTTTTAATAAAATCTTAAGATCTCTCTCTCTCTCTCGCTCTCTCTCTCTCTCTCTCTCTCTCTCTCTCTCTCTCTCTCTCTCTCTGTGGGCTTTGCCATTTTGAACGTTCTGTCTATCAAACTGCCTGGTGCACGTTTATTCCTGTTGGTTATTATCTTAAAGAAGAGCTCTGTAACAACCCACTTTGAAAAAATTACGCACTTTGAAAAATTTTTTCAAATCGCGTTAAATTCGGGACAAGCTCAACGCACTTTGAAAAATTTTTTCAAAGTGCGTAATTTTTTCAAAGTGGGTTGCTACAGAGCTCCAAGAAAATTGTTGAAATCAAAGATGTTTTATGGTTGAGAAGAAAATTTTTCAAAGTGCGTAATTTTTTCAAAGTGGGTTGTCACAGGTGTTTTTTAACGCTTTTTGAAATAAAAAAAAAAAATTTTCAAAGTGCGTTGAGCTGAACCATTTTTAACGCACTTTGAAAAATTTTTTCAAAGTGCGTTGAGCTTGTCCCGAATTTAACGCGATTTGAAAAAAATTTTCAAAGTGCGTAATTTTTTCAAAGTGGGTTGTTACAGAGCTTGTTCCCACTACGGGGACTTTATACAACGAAGCAATCTGCTCACAAACAAATTGTCGACCCAGGCATATTGCAAGCATAAGCTTATCAGGGCCCTCAAAAGTTTTATGGCCGTCATCACAGTATTGTTGATTAGTTTGATGTCTCTGTGTCCAGAATTGTCCTTGACGTCCCATAGTTCCAGGTTTCTTTAACTCAATTTTGATTACACACGCGACAGGTGTAGCTAGCTAAACAGGAGGTGCTTATCATTCCGGAGCACTCGGCCTCATTTCCCTTGATTGTGATTCGAACATGGATAAGTATATTTGTTTTAGATTCGTTAATATGTTAATTCGTGGCCCAGAGTGTCCACAAAAACAACAAGAGTTTTGACAATAATGATTTCTCAGTAGAATTCGGTATCATTTCTAGTCGTTGTTCAGAATGCCAAGGATAATGACGCTTGGCTTAAACAGTTATTTAGAACAGTCGAACTTTCTCTTTGATTGAGGAAGTCTGTGGAGCTTATATTAAGATTGCTAACTTGGTGAAACTGGTTCATTTCCCGAATTTAATTCTGACAAATTTGATACCTAAACAATTTTGTTGATTTTTTAAGATATTCAACAATGTTTCATTTTTTGTTCCTAAAAGACTGCCAAAGTTTGCAAAATTTACGCTAAGAAAAATCTTTGTTTATAAATGCTTGCGAAACTGGGGCCTGAACTATCTTAGGCAAAGCTGATACAAAGTTGCAACTTTGTGGTCATACAAATTTACTTACAAAGTACTTAGACAACCGTTGGATACCATAGAGCTGAGCCAGCCATTGACAACTCTTGGGCTGGGAATAATGGGTACTAATCACCACGGAGCTGAGGAAGCCATTGACAACGGTGGCAACTATATTGAAGAGGTCAACAAATATTGTCGACAACTCTGGAGAGGTGTTGTTGGCAATCTGTTACCTTGGTACAGTCGTTGGCAACTCTGTAACTGAAAACACTTATGTGGAGCTGAGACAATTACAAGCCACAGTCAGTGCAACTGTAAAATTGTAAACTCTTAGGAATTGAGTCGTTGCAACTTTGTGGTACTAAGACAGTCTTTGGCAACTCGTTGGAACTGAGGCAGTCGTTGGAGTTGTTGACACCCCTGTGATGCTGAGGCAGTCGTTGGGGTTGTTGACACCTCTGTGGTGCTGAGGCAGTCGTTGGAGTTGTTGACACCTCTGTGGTGCTGAGGCAGTCGTTGGAGTTGTTGACACCTCTATGGTGCTGAGGCAGTCGTTGGCTAGGTTTTGGATCTGAATACACTTCTCTGTGTAGTTTAAATTATCGTTTGTAAAATAAAATCAATGGAGCTGAAGGCATTTCTTCCGTGACGTTGTGACAGCCGTTGTTTACTCCGGGAAGCAGACGAAACCGGCTTTCGTTACTCTGCGAAGCTGACGGCAACTCTCTGGATCCGAGGGTGCCATTGGTAACTCTCTGGAAGTAACAGTCTTTGGCAACTTTTAAAGCTAAACCACTCGTTGGCAATTGCGGAATGAACTAAAAATGTCTTTACCAGCTCTGGTATCGATGACGAGTGTGTGGTTTTGAGACAATTATTGGCAACTCTGTGTAGCTGAGACATTAACTGACCACTTTATCATAAGACTGAGACTGCCATTCCAAATCTGTGGACTTAGGAAGTCGTTGATATCTCTATGGAAATAAAGAATGAAGTTAGCATCTCCGTTGGCAACCAATGAGACGAAACTGCAGTTAAACTCCGTCATTGGCAACATTGGAGACGAGACTCTCTTTGAATACTCTGGGAACTGCAGAGCCATCGACAATAAATTTGGTACCTAAATAGACTGATGCCATTTCTGAGCGGTCGAGATTTGTGGCGCTACCTAGAGTAGAGAGTTTTTTACTAAATATGAAACATTGAAACTGTATCTAAAACAGTTATTAACGATTATAATACTGAAATTCAAAATGGCTATTCTATCTTATTATTAAGTCAAAATTAAGTAAATGTTCATGTATAATGTAAAATTATGATTTACTATACATGTAAGTTTATTTATTTATTTATTTATTTTTATTTTTTATTGTTTTAATGAACGTTAGCCATCTAGATTTAGGTTTACGTCCAAGTGAAGATTGGTCTACATGTAATTATTAACGCGCCATATATAGGATCGATGCAATGATTTTATGGCAAGGAACTATGAAGATCCCAACCTGATTTTGTTTCTTAGTGCAGTTTCACAATCCATTCCTTAACCAACATTTCCTTAACTCAAATTTGAGCATAGTTTTGATATGTTCATATCTGTTCATAACTTTTTCATAGTTAAAGATGAATACTATTTTAGCATGAGCTTTGTAGGTGATTGTTCTCAGCAACCATGAAGCTGACGTGTAACTTGGTCATTTACGCCAAAGAACTTTTTTTTCTTTTTTGAAGCCAGTGCAGCCCTTGACGCATATGAACCTAGTTGTGTTATTGAAAACTGTAAGGGCCGAAATAGCCCTTAACAATGTCATACTGAAGTTGTCTTTGATAACTATAAACCTGAAGTAGTCTTTGGGGCCTGTGAAGATAAAAGACATTGACAACGGAAGTTCGGGTAGTCCTTGGCAACTATGAAGCTATGGTAGGCAGTGATGAAAGTGACATTAACAACGGAAGTTAGGGTAGTTCTTGGCACTTGGCAACTGTGAAGCTGTAGTACTTAGTCAGTGATGAAAGTGGCGTTGACAACGGAAGTTCGGGTAGTCCTTGGCAAATGTGAAGTTAAAAGTAGTCGGCAACAAAAAATTGACAGTGGGTTAATATTGGTAACTGAGAAGTGCAGTGTAGTCCTTTCAAACTGTGAGCTCAAGTATAGCTTGGCAACTGTGCGCTTATCGTAGTCCTTAGTATTGTAAAGGCTAAAATAGCCCTTGACCTTGAAGAAGGGTAAAATAGTATAATGTCAACTGTGAAGCTAAAGTACTCCTTGGCAATTTTGAAGCTGAATTATTAATCAAAATTGTCAAGGAATATTTTAGCTTTTACTCCTTACAACATGTGAAGCATTTGTAGATGTTGACATGTATGGAGCTAATTTAATCCAAAGTATTTTTGTAATTGTGAAGTTGGGAAATAATATAGCCTTTACCTATTGTGAAGCTAAGAGTGTCTTAAAGCTGTGGAACCAAGGGTAAACTTAAGTTTTATAGCTGAATTAAGTCTTTACAGCTGTGAATTGTTATTACATATAGTAAATGTAGTGGTGAAGAAATCTTTGGCAACGCTAACGCTAAAAATTATAAAGTTGTATATAGTACTCGTCAACTTGGGAATTAGGGCTATAGTGAACTTAATGGAGGAGTCAATGGATTCTAATTGTTTTTGAAGTAGAAGAAGTATTTGGCTACTAATGTGAAGCTAAAAGAATCTTTGTTTACCAATTAATAGGTATTGTAGAGCTTTTTCCCACTATGGGGACTTTGTTCAACGAAGCAGGCTGCTTGCAAATAAATTGTTGACTCGGGGATATTGCAAGCCCAGGTTTATCAAGGCCCACAAGTTTTATGGCCGTCATCACAGTATTGTTGATAAGTTAACTGTTTGATGCCTCTGTGTTCAGGATTGCCCTGGATATATTTGACGTCCCATAGTTCCATGTTCCTTTCACACAATTTTGATTACACACGTGGCGTAGCTAAACAGGAGGTGCTTACCCTTCCGGAGCACCCGGCCTCACTTTCCTGGTGGACGTTCACGTGTCTAACCTGACTTGTCAGTTCCAAAATTTTTACTTTGCTTCTGAATTGTGCTTCGGACATGGATTATTATGTTTGATAACTTAGGAAATTAGAATAATGACATTAAACAAACTCTGGGGCTATAGTGAACGTAATGAATAAGTCAATGTATACAAATTGTTTAACAGCTGCGCTGATGAAGTAAACTTTTGCAATTCGTCTTCTTGGATGGTGCTTTGAAACTGTGAAATAGGGGCGCCTTTGGCAACAATGACAAATAATAACGTATTTCATCGTATATTTATAAAAAAAAATAATGCAGTCTTACTCGATTTAATTTACATCAATATCTACTCACATACTTCACCTGAAAACAAGTTTGTTTGGAATTTGTGTTGTATTTTTTGCTCACTCAAAAACCTTTGATAAGCGAAATCACAAGAATTTTCTCCGTGACAGAATCGATCTACGCGGCAAAAGGCCCGGTGATAAAAACCATTGACCATTCGGAAAACAAGCGCCTCAAAACCTTGCTGTAGTTATAACGCATATTTATACATAATTCTTTGTTGTGTTTGATTGTGTGTTCGTGCAAAACACATCATAATATCACATGCAGTGTAATGATCAAATACGACCTTACCGGAGCTATTTGGCAGCCTTATTGCGTCATGTTAGTTATAAATCTTCAAAGAGATACATTCCTTTAAAGACGTGTTGGTCAAACAATATTGATATTTTATTATAATAATTATTTCTTCTGGAAGAAAGAAACAATTTTCATGCTCCAGATTTTTTTTTATTTTAGAGACCAATTTGTTTCCAATACTCCGTGAAAAATCATATTAATAGTTAAAGCTTAAATTCCACTTTGAAATTTTACACCACGTGTTTTTGGCACACAGATCAGTTATCAATATGACCGATAATTGATAAGATCAATATTGTTTATTAATACGTAATAATTTTTTTAATTGCATTTATATATATCTTCATTGTGTTTTTGTCATTATTTTGATTTATATTGTCATGTTTTATGTTATGTTTGTTCGGGGTCGGATATCAATGCACTACATAACATTTAATAAAACATTTGTATTTGAATTTCAAATATTCTAAGTTCTGAATTGCGTACAGTCAAACCTGCTTTAAAGACTACCTCTATATAATGACCATCTGCTTATAAAGATCAGTAGAATTGTATCCCACTTTTACTGGTTACCTTGGGTGGTCTTTATAGATAGGTTTGACTGTATAGTGGTTAAAGTCCAACGATAATAAATCGAGTTGAGTTTAGTTGAGTAATGGTGTTTAACGTCCAAGTCAAAAATATTTCACTTATATCGAGACGTCGCCAGCTATAGACGAAGGTGCAGAAAATTTGCCTTTTGTATTGCGCTGATGGGATTATACAGCAGGGTTCTTTAGCGTGACAAGACCACGGAACCTTGTTTATTTTAAGTTCCCATCCGAAAGAATCTTGACTTTCATTTCGTAATGCCGAGTGCTTGACGAAAGAAAGTCACTCCCCACTATCAAGTCTTGGGTCAGACCCCGTCGGGGTCTCCCACTTACGGAGCAACCACTCTACCAATTAAGCTACCGCAGTGGTTCAATAATTATTTCGAGTGATTGTATGTATTAGTTGGTATAGAAACAGGATCATTGAAACTATCGCTGTTCTAGTGATCTATGTTCATTTTGAACCGAAAATTCGGGACTGTTAGATGATTTCGAGAGATCGGGGTATGATCAATGTCCAAGTGACCCACTGGCAAAAAGTTTATCGGTTTGCTTGTCAAAAATCTGTGAATTTCTCCGGTAGCTCCAGTTTCCTCAACACCACAAAACTTATCATAAGCGAAAGAGCCTTATCAATATTTCTTCACTCCACTGTAAAACAGCAAGTTCCCGAGCATGTTTAATGTTTCACCCGAACTCAAAGATATGCTCTCTGGTTTACCTGAATGTTCAGTACCATCAAGGTTTTATGAGATTATTTTAGGTCGATGCCAAGTGCTCCATAAACTACTGAATGTCGATTTTTACCGTTATAATCTCGCATAAAAGAACATTAAGATGAAAATACAGAAATTCTACCATCAGAGTGTATTGTAACTTCTGATCAATGCTCATGTGGTCAATATGTGTCCTTCGAATTGGTGGAATGGTTGCAATACGGTACAGACCTGTCGAAAGTTTAACACTCAGCGAACGAATTAGAGCAATCGGCGGCTCATTTTGGCTCTATCTCAACAGGTTTTTGACAGCTGTTTTCTATCTCTTAATAGCTTTTCTGACACTAGTTATCCATATACCTTTTCCTTTAGGTTCAGTGTTAAACTTTCGACAAGTCTGTACTGTATATAGACAAGCTTGACCATCATGGAATACTTGAACCAGTTGTTAGACCAGCTTGACCATCATGGAATACTTGAACCAGTTGTTAGACCAGCTTGACCATCATGGAATACTTGAACCAGTTATTAGACCAGCTTGACCATCATGGAATACTTGAACCAGTTGTTAGACTAGCTTGACCATCATGGAATACTTGAACCAGTTATTATACCAGCTTGACCATCATGGAATACTTGAACCAGTTGTTAGACCAGCTTGACCATCATGGAATACTTGAACCTGTTGTTAGACCAGCTTGACCATCATGGAATACTTGAACCAGTTGTTAGACCAGCTTGACCATCATGGAATACTTGAACCTATTGTTAGACCAGCTTGACCATCATGGAATACTTGAACCAGTTGTTAGACTAGCTTGACCATCATGGAATACTTGAACCAGTTATTATACCAGCTTGACCATCATGGAATACTTGAACCAGTTGTTAGACCAGCTTGACCATCATGAAATACTTGAACCAGTTATTAGACAAGCTTGACCATCAAGGAATACTTGAACCAGTTGTTAGACCAGTTTGACCATCATGGAATACTTGAACCTATTGTTAGACCAGCTTGACCATCATGGAATACTTGAACCAGTTGTTAGACCAGCTTGACCATCATGGAATACTTGAACCAGTTATTAGACCAGCTTGACCATCATGGAATACTTGAACCAGTTGTTAGACCAGCTTGACCATCATGAAATACTTGAACCAGTTATTAGACAAGCTTGACCATCAAGGAATACTTGAACCAGTTGTTAGACCAGTTTGACCATCATGGAATACTTGAACCTATTGTTAGACCAGCTTGACCATCATGGAATACTTGAACCAGTTGTTAGACCAGCTTGACCATCATGGAATACTTGAACCAGTTATTAGACCAGCTTGACCATCATGGAATACTTGAACCAGTTATTAGACCAGCTTGACCATCATGGAATACTTGAACCAGTTGGACCAGCTTGTCCATCATGGAATACTTGAACCATTGTTAGACAGCTTGACCATCATGGAATACTTGAACCATTATTAGACCAGCTTGACCATCATGGAATACTTGAACCTGTTAGACCAGCTTGACCATCATGGATTACTTGAACCAGTTGTTAGACCAGCTTGACCATCATGGAATACTTGAACCTATTGTTAGACCAGCTTGCATCATGGAATACTTGAACCAGTTGTTAGACCAGCTTGACCATCATGGAATACTTGAACCATTATTAGACAGCTTGACCATCATGGAATACTTGAACCAGTTATTAGACAGCTTGACCATCATGGAATACTTGAACCAGTTATTAGACCAGCTTGACCATCATGGAATACTTGAACCTATTGTTAGACAAGCTTGACCATCATGGAATACTTGAACCTTGTTAGACCAGCTTGACCATCATGGAATACTTGAACCTGTTGTTAGACCAGCTTGACCATCATGGAATACTTGAACCAGTTATTAGACCAGCTTGACCATCATGGAATACTTGAACCAGTTATTAGACCAGCTTGACCATCATGGAATACTTGAACCTATGTTAGACAGCTTGACCATCATGGAATACTTGAACCTGTTGTTAGACCAGCTTGCCATCATGGAATACTTGACCTGTTGTTAGACCAGCTTGTCCATCATGGAATACTTGAACCTGTTGTTAGACCAGCTTGACCATCATGGAATACTTGAACCAGTTGTTAGACCAGCTTGACCATCATGGAATACTTGACCTGTTGTTAGACCAGCTTGACCATCATGGAATACTTGAACCTGTTGTTAGACCAGCTTGACCATCATGGAATACTTGAACCATTGTTAGACAGCTTGACCATCATGGAATACTTGAACCATTGTTAGACAGCTTGACCATCATGGAATACTTGAACCTATGTTAGACCAGCTTGACCATCATGGAATACTTGAACCTGTTGTTAGACAAGCTTGACCATCATGGAATACTTGAACCTGTTGTTAGACCAGCTTGACCATCATGGAATACTTGAACCTATTGTTAGACCAGCTTGACCATCATGGAATACTTGAACCTGTTGTTAGACCAGCTTGACCATCATGGAATACTTGAACCTATTGTTAGACAGCTTGACCATCATGGAATACTTGAACCTGTTGTTAGACCAGCTTGACCATCATGGAATACTTGAACCTGTTGTTAGACAGCTTGACCATCATGGAATACTTGAACCTATTGTTAGACAGCTTGACCATCATGGAATACTTGAACCAGTTTTAGACCAGCTTGACCATCATGGAATACTTGAACCTGTTGTTAGACCAGCTTGACCATCATGGAATACTTGAACCTGTTGTTAGACCAGCTTGACCATCATGGAATACTTGAACCTGTTGTTGGACCAGCTTGTCATCATGGAATATTTGAACCTATTGACCATAATAGAATACTTGAACCTGTTGTTAGACCAGCTTGACCATCATGGAATACTTGAACCTGTTGTTAGACCAGCTTGACCATCATGGAATACTTGAGCCTGGTTTAAGTCGTACTGTGGGGTTTTTGGTTCGTTCTTTCGTCGCATGTACTTTCGTTACACCTTTTCATTTGAGGCATTAAAATACTGAGCAAATATTCGAAAAACTAGCCACTAATAAACATTGTAAACCCAAAACAAGCCTAACTGTGGAAGTCCTAATCATCACCTCCAGGTGAAGATAAAACTTCTGTTTTGAATTACGCTGCGCCTCTGGATGTCGTTAACTCAAATTCCAGTGATGTCCGAAGTCGGTACATTCGACCATACGTTGACCTTGTAGTATAAGTGCATATAACAATTTAAAGTCCATAACCTCACACTCCCGTTAAAAATGTTGCATTTTATACTTTTTTATTTAAAAGGGACTGTTGCAAAAAATCTTCATTTTTATTTATTTATTTATTTATTTATTTATCAAGAATATGTCATTGAATTTTTAATTAATTATTTATTTACTTATTTTATTATTATTATATTATTAGTATTATTATTATTATTATTATTATTATTATTAAAGTTTGTTTTATTCATTATCACCTGACACATTTTTGATGTCTCAATCGTCTCATTTAACAATTACACAATGATAAAGTAAACATACTTAAATTCTTTAAATCTTAAAAAAATGTCTCGACGTCGAAAAATCATTGGCTCGCAGTGTGTGTTCGTAATCCCGCCCACCCCTCTTATGAATGGACCATGCCAAATGGAGTGTATACTCTCCTTCTAGAGTTTTTACAAACGGTACAAGTTTCCGTAAAATCGGATTTATATAAAGTGTTGAATTTTAACATTTAATTTTTAGTGGTTTTAATAACGGGAGAAAGTTACATGCATCAAACTATCTATATATCACGGTGTTAACTATATAGACGTAATGTGTTAACGTAGTGTTCGCCCTGGGCAATATTTATCTAGTTAAAGGGGCAGTATTACCACTAAAACACTATGGTATGAAGTAGTCGGTACAGTACAGTCGGGACAACAGCTATGGATATAGTTTGACTATTACCAGTTTTATTATTTTTAATGTGAAAAAAGATATATTTTACATATATATTTATATATACATATAGTGTGTAGTGAGTTAATTTTTTAAAGTGTGATACAGGAAAAAAATATTTTACAAGATGGAAAAATCGAAATATTCAATTTTTTCTTGGAATTCTAATTGGATTTATTTATTTGGATTATTTGTGTTTATTTTCGTGGATTGTGTTACTAGTTGTCCTACAGAGTGTGTTTGTCAGCGACGAACTGTAGACTGTAGTTATAGGAAGTTATCATATGTACCTCAAAATATACCCATCGATACCAACAGACTGTAAGTAATAACAAATAGCATGGGAGGGATGCTGTGGGTGGGGGCTACTGGATTGGGGGGGGTGTTGTATACAAGATATGTTTTCACTGTGTCGCATCATTTAGCATAACTGCAAGATATAGTGGTTTTGAAAGTGCAGAGTAGGGAGTTGGGAGGGATGCCATGTACACGATATATTGGGATGACAGTGGACAGGAGCCGGGACCATACAATGCAAGATACAGGGCGGTGAGGGGTGTTGGTGCTACAAGATAAATGGATTGGGTGGGATGCCTCAGTATAACGGATTGAAAGGTCCTGGGAGATGGCTATTAGGTTTTACATAAGATGGGGGAGGGATAAAAGATACATCATAGGAAGGGTGATACAAGAGGAAATTTAATGATTTTGTATAACTTTACTTAGCTCTAAAATTGGTAATATTTCTTTTAAAAATGGATTTTCATCATAATAATAACAGAATGTTCTCAACTTAACATTGTCCTTGCTCCAAAAATACAAATTAACGTTTAACCGTAAAATTATTATTATTATAATTATTATTATTATTATTATTATTATTATTATATTAAATAAATAAATAAATAAATAAATAAATAAATAAATAAAAAAACAAATAAATGTAAATCAAAGGTTTTTGTCATTTTAAATCCAAAGCATATTACAGAAGGTTGTACAGGACCCACTGGGACCTTTTACATAAAAAAAATTATAGTACTTATTTCTCCTTCTTTTTTAAATACTGTGCTCTCGTTTATAGAAATATGTGTTTTAATAATCAAGGATGGGAAGTATTATATGATTTACGAATCGAATGTTATATTAAATGCTTCTTATCGCTTTTTCAACTTTTCATTTTCAAGCTATCTGTGGTGTGCATTATGCGTATTAATTTCACTGGCTGATTATCAGACAAAAGTCAACATACAAATAGATAATAATAAACCCGTGTTTATAGATAGTGCTATTTTAGTTTTAGTTAAATGAGTAACTTCTAGATTAACATTACACCGTTGTCGTATTTCAAAATTCTAAATTTACAATCATTCGCTAAATTTTATTTTATAAGCGGATTTACAGATATCGAGAGCCAGATATTAAGTAATTTTGATAATACTCATACAAGATAAAATTTAAGCTTAATATCTATATTTGAGGGTCAGATTTTGAGTAAAATTTTGATTATTCTTCGTCAAGATAGCAACACTAAGCTTCCATGCCTCAGTTTCACAATCATTTCCTAAGGGAGGTTTCTTTTATAACATAAAAATCTGGCAAATTTGAAATCTTTATAATTTTGTTAATTTTTAAGACATTCATAAATTTAAGATCACATCTAGCTTAAAATATTTGTATTTAGTTCTGTTAAAAATGTTTATTAGTTGTTCCAAAAAGAAATAATAAAAAAATTTAAATCAAGTTTTGGGAAATCTTAGTTGGCCATGTCACATCTAAACCATATTCATTATCACTAAAACTCCGTTTTCCAGAGATTGTAGCCACATTTTACAAAAAAAATTTACAATTTTTTCATGTTGCACCGTTTTATAAGGAAGTGACTTAATGTACAATGTCAGTCTCGGCTCACAATCTCATTTCAAAAAGACTGCATATCGTAAATTTTGTAAAATGTGACTACAATCTTTGGAAAACCGGGGGTTTTAAGTAATAATGAAAATGGTTTAGCCCATAGTTTTCTTACCATTTCCAACAAATCTCCACGGAAACCCACGTTACAGTGTAATTCAGGTTACCCTCCGGGACAAGAGTATATCTTTCAACTCCTGGTCAGTAATTTTGGTTTATGATGACCTTTGTAATATTTGACAGGTTTATTTTCTTTAGTGACCAGTGTCCAGTTAAACAGCCTTAGGTCACTTTATATCAGAAATAAAATTTTACTATTTGTTTAAAAATTTTAACAATATATATCGTAATCATTTATGTCACCTGTCATGAATATCTACAAAATTGGCATTTGTCAAGATGGCAGAATGGTAAAAGAATATGTTAATACGAGGAAACCTTGATGAAGCCCATGGAAACTTTCTTTAATACGCTGGTTATTGTTCTTTACTATATAACACAAACGCCATTAAGCGAAAAAAAACATACCAGGTTAAATCCGGACACATCGTACAGAATTACTCTGTCATATACCATTTTGTTTTAATTTAATCATAAAATTCATTCAACAAATGGTATGGTATATGACAACTCTATCCCACTCCATTTAAAGGTATAAAAAGTTAGCATATGGCATAAAGATATTGTTAATGTGACTAAAATGAAATACTAGTTCTTAATATGATATAAGTAACCAATTGAAAATGTCCACAACGGCCATCAAATCGCAAGATCGATTAACTTCGTCCCGAATTATTAAAAATTACCGATACGATGTAAAACAACGTGCTCCCTATAACTTGATTTACCATGAACCATGCTACACTGTTAAACTGTTAGTTTGTGAATGGTGTTTTACGTCCCAGTCAAGAATATCTCACTTATATCGAGACGTTGCCAGCTATAGGCGAATTTACACGTTAATTTTGTGGGTCCATTTTGTGTATGGTGTATTACCACCTTATGTACCACATATGTGGCTCAGTAAATAAAGAATTGGATTGAATTATCAATTATAAATTATACAACAATGAAATATTTATTGGAATAAATTATTTAATTTTTTCAGAGAATTACAAGGCAATAACATCACAGTAATTAGACAGTCAGACTTCCAAGGATTAAGAAATCTTAGAATTTTGTAAGTATATAGACAATATAACAAACCCCATGATATTTCTTATTTTATTGTGCTTATTTTACATAAGTTGTTTGTCAGTTGTAGTCTGTGTCATTTTTGAAATATTTTTAAGTAACGTTTTTATTTCAGCATTTAAAAAAATATCACATGTATAGTTTTTAAGTGACTGTATCATTTATATGTTGTACATAATGTTGTTTGTCGCATATGGTGTTGTTAGAAGTCACATTATTATTATTATTATATGGATGGTGTGTTTTGGTGATATTTTGAATTACACAGAGAGAGAGAGAGAGAGAGAGAGAGAGAGAAGAGAGAGAGAGAGAGAGTTTAGCGTTTACATTACAATATTTGAAACTCCATTATTATATATCTCATATTCAAACATGTAGTATCCCACCTCAAAGAGAACAAACATTTATTGTTTAAAAAAACAAAAACACTCTAGTGTGAAATTTTAGTAGCAATTATATAGTTTAAAACATAAAATACTCTAGTATACTCTATAATGGTGGCGCTAAACCCCTGAACAAAAGCCACTTCACTTTACTGTATACGACTTGAAAATTGTTCTACAATATCATAGTTACTCTTGTCAACCCCGAATGTAAATATTCAATATTTGTTCTCCCTTAATTTGTAATTATCAGTTGTAATCTTTTGTAAATAAAAATTACATGATAATATCCCCAACTGTAGATCGGTTCAAAGTCGTTCATAAAATACTATACCTATTCTATATCAAGCAAGAACGTGTTCCGCTTCCCATATGAAACTTCGTGCAGTGATGTCTTTAACATCTTCCCCAGATGGTTTTTATATAATTCGGTGATTAAAACATCCCTTTTACTAATATAATGCAAGTTTGAAATTACTTGATTAATTTTGCAGTCATTTTCTCGACGTCAAATACTGGGGTTATTGAACGACGTTGTAACAGAATTTAAGCTGCACCTTTCACACCGTTTTATGATAAAAAGTTCGAATCTTTAATTGAGTTATCATTTCTAAAATCACGAGTTGGTTCTTTAATAATAATTTAATCAAATAGAGGTTGTAATTTTAATATGAGTATAATGATGTTAAATCCAAGTAGCCTCTTAATTTAATTCTTTTCTTAAAGACAGGCTAATCTTCATTACAATAATACATTCCGGTTGATTTAAGTGTACTAGTTGTCATTTTCCGATACTGAAGCAAAATTAGTAATTAAAAAAAAACTCGAAACAATCCTATACATATGTATAAAAAATCTGGTAGAAAATATTTGTTAAATCTATAACATTAATTAAGAATATTTATTGATTTTTTTTTCAAGAAGTTCACCGTCATCATTTACACCCACACTACAATACTACAAGTCTGAATGCAATTGAACATCTTGTTAAAAAGAAATTAAAAAATAACCCAATTTGTAACCGTGAACAGTAAACATTTCAATCCCCGTTTGATTGGAAGTAATCATTTAACCTATAAACATTATACAATTATGTAGTGTGTGGGCTATCGGTTTTAGAGTTTTTTGTATGTTACATGATACATGCTACAAGTCACAAACATTTTCATTATTGTATACGTATATTCGTATGTTTTTCTCATTAGTTTTTCAAACACCAAACAAAATTTTACACCTATTTTATTTGTATAATTTTAATTTGACATGACGATGTTAATTTAAAAATGTCATTCGTGATCGTGCAGTTATCATGGTGAAATGAAAGGCGAGTTTGCAGTAATGAAAAACTTGTGAAATTTAAGACACTGAGTGTTGTATCTAAATGTGTTTTCTTGCCCCTTATCACTGGCACATCTGCTCGATTACCCAATAACACTATACCCCCCATTGAACTAATTACTAATCTTATGTCCCATAAAGTAGCGAGAAAAATCATATTAAAACAAGTTGTACCCGAGTCATTCATTCATGGTGTATACCACCCAATGTGTCATAAGCGTTAGTTTGTTTCATTCAATATCTGCTCGTGTTACCAAAAACAGTTTTAGCGAACAAAAAACAAGTTATTTTGCATCGGGATGGTAGGGTGAAAACTGTAAACGTGGTTTTTAACATATTTACAACATGCATTCTTTCAACCAGAGAACACGAGAAAAGAACAAAAAAGAACCGAAATTATGGCCTACTTAGACCTCATACTACATGTATATATTATTTGCATTGATCAGATCGAAAGGACGTTCAACTTCCATCAACCTATGGTCAAAGCACAGTATGTCAACACTAGAACGATAGAACAAGCTGCATATGAAGTGCACTGGGTTTTAATTTTAAAGAACGATAACACTTGAAGCCCCGTGGAAACCCTCAGTCAATGGTGTGGTACTTAAGGATTTTAGTTTGCTGGCCAAATTAAGTACCTTTATAATTAAATGTGTTTTTTATTTCAGACAATTACTAGAAAACTCAATACACACTGTTGAGTCAGGCGCTTTTGACGACCTTGTCGAAATGGAACGACTGTGAGTAAACCGGAGTGGTTTCTTGTGACTCATTTGTCAGTCAGCTAACTAACCGCTACAATGCCTGATTACTGAACCACTAGTTGCTAGATACATTAATACACCTTGGGTCTTGCCTTCACGTGTATCATGCATAGTTATTGATTTTTGAACTTTTTTTCAGCTTCAGAATGTGATTTTTAAATGAAGAATGTTTATTATAAGATGTACATGTGTTATATGATGAGATTCGCGAAGTGCTTATTAAACATTTTCTTATTAATTCCTTCTTCAGACTTACTGGTCAAAAACCTAAAAAAAAATTATGGCATACTATCTCCTTAGCTAAATATGGTAAAATATATTTTAGTCTTTTTGGGTATCTTTTCAACACAACAACTTGGGAAAAAAAAGGATTCACAATTTTGGTTCAAGAACTACTGATGAGGAATTGTATTCCGAAACGACCGTCTTGTGCTGTAAAATTAAAACTGGTATATTATGTAATTTATTAGATATCTCTTGCTATTTTTGCTTAATCCATATTAGAAGTACTCGGCAAACGGATATGACTTTTATTCTACATACACGCAGAAAATGCTCACGTCCATCAGAAAATCATTACTCAAAATATTTACTTTTTTTCTTTTCATCATTTTTTATTCTACTTTTTATTTTATTACTTTTTTACACTTTTACTCTGCTTATGTAGTCTGTGTGCCTTCTACGTTCATGCTTAGTACATGTATAATCTTTGTTAACCTTTGTTTGCTTTTATTTAATTAGATAGCCGGTATCTAGAGTTTGATGACAGGGGGTTGTTTTTATAGTAAAGTCATATAATAGTGTCAGGGGCAGACTGTTAATTATTTGTTTGTGTATATTCATTAGATCTAGATCTTCGTGTGTTGTTATTGCTTGCTAGATATTTTTTGTTTTGTTTTTGTTTTTATAACAATCAGACTCAAAGACGATTAAAGTCGCAATCATTGGCCTAAAACAATAAGTCTTGGATCAAACCCCTCCAGTCACGGTCAGATTTCTTATCCATATGGCCAAAAAAATCTGGCAGTGTGTGTTTTTTCAATAGAGATATCAATTTTTATCAAAATCTGTCCTGTGTTGCATTATAACGTACGTTGACATCGCAGCTTGGAGCTATGTCTAGGAAGACATACGGGCACCATTGCATTCCACACTAGACCAGCTTATGATAGTGAGAAAATAATAAAACTGCTGGCTAAATTGTTAGTAAAAGCATGAAAATTGTAGACGTCGTGTGTCTGAGAAAACGTATACTAGTTAATCTTTAGAGGATATTTTTTGACAGTTTTATTCTGTTTTTATTTCTTTGTCTAATAACCTACCATACGGTTACGCCATTACATCCACATTTATCCAGACGTTGGAATTATAATCTATAATCGAATTTTTATCTCAAGTCTGGGTTAGATCACTTGGAATATTGTCTACTCCAGTTCAATTTTGAAATAAAAGGGAAACACCCAAAAATCTTTATTTTTCATAGCAATTCTTTTCTTCAAACAAATAACTAAGATTAACAATGAAAAAAAAATACATTGCATATTGCATCACATGAGTTCCAGAAGTGAAAAAGCGATTGGGTGGTTGGTAGGGGTTGGATGGGAAAGGGGAGTGGGTGTTTCATTGACCACCCTTGTGGTATAAAACACATTTTAAGCAACGACACACCAAAGGTTTAGGTGTTTTTGTCCGTGTTCAAAATTATGTTACCAGAATCAAAATGTTTTACTAAGTAAGTGCAGTAGCGCCAACAGTATATTTTGCATCGTCCAGTGCCCGGGAGTTTTGTAATCATTCATTCTTTTGTGTTGCACTCCTGTCATCTTTGATATAGGAAAACAAAAACAGAAAACGCATTAAAGACTGATCCAGTCCGTACAGACAGCAATCAGTAATATTTAGTTTCATTTGATATGATTAATTCTCTCTCCTTTAAACAGTTAGAATCTTAATATCGGATAGACATCGACATTGATTGACACGCCAGAAATCTACACCATACAACAGCAGAATCTCATATCATTGTCCGTGATGACATTTGGTAAAATCGTTTCCATCGGCTCATTGTCACGATATAGATCTCATTCGTGCTGATGATCGTATTGCATCCCGTTTTCACTTGCTTTTTGGAGGTTATATTTTTGCCGTTAAATTGTTATCGAAATTTTCAGTACGTCGAGTGTGAAATGGCAGAATTGTATCGCCTACACGGTGCAATATATGACGAAACAATTAACAACCCTGTAAAAGAAGAGTGTACAACCAAAGGGAATTTTTTTCATGCATCAATATATGAGAGAGAGAGAGAGAGAGAGAGAGAGAGATTCTTGTCGGCGTTAGATATAAATGCAAATACCAAACAAACAAAAAAATCTAATTTTTGCGGACGACAACGTCCCACCCGATAATATCGCATTTCGCAATTGCTGTCATAATCTGTTTACAGTTCGAGAGTTCATATATTGACACCTACTGATTAGGTAAAGATTATTACAGTTCTTACAAAAAGGTTTCCACATTTTAGTGGTAAAATTTTATATTACTTATCATTATTACCTATTTATGTTACCTATTAGTTTCGTGACAACCTTAACTAGATGGTCAAAAGGCAAAGTTTTATAGCAAGAAACAGTACATGAAATCTATGTTTGAAATATCTAAACTGGAGATAGCATGGGTGGAAAAATAAAGCGGGTCCGATTTTGGCGATAATGACTTAATGGACAAATAAAGATCATATCTGATTCTTATTCTCGGAGATACCGATCAGAGCCCGAGGTGTCCAGAATGATCAAATGGTCATTTATGAGAAATTTTCCAAGGGAATGTTGACGAAGTGAACATCGAAATAAAGACGGATTGGCGAATCGGAAAAATTGGAGATCTTTAATTGTGATTGAAATGTTAGAATTTTAGAATTTTCGTACTTGGGTAGCATGCAAAAGAAGACAACACACCAGATGCCTTTTTTTATTCTCTGTAGTACTATAGTAGACTTCAAAGTTGAGACCCTTTTCTCTGTACCTCTCCGTTGGAGTCGAACGTGAGATAGTTTATAAATTAGATACAACCATTGCATGTAAGTTTGACGAAGATTGGTTGCTTTATGCTGGAACTCTAGTTTCCCTTAATATTCCAGACTGACCACTTCCATATTGTTCAAAGACCTAAGATCCGCTTATTCAATCTACCAAGCAATGCATGTGGATTCTAGTACCTGCTTACCACAGCTTTGAACCAAAAATTTCTGTACTGGTCTGTGTTTGATTAACATATTTGCCATCATCTGATCATTTAGGGATAACTCCGATCTGTGAACGTTTTTCTGTGTCCTTTCCCAGGTCACTGCTGCTGATGTGCCATAAAATATATATACCTAGTTTGACCAAGTAGGAAAACGGGGAACCCAGAAAGCGCTAGGGGCGATATATCTGGTGTTAAAATAAATAATTTGTAAATGAGCATTCTCCCGTGTGTAAATCAGTTTTTATTTGTTTTTAACTGTTGCTCCAAGGAGTTTTGATGAAGTAGGCTGATGGTTTACGATATCGGTATCGGACAGTTATATCACCGACGGGCATGCCGTGTTTTACCGGTATTCAAGGTGATCCCCAGTGGGGTATCTATAAAACAATTTTCACTATTACTATTTTACTTACAATGCTTTTATGATGAACTCGAGGGGGTAATGACAACTCAATTAGGTACAAGCTTTGATCTCTTTGATATATTTTTTACCTGATAGTAATAACTTCTATGTTTCAATATGACAAAATAACAGCCAATATGAAATAATTATTATTTTGCTCTGAGGCAAATTATCGATAATGAAAACATCATGAGCATACAGTTGGCAATAAAATATTAGTCGGCATCCATTGTGAATACCGTTATGAGATGTCGTTTTTAAAGAGTTGTTATACATTGAGCTCTAGTCATATCCGGACAAACGTTTTCTCAATCATTGTCCTATTTGTGTGTTAGAATGTTAAACTGTCTTCCGCATTGGCACATCATGAAACTAAATAAGATCACAGTTATTTAGTATTTAGTGCGTTTGTTGAAATCAAGTGCACTCTAAAAATGAGGTTGTCTACCGGCCATCATATTGTGATTACATCATCAAATCCCATCTGTTCACTGAACACTTCAAACACAAGCATGTCACGGCCTGATTTACCAGACACTGTATGCTTATCTTGTAGATGTACTCAAGAGTCTACTGCATGTTTAAATCCCTTAATAAACCAGCCACCATCATGAACAAGTCCTTGGTTTCATTCAATCCCTGGTTGTCATCACTAACAGGTTTTGTTAATCTTGTAGCCTACTCGTATACATGTAGTAGTAATATGGATAACCAGAGTGCATTTTGTTTTGCTATAAATTTTGATTCATGTTAAAGGTTTACTTGGATGTTACAGGGTGAGCAGGTTATTTATCATTTATTGAAATCATCTAATTTTCATGGTTCTATGCAGTTTTATTGGTTCATTATTTCATGGACACCATGAAAATGATTGAAATCATAATATTGTTAAAGAATTATATGAACTCAATGGGGATTTGAGCATCATTTTGACCAACCAATTACAATATACAGATCTGCAATTATGCTCCTTTGTCCTAGCTCACAATGTTTTAAATATAAAAAAACAAAACCAGAAATAATGTTTTGAAATAAATCCTCACAGCCTCTTGCCAATTTTAAGATTTAATGTGTACTGGTAAATCATTGTGATATTATCCCAGGTAAAATTTGTATTTATATAACCTGTGATTACGATCAATGCCTATCTCGCTGATATATTTCTTTTCAGTATACCGGTATATGCACTGGCTACTACACATGTATTTTTACTATCTTACCTGGAGATATCACAACAATCCAATCAAAATTATCAATTTTAGATTTTGCAAGAGGCTGTGAGGAGATATTTCAAAATGTCACTCCAGGTTTTGGTATTTAAAATAGTTTCTTTAGACTAGGACAAAAAAGCAATAATTTGGTGGAAAACAGTCTCGTCTGAGCTGCATATACCATAACTGGGTGTTCAAAACGATGTCAAAATCATAATCTTGAACCCACATCAGCAATATAGCAGCTTTTTGTTGTTGTTTGTTGCTTATAGAAGAAATGCTTAGGGTTTACTGCACCCAGTGTGAATGTAACACACCACAGATCTTTATAACAAAACAAATTTTGGTATAATCATTTTTATCACATTTGATGTCTGGTAAATGTACAAATACACATTACATTTTATTGCTTTGGTTGCAACAATTTCCTGTTTCACAATTATTCCTAAATTAAGAATTCCCTTAACTTATATATGACAAATTTTGAAAATATTTTATGTTAATAGAAATGAAAAGTTTTGACAAAATAAAATATGTTAATGTAATGAGCTTAAGAGCCATCTTCATTATGACACCCTAAATTCGTGAATGCATTAACAAGTAACAAAATTATGAAGATTTCAAATTTTTCAGATATAATTTAAGGGAGATCTTTGTTAAGAAATAATTTTGAAACTGGAGCGAGGGTCCTTTTAATGATACTTATACCAAAGAATCTGTGTGAATCTTTGCCACAAAACGTATATGGTAAATAATGACATCCCCCCCCCCCTACATGCTTCTGCTTTTAGCTTTTCTGTCATATCTTCTTTCAGTCTGTGTAACTTTAGCACTGTGTGTGTGATGCATAGCTTTGAATTAACTACCAGTACATTGTATTTACTTTGTTTTTTATTGCTCAATCTTTAGTAAGAAATAATCACTTGAATATTCAAGTACATTGTACCTATAAATAAATATTTTATCTTTTATTTTTCTTTTTTTTTTTTTTTTTTTTTTTTTTTTTAAGCTGTAATGTGTTTTATTTCCATAGAATTCACAATCCTTCACACAATATGTGTGAGTAAATTTGTTATACTACAGCAATATATAAGATAGTAAATACGTAATTAATTAATAAATTATAATACATATATATATACAGTACGGATCTGACTAAAAGTTTAACACTGAGGTAACGAAAAGAATTGATGATCAGCTGCCGAACTCCGATGTATGAATAACTAGTGACCGAAGCTGCTGATATATATACGACAACAGCTGTTATATGTATATGTAACGAAAGTAGGCGATTAGCTTTCGATTCGACATCCATTCGTTAGCTCAGTGTTAAACTTCCGCCAGGCCTGTACTGTAACAATAAATACATTCTATAGAAAAAGTGTGTGTGTGTGTGTGCCAAAAAATGCATGTGTGTGTGTGTGTCAAAAACTGCGTGCGTGTGTGTGTGTGTGAAGTGTGTTGTAGAGAGCGAGCCAGAGAGAGAGAGAGAGAGAGAGAGATGGCGCCCGACATCCTTGCGAGTTCTGACGCACTAAATCGATGTACAAACGCTAAAACACGCATGAATATCCCGTGCGTGACTTTAAAGAGGTCAATACATGTGGTGTATGATACCGTGGATATATAAAAATGCTGTGTTTGTGATATATATGATGTATATAAAGATATGGATTTTATTGTTATTTTGTACCGTAAGTTATCTTTCTATATATTATTTTGATAATTTATTAAAACTAAATATATTGAAAGAGTGTTCTTTTGCTAAGGCTAAGTTATCAAAGTAAATCCTGTCATGCGTGAAATGTGTAAACAAAAATTTAAGAATATAACATTATAATGTTTCATACTCAAAAATATTTTCCAATATATGCCAATATTCATAGTATACGTTGTAGTTACAATTTTTAAATAGCAAATATTTTTCAGCTGCCAATTTGGTTTCAATATAGTGCCTTAGTGGATTTATATTTGGCTTTTGTTTTTGTAATCTTTTGCTGTAGATAAAACATTTAGTATTTAATATTAACCAGTTCAGTGCTTTATTTTCTTTACCAGCGAATTCTGTACCAAAAACGATTGTTTGTTTATCTAACCGAAATGTTTTTCTAAATTTAATTTCAAGCATTTTTTGCAAGCTGTCCCATATTTTGTTTACGTAACTACATTGGAAAAATAAGTGTTCAATGGTTTCATCATGGATATCGCAAAAGGTGCACAAGTTTGAATTAACAATTTTAATTTTATACAGGAATGAATTAGTAGCCAAAATTCTGTGTAAGATTCTATATTGTAACCATTGTACAGCAGTTTCTTGACAGCATTTAAAAGATAATATGTAGTTCTTTTTCCATTGTTCTTCTGGAAAATCGTATCCAAATTCTGTCCACTTAGACTGTGCCGTGGGAGTAGTGTTGCATTTGCATAAAATTTCATAGATTGGTTTACAACCTGATTTGTAACTCATCAAAACTTTCATATTTTGAGGTATAAAGGGCTGTGATGCTTTGGAAGATATACTATTCCCATCATATCTAAATAAAAATAGCTTTATTGCTTTAATTAACGTGGCATATTCCAAAAAATTTGTTTTTATTCCAAATGTCTTCTTAAAATCTTCAAAATTTTGAAATTTACCATTTTTGTCTAAAATATCATTTATATATATAATACCTGCTTTCCAGTAATTTTTATAGAAAAGTGTTTTCCCCCCTATTGCTATGTCCTTATTATACCATATATTATGTAATTCTAAATTTTCTCTTTCTGATAATTTAGCTTTATTTTGTACTATACCCCAGCTATACAACACATCTTTCCAAAAAAGGTTACTAGTTCTTTCCATCAGCAAAATAGTATAGTCATTTCCGAAATTCATAAGTTCATTGATACTAGAATTTGTTTCAGACTCAAACAGATAATTCCATTTTGCATCATTGAAAATGAGTCTTCTTATCCATGATGTCTTAAGAGCAATCAAAAAATTGTAAATATTTATCATTTTTAAACCCCCCTCATCATGGTTCTTATTTAATATCTTTCTTTTAATTTTTTCTATTTTTGATTGCCATATGAAATTATAAAATAACTTGTTTAACTCATCTAAAAATTTAACTGGCGGGTTGGGCAAGGATATTAGTAAATGAACCATTTGAGAAATTATTAGAGTTTTCACAAGTGTAATTCTGCCAATCACAGTTAATTTTCTCTTACCCCATTGGTTCATAATGTTTTTCATTTTCTGGAGCACGTGTGTATAGTTTAATTCATTCATCTTAAATAGGTCAACTGAAAAGTTTATACCTAATAAAGTAAAATTTTCCGACCCCCATTCCAGCTTCCACCTATCATGGTGATAAACATCTCTTGAAAATTTTTTCTTACCTATCCATATAACTTTAGTTTTTAACGTGTTAATACATAACCCCGATATTTGAGCAAATAAATCCAATACTTGAAGTGCACTGTTTAGAGACTTGGGAGACCCATCTAAAATGAGACTTGTGTCGTCCGCATACTGCGAAATTTTATATTCTTCTCCATTTATTTCAATACCTTTAATTTCTTTAGAATTTCTTATAAGGATAGCCATCACTTCTGCACACAGAATAAAAATATAGGGCGATAAAGGATCTCCTTGTCTACATCCTCTTTGTAAAGTAAAACTTTCGGACAAAAATCCATTTTGTAGAACTGCTGAATTTGAATTTTTTAAAAAAGTAGTAATCCAGTTAATAATTGAATCTTTAAAATTAAACAGTTTTAAAACGTCTTTTATAAAATCCCAAGAAACCGAATCAAAAGCTTTTTCAAAATCTTTTATTTTTCTTTGTTGATTTTTTGTTGTACTGTTTATAAATTTATAAATAATAATAATAAACGAATAATTTAATAATAAATGACCAAAATAGTGCTTATATTTTAAATCTTACAGTTTATTTTCTTTTTTTTCCAGGAGGATTGATAGAAATAAATTAACAGTGTTACCAGACATGCTGTTCTCTACCATGCCCAATTTACAGAGACTGTAAGTAACACTTTATTTTGTCTGTTCTAATAAAACTTTCTTTTCAGATTTCAAACTATAATATGTTGTTGCAGAATAATTAATAGCAGAATTACCCATATTTAAATCTTGTCTCATCACCTCACCCAGGAGGATTGTTATGGAAATGAGTAATAGGTGCTATGTTCAGCAGGGCCCAGTAGCCCATGTCTCCTAAAACTTTATCTGGGTACCTAACTTTTTATGCATTTTAGTTATTTATTACCATAAGAGCTTCTTTTCTGAAGTGAGCTGGGCCCGAACTCAAAATAATAAAACTTTTTTTTCATGTTCTTGGTATGGTTGACAGCATCAACATTTACAGGTGACAGACAACACTTAATAGCTAGCTTATTAGCTAGATTGGTAGAGATCTCACTAGCCTTGAGAAGGTCCCAGGTTCAACATGTTTTCTTTGCCTTACCTGTTACATTTGAAGACTTGCACAGCCTTGGAAATTGGCCTAACAATTAATCTCATATTTCATGTTAGATGGCTTTGATTTAAAGATACATGTAGTTGGAATCGAACCAGAGTTTTACTCCCAGACCTTCATAAGTTAAACTTAATGGTTATTAAATATTTTTCAACAACCACAATTGTTTAGTTAAGAAGGGTTTAACTGTAACAAAGAAATGACATTGTAGATTTGAGTAATTCTTGCAGCATCAGCATATACAGTAATAAATGTACTCTTTACTGTAATAAATACACGTAATGATGTTAAGAGGTGCATGTTTTAAAGGCTCACAAAGAACCTATTCACACACTTTTGAGCAATTTGAGAGATCTTTTTCAGCCAGCACGTAGAGATCCTTTATATATATTCACTTTACCCACCTGGTTGTGGATTTTCTAAGATGACACAAACTTATGTTACAAAGGTCCCTGATTTAGATTTAATTTGTTGACTGTCTATATGAATGTCTAGATAAGGATTTAATATGGTTATATTGTATATAAATCCCACATTGAATCTTATTCCCATGATTAAGAATTGAAATTTGACAACCGGTTCAAACAAATTGAAAAATATTGTATCTTCTATCAGAGATTTAATCTGATTGTGTACAGGTGGCTTTTACAAAGATACTAGTTTAGCTATGGTGTTTCATAAAGCCACAGGAAGAATCTTGATAACTTTACAGATATTAAAGTTTCAATTTTTATTGTGTTGCCATGGATTTGAGGATTTGCTAAAATGATAAAAGTTTATGTGATTTTTTTTTATATTTTGCAATTTAAAATTTATATGCCATTTTCTATAGTGATGATTTATACAAGAAATCAATAATTTCCATCTATGAATTTAGAATTAAAAAATGTTTAAAATAAAATTTTCATATCTCAAAGTAAAGAGGAAATTTTTTAGAAAAGCATTTTGTATGTTAGTGTGTTTTGTCAGCAGTATGAAATTGATTATGCAGGTGCCAAATTTGAACACATAAAGCTAACAGAATATGTATGATTTTCACTGTTGGATTCTGACTAGGGATTTTATTTTGCATCCATCAAAATAAAATATTTCACAGAAGTATCTTTAAAATCACATGTAACACTGAAAGAAAATAATGATTTAACTGGTTTGTCTGACAAGTTTTTATCACAATCAAAGAGAATATCAGTAGAACTTGTGTATCATTTTAGATGGTTATCACATTATTAATGCCATTGCTGTGAAGTCAAGATCCCAGTTGTTTGAAATTAGTACATAATGCTCAAAAGTTTTTGATTAAAAAGTTTGACAAGCTGTTTAAATAATATTTTCATTCACAATATTGATAAATGATTAGACCTTTTGCTTACATTTCAAAATATTTTATCTTTAAATATTAATCAGAGTTAAATATGACTATGTGCTAAGCAGTACTGGTCTAACCACTCAGCCTAAACATCTTAAAAGGTGTTTATTTCTTCATTACCTCTAGGGTACAATGCTAATTTGTTATATTAGCAAGTTTACTTTCAAATGTGTTTTATTACAGTGTAAGATAAGTAGTTTTTACTTTTTTATAGCCATTAGACTGTGAAGATACTGGTTTTTTGTGCTGTCAGATATTTTATATTTGATAGTAATCAGTATGTGATGGATATACTGGCATTATGATACATATAATTGACATACTTAAGAATCATCAGACCTAGTTTTTATTGTAATAAAAGAAACTAATGGAGTTTTATACACCCCAGTCAAGATTTTTTACACTTATATCGAGTCAAGATGGTTCATGGATGGTGGAGGAAACTAGATTGTCTTAGAATCCTCGTGCTTAGTTTTTGTTGTTATGAAGTGGAGTAATGGAGTTTTTACACCCTAGTCAAGATTCTTTCACTTATATTGATCCAGTTAGTTTATGGATGGTAGAGGAAACTGGATTGTCTGAGAAAACTACTAACCTTTGGCGAGCAAGTTTATGGATTAAATCTGCCTTTACAATATATTACTATATATTGTTATACTTGTACAATGGCTTTTATTACCTTCTATCTCATATGTTCATAGTTTTGTTACAAGGGTTTTCAATTATCTACACACATCACATTTGACTATGATGTTTCCTTTCCTCTTCTTTACAGGTCTTACTTGGGGTTTTGTTTTTTCTCTGCTCTTTTGCTCCAGTTTAGTGCTTACCAGGATTTGCTTCTTTAAAGTGTTATCAGTTATCTCCATTTAATATTGTACTCTTATTGGTACTATTTCTCTATTGACTTGTCTGGATTTATTCTCTAGAATATTGAAATGAATATTGAAGTGCCTACTCAGTAATTTGAAGGTTTTGGAAAGACCCACAGTTGGGTCAGACATGAATTTTTGTAGCCCTAATATTTAATATTTTTCCCATTTTCTATTGTTAAAATTGCAGCAATTGTGCCTTGTACCAATAAGTAGAACTAAAATATTTAATTAACATGCCACATATTGCATTTCAACATGAAAAAAAGTGTACATGTAATATCAATTATCCTCCCATGTGTTGTTTCTCGGAGAGGTCATGACCTTTTGTTCCAGCACCAAATATTAGTCTTATACACATCTTTGGTACTTATATCAATATTTGTACACAGTCCAGATAGTACTTAATTCTGTGTGTCAACTAACACCTTTTAAATGTTACATATTATAATCATTATATTCATTCCCCAGGATTCCTCCTTGACACCTTAAGGTGTGACATTTTAGGCCATTAAAACAAATTTTATGTTGTTTTTTCAATATCATGATTCAGTTTAATATTGTCTTTATATATACAGGTACATGTATATATATTTATTTTTTAATTTTAATCTTTCAACAGTTTGCTTGCATAGATCACAGCTTGTAAATTTAGATTTGTATAATCCAAACAATGGAAAATGTAAAAAATATTAAAAAAAAATTGTGGTTGAACTAAATAAAACCCCTTAAGACAGAGGAAACACATCAATTTTTATATCCCCCTAGATTTTTTTAAAGCAACCATGTGATTGTACTTTCATAAGTACCAGAATAAGTGTTTACCGGTACTTGAAAAAAAAATGAGATGTATGATAGTACCTCGTTCTGCTTGTCATGGTAAGATTTTGTTTGTCTTGTCATAAAATGTGAAAATGTGGATTAATGGCTCATTAGATATTTATGATATTAACTTCAATTTAATTGTCTGTATGCCCAGGCAGGAATGAAGACAATTCCCCTAGACTTGTGCAAGTCTAAATCCCCTTTTTGGATGAGATTGAAAATAGTTCTCAAGTTCTGTGTCTCAGAAAACACTTAATAGACAATTTTGTGGGCATTAACAAAAATGAAAGTCCGTCAGGTTTTGGGAATAGAGGAGCCCTCAAACGTGAGAAGAAAAAGAAAGTTTAAGTGCAAGACTGAAGAGACAAGAAGAAAATCCATGCTGTTATGTAGGAAACTTGGAACTTACAACAATGCTTTGCGGCTTGGGCTTTTCTGGGTCATGCAGACAGTCTGGTATGGAACACAATGTCATGAGTGCTGAATAGAATTTGGTGGGTTTAACTTATAAATGTTGCCTTTTATCTCACTGTCCAGACTTTTGTTATTGGTGCTATACAGATTTTGGATTACAATGGTAATTTATAAAATTAACACACCTGTATTGTTCAAGTAAAACAAGGTACAATTTGTGTTTTTATTATCAATAACTTGCCAGACATACTTAGTTCTAATTAGCTGACATTTCACACCAGGAGTCAGGTCCCCCCATATCTCTGCTTTCTCCTCCTCCCTATTTAAGCTATAGTTTACTTCATGCTGTGCCTCAATGATACTTCAATGTCCTTATTTCTTTAAAAGGGAGTGATGGTATGTAGCTTCTCAGACACCAGTGGTATAGTGTAAAATCTGGAATTAGCATGTGAATCAACTTTGGATTAATTTTAATTATCACACCTGAGAAGTGTAAGACACAACAGTTTGTGTCATTGGCTATTGTACTATCACCAACAATCCTATGAAGCAATGTTAATCCTCAACAACTGCCAACCAACCATCCCAGTCACCACTTATCATCCATACAACATCCAGACATTCCATGTTTTAGATAAAACCTAGAGTATGACAAGGGAAAAATTGAAGGTGTAAAGTTCTCCAGGTCAAATATATAACAGTTATTTGATGTTTTGGTATAGTTTTTATATAGATTCATATTTACACCTGATTTGTTTCTGATATAACTGTTACCTATAGACACTTTTCATGAAATGACAAAAATTCCAGTGTTATTTCCTGAGTTAGTTTTATTACTTGTGTGACTGATAGCTTGAATAAACATTTAATCAAATTTTACGCATATTTTTTACCAGTACATGTAGCAAATAATGTTTTTTATGTATCTACACAGACATTATTTGAATAAAATTTGAACACCACAGCCCCTCTCATTGCATAAGTTGGGATCCTGCTTGGTCAAATCCTTGTGTGGAAAAAAGGTTTGATAGTTCACTTGCTGAACATCAGTGGTATTCTTTGGGCCATCACTAACCCAGAACGCCAATATAAGTGTACAAATTTTGACTGGGATGTAAAAGATATTTACTCCACTCTACTCTTGTTATTGAAAACCACTGCAGTAGCTCAGTTGGTAGAGTTCTCGCGCCGTAAGAGGAAGGTGGTGGGTTCAAACCCAGACTGGGTCTGAACTAAGACTTAAAAGTGGGTAGTGACTGTTCTTTCGCAAAGCACTCTGTATTAAGAAATGAAAGTCACTGCTCTTTCGGATGGGAACTTTAAATAAACGAAGTCCCGTGTCATGGTGGGCTTAGCATGCTAAAGAAACCTACTGTATATTGACATCAGCGCAACTCACAGGCAAAATTTCTGCCCCTTTGCCTATAGCTGGCAATGTCTCAATATAAGTGAAATATTCTTGACTTGGACATTAAACACCATTACTCAACTCAACTCTTGTCATTAAACATTCATCTTTCTTAGATTACTCAGCAAAATTCCATGACATACCATGTACCTAACAGTAATTAGGACATACCATACTACTCGTAAAAGATATGTGTTGCACCAATGTAGTTATGAAACCATATCACCCTGCATAATTTTGATAACACAAAACATAAAATTTTTGTCCCATAGGAAAAGAAAATAAAGTTTTCTTAAGTTTTTTATAAAGAAACATTCTGAAATTTGAACTGCTGTAGCCATATTGAAAAATTAACTTAAAATGAGAACGTACTAGAGCAAGTACCATAAGTCAGGACGGAGTTTAAAAGTTGTCAGCTTGTAGCAAACTTTTGAACATAAATTAAAACATCAGCTTTCTGATAATGTGAACGTCTTTCTTTTCTTACTGGAATTTGAAATTGACATCCTTCATATATAGAAGATTCCGCTTAATTGAATAACTTGAATATCAGAAAAAAATATATATATGCAGTCATTACAGTATCTGAAATATGCAGTTGTGCAATTACGGTAAGTGGAATCTAATGTATACTGGTAGGTTGGTCAGAGTTTTATTGAAACACTTATTTTTACTTATACATGTAGTACTTCTACTTGCACTCTGGAACTATAATTTAACTACAATGTACAGTAAAACCTCTCTAAACCGGACAAGCTCCGGACCAAAAATTTTGTCCGGTTTAGGGAGGTGTCCGGTTTAGAGAGGTTTTGAAATTTTATCTTGGCTTATCTCCCCTTAACTAAATCAATCTAGAAAGATGTAATACATGTCAGAGAAGCCACAATCAGCAACTGTTGGTACATATCTCATTATAGGATATGCTATATGTAAAGCACTAATTGGTTTTAAATCACCTTTAATTCACTTTCTTTAGAGGATTCTAATTAGGGTGCTCAAGGCAAATAGACTACCTTAATTAATCCCTAACAGGACAACAATAGTGTTGACACCTTCCAGACCCTTTGATACACAAGGTGTCACTGGATAATTAACAAGACAACTGTAACAACTATAGATAACAAGATAAGATTGTATAGAAGTGCTTATCTTAATTTATTGTGTCAAGTAATGAATAAATTAATAAATAAATTTAGATTATAAAGAAAAATCACAAAAAGAAATATATATATATATATATAGAGAGAGAGAGAGAGAGAGAGATTCAAAATATTTGATAAATAAATAAATAATTGAATTAAATACCAAATGTTTTAAAGTTTTAAATGAGAATAAAAAAGAATTTAAAAAAAATATGATTTTTAAGTGTTGATAATTGAATATTTTTATAGATCTGTTTAAAACAAATATTTTTTAAAAAAGAAAAAAACCAAGTAATTAAAAAAATCAAAATGTTGTCCGGTTTAGGGAGGTTCAATTTTAAGGATATAAGCAACTTGGGACTAAAAAGTTTGTCCGGTGTCCGGAATAGAGAGTGTCCGGTTTAGAGAGGTTCTTGTTAATTGAAATAAAGAAGGATAAATTCGGGACCAAAAATTTTGTCCGGAATAGAGAGTTGTCCGGTTTAGAGAGTGTCCGGTTTAGGGAGGTTTCACTGTACTATCATTTGATCTGTGGAAATTTGACCAAGTGGTTTAGTTTATACACTCATGATTCAAGAGCTGTGGGTTCACGCCCCAATCAAGCTGCAGAGTATATCTTTGAGCATGACATTTGATTTCCAATGGATATAGGTGTTGTTAACCTAGTGACGGACTGGAACACTGTTCTAGAAGAAGTCTAGGACACTCGCACCTGTAACCCCATGGAAACAGGGATAAGCATCGGCATGATAAGCTGAGATGCTCTGCAACATTAGCCAAGATGCTCGGCTTGATTAGCCGAGAGGCTCGAGACTAAACTGTACTTGGCTACATCTGATTTGGATATTAGATTACTTATATGACGGGATGTTTACATGATTATTTATGTAATATCCATGATATAGATGGTTAAAAATGTGATAACAGTTTGTCAGTCCCAATATATTAAAGATAAAAAAAATAAAGATGTCCATGTCTTAAAACATGAGTTATACCATATTTCTCTGAGTACTTAAAACTTGATTATTTATGTAAAGCTTCACTTTTAGAATGGTAAATTAGATTATAGGCTCAATTTATCATATCAGACATTTTCCATCATGGTCAATGACTTCATATTAATGATAATTAATAGTTTATGGATCAGGAAAAAAAATCCAGACAAAAAGAGATAAATTGGAATGGGCACAATTAAGTGTTTTGAATTTTGAGTTTTTTTATTTTATTTTATTTTATTTTATTTTATTTTATTTTATTTTATTTATTATTTTATTTTATTTTATTTTATTTTATTTTATTTGTTTTTTTTTAAATTGACAGCCAATCATACAGGGTCTGTAAATACCTGAGTAGAGCCTTTCAATACTAACATTCCCAAAAAATCTGTCTCTTGATAATTAAATCACCATTTAGAATTTTTGACTCTTTAAAAAATTGTAACTGGGGAAATATTATCCCTTGAAATATTTTTAATAATGTGAAATTATTTTAACCACAGGTATTAACAGAAGGTATAAATATTACCAGTAAAACATGTGATGGCTAATATTACTGACCAGCCAAGGCAGGTGTCAGACTGGTCAACAGTAAATATCAGTTAAGATGTCTACAAAAACTGACCACATAAATTTGCATCTTTTTCACACCTGTGCAATGGGAGTTGTCATATGTTATTATAGCTTAGTGGACATGTATATGAGAAAGTTAAGTAGCTGGACATAACACACACCTGTACATATCAGTTTTCTTACCTGTCATAGTGTAGTGGACATTGGAGAACCCTTGACCATGAATGACCACTTGTTAGTGCTTACTGACTTGAATGTATAATAGTAATTAGTAACAGCTTACAGACATAATTCAAATATAGGCTTTATATCATAATAAATATTTTGACATCAACTTTTGGTATGTTCTCAGTATTAAACTTTATTTTGAATCTATTATACTTAAAGTAGATTGTTGATCTTTATAAAAAATCTTTTAAACACTTATTGGCCTATATCCATGAATAATATACAATGTGAAAATTATGTAATAATGACACATGTTCAAATACCTCCCACAGTAAAACCAGAAAAAATATTGTATTTTGATAAGTTCCAGATCAAGTTCAATTTGTCTTGATATTTATTGAGTTATGTCCCTTCTTAATATTTTTTTGTTTCATCACTACATCAAAGTGTGATACAAGTATTTGAGAAGAGACAAAAAGAGACCTGTTGTATTCATCTACAGGGTTTATAAATTATTTTCATGTGTATAAATAATGTTCTTGTAAAATGTTAAATGTTTATTAACCATTTAAATTTGTTGACCCAAAGACGGGACATTTCCAATGTTTTTTTTCTAGGTGTAAGTTCATGCACTGACTGGTGTTTCACCCTACAAGATAGAGGAGGGGTAATATATATACTTATGTCCAAAATGTAATTTTGTGCCTGTTGTGTTAATATCACGATAATACCTATTTATTTATTAATGGATTAAGTAGGTAAATAAAATTTCAATATTGCTGGGACATTGAGCTTACTATACATCAGGGATATAGAATGTGGAATTTTAACAAGTAAAAATGTTGTAGATATAGAATCGCCATACCTATGTGGAATTTTTACGCCCCTTTTATTGTACATAGAGAAGTAGGTGTCAATGTCTTTGTCTGATGTAAACACTATTGTACCTTAATTGTGTATAGTCATATTGTATAAGAGATATAAGAATGTGTTATACCTATACAATAAGGTGTCTGGACTGTTGATGGTCTTAATTATTTGACATGTTGTACATTGACTTGGCTGATAAAGCCATTATATCACATTATTTGACCATGTGATCATGTGATACTGGACTATCTACCGTATTAGGTTTGTTCAACTCCAGAGTTGTTGTTTTTTTTAAATAAACAAATAATTTATAATTCTTTAAGTTGAAAATTATATTTGAATTTGAGAGATTGGTTTAGAATAATGGTATTTTATGCCCCAGTCAAGATTCTTTCACTTATGTTCAGGTGGTCAGTTCTGGAATGGTGGAGGAAACCAGAGTGCCCAAAGAAAACCATTGACTTTTGGGTGAACTAAATCTGACAAAATTTCTCATACTTGGATCAAAGATAAGAGAGAAAGGGAGATGGTGTGTGTGTGTGTGTGTGTGTGTGTGTGTGTGTGTGTGTGTGTTTAGACACACTGAATATTTTTAGACATCATCTCACCTGAGACATCCAGGTATGTTAGACATAGTATTTGTTGTGGTTCAAGTGATCTGTATTTTCATCATAAACATTTTTTACTTGAAGTTTTGATTGAAATGTTTTGAATAAAAAAAATGTGAAGGTGTTTTGAAATGTCTGAAAATATTAATTATCTCTGAGTATAACAGATTGCTGTGGTCTCTCTTGTCATCCAAATATGCATAATTTAAAACCCAAATTGACATTATTTTGTCATAAAAAATAAGACTATGTTGGGATTGCTGACAGATTAGTATTGTGTAAATTAGACAGACACATGATGTGTTAAGTTGTGGTCTAGAACTACATCTGTGCATATATTATGTGTGCTGTTAATACCTCTAATACAACTCCCAACATTCACACTTTGGCTTTAATGAGAGTTATAAGTCATTTCCACACCTGTGAAGTCAATAGCGTTAACCAGTCACAGGATATGTTATATGGAGATTTCTGGCCAGTGACTTATTTATATGAAATTAGCAAGGATTCTACGTTTTAGGTATTACCTCTTAAATTTCCCCCACAAATATATGATTTCACTCAACCTTGATATATCATCTAGAATGAATTCATTTATTCCATTTTAATTTATTATATGGAAACAAGAAATTTTTCTTTAAAAAATTAGTATACTGGTATGTACCTGTATAATAAATATCCGTTCTAAGGTGATGGTCTTTGGTAGGAGTGCTCAATTACAGGTAACCCTCCCTAAAAATGCCAAGAATTCATGCAAGTCAAAACTGTATTTATGGTGCACCCTCTGATGGTCAAACCCTGCAATTACCTGGAGAGTTTGGTATGGTCATTACTGGTATGCCTTGTTATAATGTGACTTGTGCATGGGGAAAAAATCCAAATGACAAGTTATTTAATGATCATGCAAGACCGTTTCAATGTTTAATTTCACTCCAAAGGATGTTAGTATTCTTTTAATGATTCAGTGAATTTGTTTTTGAAGTCAACACATGATTTTTGAATTGCGATGTAATTTTCATTCATAAAAAATATTCATTTCAGTATGTGTTTACTCGGGTGAAAGAACAGCCATTTAACACATCACAAACAACCCATTTACAATTTGTTACTCCCAGGAAAGAGATTTGGAAAACTGATTTAAATACTGGTTAAGTAGTTGCAGTGATGTAGTCATATTATTATTGAAATAACAGCATATGATACAAGCCATGTCTTATTGTCCAAAAAATGCATGACTGCGGTGCACATACCATTGAATAAATCATGAGGTGGTAATGTGCATGTAAGTCCATGCATTATTGGATGATACTTAGACATGGATAAATATTAGTTATTTCTTAACTAAATCATAATATGGCAATCTATATTTTGGGGGAGGGGGGATGGTGGTATGGTGTTTAATGTCTTAAGCCAAGAGATGCTTTTACTTATATATGGAAAAGGTCAGTTCAATGGTGCTGAAGGAAACAAGAGTGCCTTGAGAAAATTGCTGACCTTCAGGAAGTGAACTGATAAACTTTTTTACACTAGGATCTGTCCAAGTGGGTTTCAAACCTAGGCAGGGAGAAGCACTATGATCTGCAGCTTACTTAAAGTCTACTCAGCCAACAAGGACCTGGAAGAGAAAGTGGTAGTAGCATAGATGTTTACTGTATGTCTGACAAATGACAGCTTATGTGACTTATTGGAGCAATCAGTCAAAGTACATGTGACTTCCAATTTTGAATTTGAATTATCTAAGAGTTTAACTTCTCAAAATTTAAAACAACAACAACAAATATGATTCTTTGGTACTAAATATTGACTTTGTTATCCATGGTATTTCAGAGAGTGCAGACATTCTTAGTTATCAAAGTTCTTTGGTATACCCACTGTTTGCTTTAGTTTACCCCTTCATAAGATATATACTTTTATTAGGTTACTCTGGACAGATAATGGTCCTTCTTGGTGTATTTACACCTTGTTATAGATGCTAATTAGTACATCTTATTCATACCTGTCTGCATACCTGTGGCTAACTTCTGTCTTGACTTTACCAACAGCAGTGTTGTAAGTATTTCACTATTTTCATTTACTATATATAATACATTAACATGTCTACCATGTGGTCCATGGGGCCTCTTAAAAATGTAATAAAAATATAAATTTGTCCATCAATATACACATCTACATGCTGATAGTATTCTAAATTCAAATCATTAAAGTTAAAGCAAAATTGAATCGTGAAGTAGCCCCTTTCTAATTTTTATAAACAAGTTGATAAGTGGATATAGGTGTTCAGATTTTTTCAGCTCACATGCTTGATTCCTATCTTTTTTTAAAAAAAACACAGTTTAGTTGCCAATTTTGTTATGCTTTTTAAATTTAAAAAATATTTCATTTTAAGTATTACCCATAACTGCTGGCAAAAAGATTTAATTCAGTTTTTGTTGAAATTGTAATTTATATTCTACACAGTACTTTTAAAATGCAATTTTTGGAAATAAAAAATATGAAAATCATATGTATCCATATACATGTATAATTATATTATAGAAAATGGTAGCACTTAAATTTTATTAGATTCATAAAAAAATCAGTTAAAATTGTATCAATTATAGCTTAACTATATGTACAGTAGTGTATTTATATATAGACTTATATAATAATAGGTTGGCAGATAATTTGCAAGGTATTAAGCAAGGAGAGTCCATTGAACCTTTACATTTTTTTAATTTTTTATAAAATTTGAAATTAATACATTACTGTATTTAACACTGAAATTTCTTTATTTACTTGGGATGATGAAAGTCAAATATTGATAAACAGACCAGTCTGTTATATCTGTAATTTTTAATTCAAACCTTGATTTTTTAATTTACATTTTTTGTAACAAGTTTCTCTGTCATCAATAATTGGTATATACAAAAAAAATGTGTTATGAATTATTTGTAACAATTTTTTTAATTTAAAAAATGTGAATATTGAATGATTTTTATTACTTTAACATACCAGTACACTGTAATTAAAGGGACTCATACATCATAACTTATTAGATCCATACTTTAAACATAATATTTGAGTTTAAACACAGTATTTTACATGTACAGTACTTGTGTGTAAATATCCATTCAGTTTTAATACAACATTATATCTTGTCCCCCATGTATTAATTAAAGAGGAGACAGTTACTCTGTGTTTACCAACAAAACTCTAGTCTTATTTATCATGTTTACTATCCCCTCCCAAAAATTACTCGTCTGACACACCCCAAAAACTTTACAATCATTTTATTGTACCGGTAAAAAATGTCTTAATAGTGAAAAAAAAAATAACTTTAGTAGTTTTGTGTTTAGACAATGCTTGTTTAGCACTCCTGATTTATACTGAGCTGTCTTCAAGCAAGGGGTTTTTGTGCTGTGAACCTGCAAATTTTGGACCATCAGTTTGTTATGGTACGTGTACTTTGATAACCCCATCATTACACTGCACAGTAGTACAAAATTGATCAGAAACTCAACCAACTAACCAACCAACTTTTCAACCAATACATCATCAACCAGCCGATCCATCAACCAGCAACTAAGCAATTGCCGAACCAAACCAACTCTTCAACCAATCTACCAACCAACCAACCAACCAATCCACCAACCCACCAATCAAATCAACATACCAGCCAATCAACAAATTATCAAACCAACTCATCAACCACTCTACCAACCATCCAACCAATCAAACAACACCTAACTGAAACCAACCAACCAATCAAACAACAACTAACCGACCGACCAACCAACCAACCAACCAACCCACAAATCAATCTACATTCGACCACTAACCAACAACAAGTCTCGATTTCTTACAGAATGAAATTTCTTTTTGATGCAATAAGAAGTATGGTAATGGAATTAAAGAAACTACCAGTACTTATGTTTTCACTTTGTTTTTATATCAAGGTTAATACTCCAGTATCAGTTGGTTATTGGATTAATTAAGGATAAAAAGGATCTGAGGTGGGGGAAATTAGTAGCCTAAATTTGATATATAAAGCTGTAAGTTTGAGAGGGACACTTAGTGAAGTATATAAATGTAACTTTGATGTTGTATATTTCTTAAATGGTTTGTAATAAATCTTTGAAGATAATGACTTGGAATGATCTGATAGAATTATTGGAGCTGAATTTATATGGTATTTTATGGGAGGATTGAGGACTAATATTAGATATTTTATGGGGAGATTAGGGGGTAATATCATAACCACCTTGAGACTATTACCAAAACACATACAGTTAAGAGAAGTGGTCCGTCTTTCTACAAGGTTTAAATCATATTCTGACATATTTTGTTGTAATTATTGACGAGGATTTATATCCACTGATACATAGAGTACCGGTACTCGACCGAGAAGGATCTTAAAAATGGTCCATAAATAGTATTATAATTACATTATATAGTAGTCGGTGTTTTACTATAAGGCACAGTTAATAAAAGTAACATCTTTATACTTCACTTGTTATCTTTGTCACCTCAACTCTTACTTTGCTCAGTCTGTTTCAGTTGCTTCTTTGTTGTAAGTGCTCTCTGTAGCGGTCACAGGTGGCCTACGTTTTTTCAAACTCTACAGAGGTGTCTTTAGCATGCACTGAAACAAGGGGCCTCGGCTATGAGTCTCATCCAAAAGACTACTCTAATATGGAGATTTTTACAGCTCTAGTATGGACAGTAGATGAAAATCATCTCAGAAAATTTCCAAGTTCCAAGTGAGATTTGAACCCACAATTCTTGAATTCGAAAGCCAGCAACAGTACCACTCCGCTATGTCTGCCAATACATATCTGACTTTTACCAAGTCCCTAATTCAGATATTTTATCATTTTATCTATTTTACAGTGTTTAGGGTCCATATGGCTCTTGATCCTTTATTTTGCCAAATGGCCCCATTTTTATGGACTTGAAGGGCCATATTAAACATTACATGAATGCAAAAAAATATTGATGTTATGGGTTATAAAGGAAAGTGTTTGAAAAATAGTCTTCTGAAAAATCATAAATTGAACACTGATTTTAGAATTCATGGCATTCATTTTTCTCTTTTAAAATGGCACTAGTTTGTCAAATCTGCCTATTGAGCTAACTCAGATAACCTGGATCTATTGTATATAGAATCATTTCATTCTCCTGTAGGACACCCAATGATGTTTCTTTTTTATGTTTTTTTAATTAAAAAGTTCTTCCTAGCATATAACTACAGATTAAACCCCAGAAATATCAATAAATATTCTGCCTTTGAAATTTCTTTTTATTACACTAAAACAGCTTAGCATGAAGATTTTGGAGATATTTCTCGTATTTTCATATTTTTTAAGTCCATCATCCAAGACAGGCTGTCTGAAGAAGAATGGTTATAAAGAGATAGACAACAGAAACACTCATACATAATCATTAATATTTCATTTTTAACTGATGCAAATCAAATTATGTTAGACTGAGTCAATTTTTGCGAGACTTTGGCGCTTAGAGGGTTAAAATGGAAGGTCATGATGTCAAGATACAATTTTGCATTGAGTTTGAAAATCTGATATCCCATCTAATTTCATTTCCTAAATGATTTAAATTTTAAGTTTTATGCAAATTTTGAAATTTATAGCAGGCTGAAATTGCGACATTTTCAAAAACCATAATTCTGTAAAATATGTTATTTGAATATTTTTGGTAGTTGTGTTTTAATCTCTGCTTCCCAGCAGTCTTTCTTTTAGGATCACAAAAGTCATACTAGTTAATTTGTCTGTGTCGATCCAATTTATTTCATGCATTTAAAAAAATTAGATAAAAAAATTAAAATGAACTTTTCCGGATGAAAATAATTTTAATTTCTGAATTCTTGTACACATGGGTTTTGTTTCAGTTAAAGGGATTACAAATATATTGGATTTATAAACTATGGATTATTTGACTAAGTTGATGGATAATTACAATATTACTGGTTTACAGAAGACTACATGAAATAAGAATAAACGCTAGTTTATCAATTATAGATTATATTTATCTACTCACACCTTGTTATTTCTATGTATGTGTGTTTTTATTAGATCTATTAATGTTTGTTCTAGTACATGTGGTAGATCAGTGCTGCATATTGTAACACATGGGCTACCAGAACTAATAGATTCATTATAGGACATACAGTGATTATTCTAGGATTTTTCAGATGGGACCTTTTCCCAAAAAATTCCTCTAAAACATTCTAACATTAATATTTTTGAATTCATGACATGTTAATATGACCTGCTAAGGCCTTAACAATGGGACTATTTGACAAAATAAAGAAATGGCCCCATTGCCCCGTTCTACAATGAGCACTGCACATATGAAGATGGTGACAGCATGCTAATGATGATGATGATGATGACACCTTAAAGGCCACCTTTATATAAGGGTCACCTGCTTTTAAAGGACAGTAAATTCAAATGAGTTTTTATTCAATTGAACCTGTTTATAAAGACCACATGCCCATGACTGTCACATTTACTGGTTCCCTTAGGTGGCTTTTATAGACAAGTTTGGCTGTATATCAAAGAAGTGACCCTGATTCCAAATCTCCTAGACTTCCTCATCAACACATAATTATGCTGATTTACACAGTGTCTACCACTTAAGACTTGTTACATGAACATCGGAATATTTTTGGCATACAAGTATACACTTTTTACTTAATGGATAACTTTTGGTATAAAGCTACTGATTTACCTGATGATAAGTAAAGGCAGGATTCTAGAGGATTATTTCTCCCCTGTTTTGATTTGTAACGACCGGCCATGTTTTAGTTTGTGAGATGGAGATAAGCTGTGTTGTTAGAATACATTTCTTCTAATTACCAAGGTAACCGTACAGGTGTTTTATGATTGCTCTTCCCTAAGACTAACACCATGTGTCGAGTTTTGTCTACAAATGAATCACGGAACTTGTGTATAGATACTGTAGTATATTGTTTAACATGCCTCCGCTAAATAGATGGGGATTTTTTTTCTAAACTATGTATAGATAATGTGTTTTGATGGTATCTGTACTGAGATTAGTAGATTTTTACATACTTGTATTAGAGATAAAACAATTTGATACAAGGAGCTATATCTGACATGCTACTATTTTGAGGTTTTTACTTGTTTTTTTTTATTTTATGATGGGGTACAACAAATCCATGATGTGTATAAAATATTTTGAGCTTTTTACTTATGATGAGGTACAAAAAATCCATGATGTCTCTGTGTATGGAATATTTTGAGCTTTTTACTTATGATGGGATACAATAAATCCATGACTTCTGTGTGTATGGATTTAATCATGGTTCGACATCTGAATTGTAAATCAACTTTTAATTGATAAAACTTTGATTGATTAAAACTCTCAATATTCCAGACTTCATGTTATGTCTGATCTATGAGGTGAAATATCTGTTTCAAAGTTGTATTGATTTGTTAACAAAACTTGGTTGTAAACATGAACAATTTGTAAGAAAAAAATGTTTTTGATGATACTTTGGTAACTTAACAGTACAATTGGGCTGAACAAGACATGCCTGATTGTTGGCATTGTTTGATAGCCAAAACTCTTATCTACCCACCTACTAAATACACACACACACACACACACACACACACACACACACACACACACTTTTCCCATTAGTATGGCTAAGCAAGCTGAAGATTTCTTTTGTATAACCAGATAAAAGTTTGCATGAAACTTAACTTAAACTGTACTGGTAGAACTTTTGACATAAAACAAGAAATAGATCTATACAATAAGAACATATTTTCTATAGACCTAGAGTAAAAAAAGCCTGAGATCTTCATCACAACCTACAGTTGTGGTTTACATATTAGATGTTCTATTTTTTTCTACAGATCTTTGAATTAGTTAGGTATATCATCACTTCTGGATGATTTAACATGACTTTGACTGTCAGATTCTTTTGTTATATTATATGACCTTACCCTCTAACAAGCATGTAGCTGACATTGACTCTACACCTTTGTTAGTAATAATTAGAACCTTGTTTGTGATCTTGTCTTAGATAGAGTCTGGCATCATCATCACTTCAATTCAACTCCAATACTCTTAATGATAGAGAAAGTTACCGGTATTGTGATTTCTTATGAAATCTGTGCTGATTCTACAGTTTTTTGGGTGTTTTTTTTTTTTTTTTTTTTTTTTGCCTTTTTTTTCTTCTTCCTTACTAGTTATTTTATTGCAGAGTTTGATAGCATTTAAGAATGTTGGATCTCAATGCATTAGAAGTTTGTGACCAACAGTGGATTATCATTTTAGAACCTAGAGAATTTTTCTCTGTTCGACTTCAAAAAAGTTCAACATTCACCAGTTCAGTTCAGTTCAGTTTAGTTCCCCAGTATCTTAAACATCCCAAATTACTTCTATCAGTTGTTGTTCTGTTTGGGTGTTGTAATGTTGTACACAAATGTCATTTAGTCTGTGCGTCATGATTTTATCAGTTAATTTGTCTTCGGATAAGATTAATTTTCTTGTAACATGCAGAGCCCAGTTTTTTTCTGCTAAAATTAGATCTCAATTTTCTCTGTAAAACATCAGTACATGTATATATGTTACCTTTGGGGGTCTAAAAACAGAAAGTTAAAAATAAAAGACACATGCCTCAGCAAAATTGTTGTAGGTCATTCAAAAAAAAAAAGCCACCTCTTCTTCTCTCAAAAAAGTGATTAACTACCATTTTTTTTTTTAATTTTGTTCTTCAATACATGTAGTTATGAGGCTATGATTTACTTCACTGTTTTTAGGAAATTTTAATATGTAAAGTGATTGCAAATCATTAGATGCTTTCTGAAATATTTTTCAAGGACCTGAAAACCATAAGCTTATTTTTCAGTAATTTTTCCTTTTTTATCCATACAATTTGCTCAAACAACACCAGAGTTCTCTGAACTTTAACCTAGGCAACCTAACAACTGGATTTTTATGATACCTACCTTTGAATATTAGTTAAAATGTTTTATATTTACCTGTTAAGAAAACGGGCATGTTGAAAAAGGTAAATAAACGAGTTTCCTGTTGGAAAATAGCAGACAGGTACCAGGACATTGATTGTTTACACTTATAAATTAACTTGGTATACATCACACATACAGACATAGAGAAAACCTTTGTAATATAAAATATAAATTATTTTATAACCTAATGCAAATATTTTTTATTTTATTATAATATCAGTAGGTGGTCTTTTTAGTGTTTATTTTGCCACAAGTTCTCTGTAATCAATCTTTTCTTAATCTCCTAGGTAAAAACTTTATTTCCCCTTCCTTTCCTGTCCATTTGTCCCTATGAAAGGGGAAAGTTTGTGATGATCCAGGGATTAGGATTAACAAGGACCCATTAGCCCATGGACCTTGAAATAAGTCTGGGTCCCTAAATTTTACATATTTTGGTTATTTATTAGCTCACCTGGCCAAAGGCCATGTGAGCTTATGGCATGGCGAGGCGTGCGTCCGTGCGTCCGTCCGTGCGTCCGTGCGTGCGTCAGTAAACTTTAATCTTCTCCTCCGAAACTACTGGGCCAACTGAAACCAAATTTGCCATGGAAGGTCCTTGACAGAGTCTAACTAAAGTTTGTTCAAATCATGGCGATCGAATATCCAAGATGGCCGCTGTTACTAAAAATAGACAAAACCTAAAAAAATCTTCTTCTGTTGAACCACTCATTGGAGACAAAAACTGATGTGATATTTGGATTCTACATAGTCTTAACTTTTAAGTTTGTTCATTTCATAAAATTTGGTTTAAAAATAGGTTACGCGTTTTTGCGTTTAATTTTGAAAAAATCGTAAAATATTTTTAAATTGCTATAACTTGACTATATGACCAGATAATGACATGGGTTTTCAGTTTTGACATATTCTTGTAATTACCTTCCAAATGGTGTCAAGGTCAATTATGAAGGTCATGACCTAATTTTTTACTTTTCTAATATTATTTATTATCTCGAAAACTATAAACTTTTTGTATAGGCATGTATATTGGAATATTGTTGGTATTGATGTAACGATCATTTTGATATATAGATTAAGGTCATTGGTTCAAAGGTCAAGGTCACATATGCGAAAGAATACTGAAATGGTTCATTATCTTGAAAACTATGAACTTTTTGTATAGGCATGTATGTTCGAATGTTGTAGGTATTGATACAACAATCATTTTGATGTATAGAAAAAGGTCATGGGTCCAAAGGTCAAGGTCACAGTAGCAAAACAATACCAAAATCATTAATTATCTCGAAAACTATAAACTTTTTGTATAGGCATGTATATTGGAATGTTGTTGGTATTGATGTAAAGATCATTTTGATGTATAGATTAAGGTCATTGGTTCAAAGGTCAAGGTCACAGATGCAAAAGAATACTGAAATGGTTTAGTATCTTGAAAACTATGAACTTTTTGTATAGGCATGTATATTAGAATGTTGTAGGTATTGATGTAAAGATTATTTCGATATATAGATTAAGGTCATTGGTTCAAAGGTCAAGGTCACAGATGCGAAAGAATACTGAAATGTTTCATTATCTTAAAAACTATGAACTTTTTGTATAGGCATGTATATTAGAATGTTGTAGGTATTGATGCAACGATCATTTTGATGTATAGAAAAAGATCATGGGTCAAAAGGTCAAGGTCACATTTGCAAATCAATACCAAAAAGGTTCATTATCTTGAAATCTATGAACTTTTTGTATAGGCATGTATATTAGAATATTGTTGGTATTGGTGCAATGATCATTTTAATATATAGATTATGGTCATTGGTTCGAAGGTCAAGGTCACAGATGCGAGTAGCAAGTTTCATAAATATCTAAATATCCACATCAGAGATATTGCTCCTTAAATGTAGTATTTATTGTGTTTTTGTGCTGTAAACGGCCCAGGTGAGCGGTACAGGCCCTATTGCGCCTCTTGTTACAACTTCTTTTTGGAAGTGAGCTAAGCCCAAACTGTCTCTAATCAGGTAGATCCTATTGCGAGAAAGTTTGTCCCTTCACTTATCAAAAGTTGGTGGTTCTGTTTCCTCCACTATCTTAAAACTGTCAATCTTGATACAAGTGGAACGAATCTTGACTAAGGTGTAAAACACAATTCATACTCAACTTCAGTTGCCCATCTTTCTTAACATTCCATTACCTTCCTGAGAGGCCGTGGTGGCATAATGGATAAGACGTCAGTCTACAAATCCAGAGTCTCTCATCACTGTGAGTTTGAGTGCTGCTCAGACTGCATGTGGGAAAGTGAATTTTCCTTGTCGTTGACCTTTACTTGTTCACCTGGTATCAGTATAATGGACTGGGGGAGTGGTATGCTTGTCTGTGGCGTATTGACTCGGTGACCTAGCACCTTAAAGTTGCCCTAAGTGGATGCTAGTACAAGGCAAAACATACAACACACTCGCACTTCACATGCATACACCAAATTGTTCATAGATTAATTCATAGAGATTAATAAAATAGTTCTCGTTGCAAATAGCTGAAAAATTGCTGATGCGACGTTAAGCAACATTCAACCAACCATTACCTTCCTTATTTCCGCAAAAGATCACAAAGTACATACACAAAATACCTTGTTTTGTATATACTGAAATTAAAAGATTTGCTGCAATACAATTTCCCTTTGAATTTCTTTCATTGGTAATCGTCTTTGACTTATCCTAATCCCCTAAATTCTTGTATACGTTAGGTAGATAACCATCTATTTAATCTCATTGGTACCATTAATAAGAAGGTATATACATAACCGTCAGCTTATCCTAATTCCTGCCTCTTACCTGTAAGTAAAAAAATTAAAATATAACCATACACAAATGTACGTATTTTATTTGAAAAAGAATTATAATGTGTTTATTATATAAATGATTTTAAAACAGATTTTTAGAGTACCAGTATGCATTGACTTCACATAACTTGAAGTGCATTGGCCTTTTAATTTAATTTAACTGTCTTTGATTTTGAATGAATTATGGTAACCCCAATTTCGAAAAGTTCAGACCAAGAAATCAGTTTTTTTTTAAAGAATTATTCAAGTTCTACAACTTTAATGTATATTTTTGTATTATGGGTTTATACGTATGACCATACACATTAATTGACTTATAATAGAACACATATACCATAGATAACTTAGGGTCTCAGTGGCTAAATCAGCATGCCTTTATGGGTCACACCATCTCTCAATGCCTAGGTTCAAACCTATCTCAGAGCAGATCCTAGTAGTTAGAGAGTTTCGTCAGTTTGCTTGTCAAAGGTTAGTGGTTTTTCTCTGGGCACTCCAGTTTTTTCCACTATCCCTGAACTGACTGCACCGATATAAGTGAAATCTTGACTGGGGCATACAACTCTATTATTCCACTACACTCCACTCTAGATAATTTGTACTGGGTATGGATAAATAAAAGTCATCATTTTGTCCCAACTGTTTTATTTGTTATTATTTTAAATTTGATATTTTAACTGGGGATGGAAGTGAGCATGGCAGTCTCAGTTTAATGGTATATACACAGCTGATCAGAAGATAGGCCATTTCACAGATGTTAATCATTGGTTTTTTTTACATGTTTAATTATGTTCAGCATAGCATGTGTTAAAATCATCAGAATGGTTTAATAAGAATGGTAAATTTTAAAACCATATTACTTCCTAACAAATGCCGTCAGGTTCAAACATAAAAAAATCAATGTAAATTGATTTCACAAATGTGTTTAAAATGCAAAATGCATTTAAGCTTAAAAGATTACTTCTGTTTATTTACACTATTTATACAAAGTAGTTTCTAATGTATTTAAACTGTTTTAGTTCCAGTCTGGGCTCTGAAGAATAGGTTTGAGATTTTACCTATCAAGGAAAATCATCAGCTATTGTATTGGAAAGAAATCTACTAAATTGTGTTTAAATTTCTTTTTAAAATATGGCCACCCATGTTCAGGAACTACCTGATCGACTGACTTTTCTTGTACAAGTGTAACCTTTTATTTTTAGTTCCAAATCAAAGTTTATTTTTTAGAAAAATTAAAAATTAAAAAAGCACAAAAGAAAAGGGAAAAGTAATTGAGCTTTGATATATAATGTATATATAATTGTATGCCCTGTTTTTACTGTGTTTTTTGGCATCTCTCTGTGGTTCATTCTAGTACAGGGTCTTTTCCTTAGGAAATAGTTAAAAACAACAGTGATCATGCATTCATTTTTTCCAAACTTTGATGAAAAATTACCAATTGATCATGTTTGAGGAAGTTTCAGATGATAGGTGTTTGAACTGAATGTTTAAAAAATGCATGCATGCTTGCAACTCTTAAATTTGACAAAATTACTTGTTGAAATGAAATTTTAAAGTTCAAATATTTTTTTTAATTTTCCTAATTTGTGTCAACAACCAGGGGAACCATTTTTTCAAAGAACTTACATGTATACCAATAAGAGCTTTGTCAAAAGAAAATTAATCATGACTGTGCTATTGCATGACATAACATTGACTATGATACTTTTTAATGCAGGTCATAAATGCATCAGTTTACGTGTTTAATGGCTGACCAGATCTTAGGATGATGATACTGCACACTGTAGCAGTATAATTGTCCACATTATATAGATACTTTGTCAAATATTTTACTTCTTTGTCTATAACAAAAGGATGAATTTGATAATGATCAAAATGAGACAACTTAGTGTGGTTTATGTACATTTTATATACAACTTTTGACTTACAGCACTGGATGATATTTCTAAATTGCTGGGAATCTTTTATTATTTATATGCACCATGTATGTGAAATGTTGCTCCGAGAGCAAATTGTAATGAGATACAGTTGTCATTTATAAGATCAGAATCTGCATTTTGCATTTCAAATATTCTCCTCTGTTTTAATAAAAAATTGACTTCTAGTTTGTAATGTTAAATTTATTAAATGCAATGAAATTCAATAGATTAGTAATTACAAGATAAAATACTTTTATCATAAAATTTAAGTGGGATATTCGGAGATATAAATTTCATTGTAGGTCGTATTTGGTTTAAGGATTTCCCATAAAACGGAAGATGATACTGATAATAAAGATTCCCTGATATGACCAGATATCTAGATCTTTTGTGGATGTGTAATTCCGATATAAATTGGGTGTAAATGTTGAATTATATTTGGCGTTATGACCATAAAATTCTTCTTTTCTTTAGGTTATGGATTAAATTAATTCATTTTTATGATGATTATAATGCACAGATAAAGATCTTTTTGTGAATGAAATATCAGATATTTTGTTATATGATAATGCACATTAATAGCAAAGCTTTGCTGAGAGGTTTGTCCTGTGAGGTATTGTGTGTTTTTCATGGCCGCATTAATACATTGAATGGTCAGTTAATGTTCTAAGTGTTCAGGATAAAGTGATTCAGGACTGGTCATTTTATGATCTCTAACTTGATAAATATTTGTTTGACCACATTAACATAAAATAATAGCTTTATATTCTGAAACAAAACTCTCTCTCTCTTTTCTCTCTCTCTCTCTCTCTCTCTCTAGACTTGTACCATATACTATGTGCTGTGTGTTACTGTACTCTCTCTCTCTATAAATCTCTGAAATTGGTCAAGGGTTGGCCAAATAAACTCTTAAGATAATTGCCCCATAAATCCACACCATTAGACTTCACTGGTCACTTTTATCTGACCAGGGTCTCATATTGCTATCAGATTATCTAAATTTTACACTTAAAGCAATTAGTAAAATAACTGACCAGAAGGAAATACACTATTTTGGTCTAGTTCTATGACCTTAGATGACCTTCAATCCTTGTGGTCATTTTAAGGCCAAATCATACAGCACTTTGCACTTAACAAGATTTAAAGATGCTTGCCTTTTACATGCAAAATGAAATATTTTTAAAAGATTATGATTAAACAGGGATTTGCAAATCATAAATCTTGTCTTAAAAGTGCTGCAATTTAAAAATTTTACCCAAAAGCTTTACACATTGTTCGCATGGAGGATAACTGTGGACTGTGGACTCAACTTGACTGGATAACTATTGCTTTCATTTTGTGCCTTTCATTTAGAATGATAATAAATGTCTGTGGACCTAGTAAAAGTGGAGGAGGCTTTCTCCACAATCAAAATTAGGCAAAGGTTAAAGAAAGAAATAAAACTTTATAGGTTGTCACTTAACTTGTTAAATCTGAGATGCATGCAGGTTCACATCTTTAGATGGGTGTTTCAATGACTTTAAGAGAGGGAGCAGATTTTGATAGGAATGTTGGTGGGGTAGAGTGGAGTAGAGAGGCAGTAGTGGAGTTTTATGCCCCAGTCAAGATTTTTTCATTTAAATAGAGTGGGTCAGTTCTTGAAAGGGGGGGTGGGGGGGTTGACACCATGCACTTTCGATGGGTGTTTCAGGAAAAAAGTGTGTGTGTGTGTGTGTGTGTTATTCGACTTTATTGTACTTTGATTAAACACTGCTTTTTATTTTTATCTATATATAATTACTTTTCAGTTTTTAGCTACTACTAAGCTATATATAGCATCCTAAGCCAAAATCTAAGCTATTTAATAATTGATTGTAATTCACACATGTCCATGATTGCTTCTAAACAACTTACAGAACTTAGGACCAATATAAAACTGACATGGGAAAATAGCAAAGTGTTGGGATATTGTCTCCTTATCTCTGGTGAAATTTAAGTAGTTATAGAGGTAAATAACACACGAGTGCATGTTTTATATGCACACATGTGGCAATATTCACATAGATCATACACATGATTGGGGAAGGGGGGTGACTATAAGGTTCCCCGGTTCAACTTTTACTATTTCAAAAGATTGTTTGTTTATTTATAATTCTAAAATTTGTCAAAGGTAAACTTTCTATGTATTATAAGGGAACCACTAAACATCCAGAAGAATCTCAATCTTAGCATGCATCATCCCAAAAATGTGTTATTGTAATTAAAAGTCATTTTGACTAGAAATCTTTATCAAGTACTTTATGAGGTTATCATATGTGCTATGTAAACAAATATTTGATTTCACCATATGTGTTATATATAAGATATATCATACTTAACCAGTACACAAAAATTGTGATCTAATTTGATGTTTGTTTATCTTATACAACAAGGCCATTAAGTGTTAAAAATTTGATTTGAATTCTAACGTTTTAATAATGAGTATTACCCATATAAAATATACTGGAAATTTGAAAGGCCCTTAAGCCTCAATATTTGCAATTTCATTGAAATTATCTCAAAATTTCAACTACCGTATTCCTATTTGGGACAGAAGTTCTTAATGGGTCTGTAGGAAGTTGTTCTATTTCAAATGTTTGCCTGACCATCACTGATGAATTATTATGTAAATTACCTGTACCTGTACATTTGAAATGTACAGGTGTGTTCATTTGTAAAGTCTAAGTTTCACAGATGTCAGTCAGGTGGTGACACTGAAAATAATGAATTTAATAGTTTGAAACTTAAAATTGTGAAAAAAGAAAAATGATATAAAGACAAAATGATAAAGCCATAAGTGTACACATGTGCATGTACGAGAGAGAGAGAGAGAGAGAGAGAGGTAATGTTCAGGTTGCCTTTAAACATAAAGATTGTATAATACTCAGTAATTTATGGCTTTTCAGTCAAAATGAAAACTTTATTGAAGGGTACAAATGGAGAGAGAGAGAGAGGGGGGATTCATTCTAATGAACGTGCTAAACAAATCACTACAACCGTAAACTTTTTCATGATTATTTACAATTACCATAAAACACAAAAAGAATCAACAAAAGGGAAAACTAAAAGAGAAAAAAATATAAATAGGATGTTTTATTTATTTGTTTATTTTACGTTTTTATCTTCTAAGTGCATGCGGTTTCATAAAAAACGCCGCTTTATACACCAATCCATGTGTTTACGTAAATGGCATTACACGTAAATTATATAATCAGGGGAACACATTACATATACACACTGCACGTATCTAATACTTAGTTGTGTCAAAATTGTAAATAAATATTTGTTTATATACTTTTTCTGTTTAATAACTTTTTTCTGTAGTCTTTAACATAAGCTTGCGATAAGACATACATGGTTGTGCTATGTTACATACAGTGCTCAGAAATTTGTTGTTGCTTTGCTAATTTCTGCAAAAAAAAAAGAATTTAAAAAAATTACTAGTAATTCTTAAATTTTTTATAGTAAAATTTTATTTGAAACCTTAATCCCAAAGTGCATAGGTCTTTAATTTAGACTTTTAATTGTCAAGAAAGTTCAATTACATAATGAGTAATATTAAACACGAACACGGTTCACATATAAACTGCGAATCCTAACACTACCCATGTATTGGGTGGATTCTTCTATCTGAATATTCGTAATGAAAGGTCAAGCGGACAGGTCAGTGTTGTTTACCTATACATACAAGTATGCATGTATTTTGTTTGTTTACTGTTAGAGTATATTTTATGTGTATGTGTATAATAAATTGCTAGCTGTATTCATGGTCCCTCAAACAAAACTAATTACAGATGTAAGAGGTATCCTATTTGTACCTTCAGATACACTCCACATGATACACAACATAAAACAAAGTATTCAGAGCTTTTGAACATGTATCAGTTTCTAAATGCACTATTGACATGCATTATCCTTGAATGCACATTTTAAACGGACAATCTCCCCGATATATCTTAAGGTTTTGTAGTTGCTTGACATAGTCAAAACTGACTCGTAAAACATCAGAGCAATATGTGTACAGATATTTATTTTCCTTCAGAGGGAATTTTCTGAGTATTTTGAAAATTGTTACTTGTATGCAGTAAGGTTGACTAGGATTTAATCCAGCACCATGTGATAACCCCATAAGGTTATTGTAAAACTATCATATCCATTAGATATACAATACATGTAGAATTTTTTTTACCTCATTCTGGGTATATGTAACACAATATTTTCTAAAACGTTTTGCACAAAAAAAACCCATCAGGAATTGTTGATCATATTGTATGATGATATTTGTACCCTGCTAATACCTATTATTTTTATTTCACAATAACAAATTAATTTTAAATTCTATCTGATTGAAATGATTTGTTGTACAATCCATGTGAATGTTCAAATTACGTTATAAATTGTGGACATTTATTGCTAGACTTCTACCTGGTCATCACCTTCACAAATTATCAAAATCACAGAAAGACAAAGCTACAAGTGAAGTTATGATTTAAAAGTAAAAAAAGAAAATGCAGGATTGAACCAAGATATAAATTTAAGACTTTCACACTATACTGTATAGGTACATATTTATCTATTTTCTTCTTAGATTTTTTTTAATAGTAAGGAGCTCTTTTATATTAATCATGTCTTCAGTACACACACATAAGTTGTAGACCTGTTCAGTTTGTCTCACAGTGCCTGGGACATGATCATTTAATTGAGCTTTATTTCCTGGTCAATACTGGAGATGTCACTTTAGTGAAGTGTAAATGAAATATATTTGTACAAGCTGTGTCCAGAAAAGTTCATGAGAGGTCAGTCTAACAATTACCGTCATTTTTAATCTGACCGTTGTCCTTAGACTGGACATTGATAGTGAGAAAACAAATTTTCATCATTGTTAGATGTCTGAACAGATTTTCATCTGACAAATTTTCATCATTGTTTTGTTTTTAACAGATTTTCGTCATTGTTAGGTGTCTAACAGATTTCCTTCTCTAAATTTTCATCAAGGTTTGAAGGTTTGTCAGTTCTCATGGACATCTCAGCTCTTAATTAAGTTAGAGCTAGGAAGGCATTCATATTAGTCCAATTTTAGTAAAATTGGTAAAATAATGTTAACAAAGATTTTAATTTACAAATCTTGACATAATGTTTTTGTAAGACTATTGGTAATTAGTAGAAATTAAATCTGTTCCTAAATTCAATTAAAAATCTCTGAGTTAATGTACAGTAAAACATGTTTATAATGGAGCCATGGGGACTCTAGCTCTGTTATAAAGCGACTTTGTTATATTGTTAAATATAGATTTATATAGAGTAGCAGTCGGGCCCAATATTTGACTTCACACTATCCATGTATTTGTTGTAGTCCTGTTTGTTATATTCGTGTTTTACTGTATAGGACTCTTACAGTGTTATAATGTCATTATTGGACTAATGGAGATACCTGGCAGTTACACACAAAATTCAGAAATACAACACAAAAGTAACAACTAATGTGGAATCATTTATTTAAATGGTGTCCCAATTTTGTTGTTTTTGTGGACACCTTGACCCATGATTTATATGTCAACAAAATAATATACATGTGTATTACAAACTAACCTTTTTGTAATACATGTGTATATATATATATTAGGTCTTAATGAACAAGTGAAATAAGTTTTATGTCCCATTTAATACAATTTCACTTATATTGAGACATCACCAGTGTGATAGTTAAAGGAATTTATACATAATGCTCTTTGACAATGAACAGTAAGGGTTCTTTTTTTTGTCACACCTACCATGACACAGGTCATTGGTTTTAAGGGCTCAGCTGAAGTACATTTCGGCAAGAGATGAAAAGGACCTCAGAATTGTGTAAGGTTTGAGATAAACACCTGGCCAAACTTTCGTTATATGTAGATGGTCAGCGGTTGGTCAGATTTATGGTCATTTGGTCAGTTTTACTACTGCTAAGTAAGTGTGTACATATACCTGTCAGAAAGTAATATAGCTAAATGATTGTTTATGAGAGTAGATTTAAGTAAATCAAAAATCTATCAGGTATATCACAAGTTCCCAGCTAAAAGTAACACATTTTTATCATGGAATGTCTCAGATGTTAGCGGAGCAGGCGAGGCATCATCCATAACGTTGTCAGGCTACTGGCGTAGGCGACATATTTACGTGAAATATTTATTATTAAGTATTCTTGGCTTTTCACTCTTCTTACCCTTTAAAACTGAAGAGCTGTGTAACTTAATATGACGTTATACATATATTTTTTTATTTCTTTTCTTGGAAATATCTTTTTGTCATTTTTAAAATCATTATATACATGTACATAAATTGTGTCAAAATTTGAAAATCTGTGAACCAGCCAAAGTAAACCTCGTAAAATAGATTGATTAGTTTTATGAAAGATTCAGGTGAATAACATGAAATTTTCCTGAAATATTTACTAAAATCTGATAAAACTGTTAATTATAACCTAAAAAATATTACATTTTGTTAATTTAACGTATATATACTTTTATTTTTTATTTATCTTCTCTTTCTCTCCATTCCTTTAATGTAGTGTACTATCAAGGAAAAATATAATCATAGCAATTTTTTGTGTGTTTTTTGTTGAAAATTAAAGTTGAAAGCTATTTGGCAAAACTTTACAGTAAAGACAGGGATTTGTATGTCATAAAAAAGGGGGAAATTCGTAATTTTTTTAAGTTCATGCCAGTACAAATTTGTTAGTATTTGATTTAGGACTGAAGCAAATTCTTACAATTTGTAGACATAGTAACTACCATATGAATTATGACATACAAAATTCTTTTTGACACATTTACGAGTGAACAAAAACATGTAACACCGCCTCTGTTCTCTATCCAAAAACCATGACAACTGCTGAAGTGTTCTCTATTATATTAATGTACAGTTATAATGACTTTGTCATACTAATTCATGTAGACTAGTACTTTGTGATTAAATTATCTTGTTTTTTTCATAACTTTGGACCTCCTACTTAGCATCATAATGTACTACCTGTAGATTGGATGTAGTACAGGTTATGGATTTCCTGCGTAGTACAAGTTATGGATTTCTGCTCGGTCTTATACAGCAAATGTTAGCATCAAATCATTTCCACCACTTGATTGGTCAGGTTTCAGCATTGTAAAGGGATTGGCAATAATTTGAGACGAAGATTAGAAATGAAAAACACAGAAGAAATGAACAACTTAGTAACTCAAGTTTTACTGGAGGTTTTCATTTAGTTAGTTGTCGAAAAGACAGCAATAGATCAATAGTGACAAACTATATTTATTCTCAATAAAGTGTTTTTTTCCGTTTCTCTTTTCTTTTTGTTTCTGTAAAAATAATTAAAAAATATGATCTGATTTTTACCCAGGCAGTTGCCTCGGTTGCCTCGTTGTAACCTATGCCCCTGTACAGAGGGGCATTATAACAAGAGTTCACTGTATCTCAGTTTCCATCATGTGTTTAAATGTCCAAGTTCATCTGTAACATCAGATTGTTCAATACACATCCAGAAAACTTTTACAATGAATCTCACAGCTATATAACAGAATGAAAACATGATTTATATAAAAGCTAATGTAAGATTTTAATTAACAGTCTGCTTTTGTGTAGCCTACAGCTAGAATTGGTTATTTCCTATGGACCAGTTTGTTTTAATATGGCCATCAACTTTTACAAATTTTGTCTGCAATTGATTTAATAATTTTATGAAGTCTCATGGCATTCAGGGCAAAATTTCAAAGTTTGGCAAATGAATGGAAACAGAACCTTTGACTAAAAACATTGCTTGCTTATTATTAAACATTATTCATTCATGATGAGGTAAATAAAGGTCAAGGTCAAGAATAAGATCAAGGTCAAGAATAAGGTCAAGGTCAAGAATAAGGACAAAGATTGGATATGTTTTATCAGAAAACTACATGTGTGTATGTTTGTTTTTCTGAATTAAAAATTGCAAATTGTAGTACCGGTTTTTGAATACTGCAAAATTTGTTTCATGAATCAACCAATAACATAAATGGAAATTACAGTAGATAACAAATACCTATATACTATATATATAGTAGTAAGTTTGTTGTGTTTTTATTGCAGCAAGTTTTATGTAAGAATAAGTAGAAATTCTTGGCAGTTTACACCAGTTACAAAATTCCTGTATTTTAATACCCACATAACTCTGGAAGTACATTCCAATTGGATTATATGTGGTTTCTGTACTTTGTCTTATCACTCCTTACTGACCAGTCAAAGGACTTGAGAATCACAATAAATAGAACATTTTATTGTGTAAATTTAGCACTTATTGGCGATAAATGTTTTGAACATTTTTATATTGGTAAAAATAGAAAAGAGAAAAATACATCAATATAAACAATGAGTATAGAAAATATAATAAAACTGTTTTTATTATAAAAACCATATGTCTGATATAAGTATATCCCCAACATGAAATAAACAAACGGTATAAAACTCGTTAAAACCCGACTACAGCCAACCTTACAAGTAGTAAAAGTGGTGTATAATACACTGTAGCAGACTCTGTTTTGTCTTTTTCAAGGTGATAATCTTTCCACTAACCTTTCAACTAGTTATCACCATAGTACCCTATTTCAGACAAGGCCTGTGTAAAAACATATTTACCAGATGTCAAGTGATAGCTTTTTTACATTAAGGCTAATTATACAATTTCTCCATACTTCTTCTGGTACTGATTTTGCTGCAATGTTCAACAGAAAAAAAATGTGTTTTTGCATTCTAAGGTCGGTGCATGATTAACAGCTAGGTTTTACCCCCATTAACTTTTTTTATCCTTGTAAGAAATTATTTTGATGCAATAACATATATCTCCAATTTGCATTTTTTATGTTCTTCAGCATATAACAAAATGTTAATTGAGCATAGTTTCTGGATCAGAAAAATGTTTGTACCTGTATGTACAAAACAGACCAGAAATCAATCATTTATGCAACTTGGAAGATAACTTTTTTCACCATTAATATTACTCCTTGTTACAAACCTCTTGCTAAAGGGTTAAAGAGCAGGCAAAAAACTTATTATGGAAACACTGTTTCTTGGAAGTAATGGTATTTTACACCCAGTCAAGATTATTTCATTTATATCAAAGCTGTTGGTTCTTTGATGGCAGAGGAATATGAAGTGCTCAGAGAAAACTAACTTTAGGCAAGCAAACTGAATAACTTTCTCAGACTAGGATTTGATCTTAGCAGATAAGAGATACTATGATTTTTAAGCTATCACTTTAGACCAGTCAGCCACAGACAGTGGTCCCAAGAAATATGAAGAGTTAACATTAAGTATTATCACATTGACATTTTATATGATCATGGTGTCATTGGATTTCTTTTATTTTTTTTTTAGCAATTATTCTGTTTGATTTGTTTTAGTAACATTTGCAAGCACTACCGTTTGACATTGACCTTTGACATCATTTTAAGGTCACAATGACCTGTACATTGTATGGGTATATTTTATGTTGGGGATAGGAGAGTTATGGATAAATTGAAGATGCAAAAACATGATAAGATTTAGGTCAGAAATGTTAAAAATTTAATTTTACCATGTGGTTTACATCAAAATTGTAAAAAATGAATTGTTTGTAAGGTGAAGTTTTTTGTCACTTTTCCTTTTGAAATATAGATTGGTGTCATGACCATGGGTTAGCCATTGGGCATTTTAATGGTGAGTGTACCTGTAGGCACCTGACAAGTTAGCTGATTACTTACATAACACCTGAACAGGTATCAGTTGATTTATGCCCTAAGATATTATAGAAATTACTGATACATATAACAGGTCTAATATAGACATTAATATACTCGGTAAAAACTTCAAAAATATTTTTTGAAAATGTTATAAATAAAATTTTAAATGTAGGTAGGTATTTTAGTGTGAACATTAATATTTTATTCAATAATGTACAAATACAATATAACAATAAATATATTTTCCATTATATAAATCGTCTCCAAGTTATTTTATCAGTAAATTAAAAATACATATTGTGGATACATAATATCTGGATGTGTATTACTACTGTTTGTGAAGTCAATTGTGCATGGTCTTCTCCAGCTGGTACCAAGTCTAAGTTTTAGTTACCATGGTTTATCAGACTCCTCCTTAGCATCTTGCAGAAAAAGGGACAAAATATCAGCTTTTGATATCATAAGAAGAGCATTTCAAATAGCTAGCCAAAGGTATAACTATATAGTATGTATGTGTGTGTCCACAAGATCTCTGCCAAAATTGTCGCCAAGTAAGACTTTTGACATGAAAAATTTAGATGAGAAAAATATGACAGAAGAAGTGTATATGGTCAACTTATGCCATTTAATAATTAATGTGTTATACACCTTTCTAATGGAACAACATATCATGCCACATATAGTCATAATGATAATTACCCCCTTCTCAATATTAATATGTACCATCGACAGACTTACATGTCACTGTATTGTTATACATGTGATTATATGAGAGACAACGCCCACTTTTACCTCCATAATAGTGTCCATTATGTTACACTTTTGATTAAAAGGTATATATGTAATTGTCATCCAGAATGGACATAATACTATTTGTAAACTTGTAACCTCATAAGTGTTTGTTTTGGCAAGTTTCCCTTTTAAGTGTCACTTGCATATTAACCCCTCACCCTCCCCCTCCAACCACCACATACACCATCATCACTACTCTGAATTTAAAAGGATTTTGATTTGAATGAAACATTTTAGATAGCAAGAAAAATTTTGTATGTGTGGGGTAAAAAATTTATATAATCTTAATCTCAAGTTTGATATGCATGAAGATATCTTAGGTTAGAGTTGTCTGCCCTTGTTATCAAAATCTGAATCCTGAATGGAATATTTTCATTGTCTTATATTTCATTATATCTTCATAATATTTTATAAATAAAACTCATTCATGAGATTTTGTTATCTCCTTTAACTACGGGATTTAAATTTGTTTTAAGGTTGGAGTTGTCTGCTCCTTATAACTATTTTTCCAATGGTATTCAGGCATTCTCATTTTGTGAGAATCTGTTTTTCGATTTTCAATAATGCATTGATATTTTACTTTTGATTTTTAATAAATCAGTCCTTTAATATCAATAAGATAGATATCCATACTTAAATGTATCACTTTCTGTACCTATATCAAATTTTGGTTATAATATTCAAAATTTATATGATGTCTCGCCAAGATGTCTAGACTGAAATACAAACTGTTTCCTTAAAACAAAACTCTGAGTATATTCATACATTACACAAATCATAATAATGGTTTAAAATTCTACTTTTATATCCAATACACCCCTTTATGTCACTGACACATGGCTGAACTTTCCACAACCCAGGTAATTTGTGTATTCAGGTAGGACAAATTGTTTATATACCTATGTTTCAGGTAGCACACTGCTTAAACCTACAGGTAGCTCTTTTGAAATTTGAACCCCAGATTTGTTGAATAAGATGTTTGCAAAGAGTAAAGATTTAACTGTATCATTTTATTACAGTTTCTTGCATGGTTCGTTAACGAGACTGCTTGTATAAATTTAAAATTGATCATTACTTCAAAGAAACATTTTTAGTAGCGATTCAGCTATTTTTTTAGAAAAAAATTATGGTTTTTTGGGGTTTTTTTAAGATTTTTTTTTTGTATCCATCTTAAAACATCATTATTCAAATTTATCAGAAGTGTATGAATCAAAGGAAATAAACATAAGTAACATATTATTTATGCTTCAAAAAAAATAGCTATATTAATCATAAAATTAATGTCAACTTAACATTTATTTTGTTGTATCAAATTTTGTGTAAAAAAAATTTCAAATACAAAATGATTTATATTTTAAATTTTAAAAGTATATTTTAACATATTCACAATAGGGTTTCCTTAATATTTCAGAAATAATGCTTTTAGTCATGGTCCATATACTGGATCCTATATCTAAGGTTACAATTTGGAATCATCCACTGAATGAATATCTTAATTTTGAAATGATCCATTGAATGGGATTTTTTATATTTTTTATCAGCTTTTTTAAGTATAATATATCTGTTTATTATCAAGGTTGTCTATTTTCTAAGTTCTCGCCTAAAGAGATGGCAAGTTCTGGGATAGTTAAGTAAAAAGTACATTGAGGAACCACCAGTACTGACCTGTTGACACAGAATGTAGACCATTTAGCCACAAAGAGTCTCCCAATCATACTGGTGTAAATTTAATTTGTGTCCAATCTCACAAACAGAAGAAATCTTTAAGGGGAGATAACTTAATGGTAACTTTGTAGGTGTGCATTATGTTTGTCTTTGAAATCTACACAGATGTAATTGATTGATTTAGGCATTTATCATGAAGACTTGAAATAAACTACATTTTTATCCAAAAATGATGTCTTATCTATTAAAGTTATCCTAAAATATTTAACCTGAGGTTTAATCAATTGTCAGTTTATTAATTCAAGATTTTGGCCTTTTAACGCTTCGTTTGACTCAAATCATATTTTTTAAAAGGATTATAATTAATAATTAATAAATCATTTTTGATACAAAAATACATAGTGATTTGGACATCTGGAAACAAAAAAAACTTTAAAAATTTTGGCAAAACAATTGGATGACAATAAATATTGTTTTGTGTAAAACATAAATAATAAAGAAATAGTCCATGCATACCATTAACGCACACAGACACGCGCCCATGATATATATTTATAATGGCCTGCCAGATTATCACAATCTTTGATTTGGTAGGAAGAATATTTCAGCATGAATAAAATGCATGTTAAATATTTGAATAATGTTTCTAAATTTAGATTTTGAAGGATAGATTTTCAAAACATTTGATGAATTGATTGTCTCATTAGATGACGAAGGTTTACCGATTGTTCAATCAGCCGGTCGTTTAAAGGTTTACCGACTGTTCAATCCGCCAGTCATTTTACGTGATATTGTCGGACGGGGGTATAACGTGGGGTTATTTGGCAGTCTGTTAGTTATTGTTTATATTTTATTATCTGTTGTAGTCAGTCTGTTCATTTTTTCATTACGTAAAGTATGTTGTTTGTGTGTTGTAGTTATGTTGCTTACTGCTATCTTTTATGCTTACATAACATCTTACTGTCATTGGCAATGTCTCTCTGACTCTGAATCTAGTATGAAATAATGCTTGTTGATTACTCACTCAGTGATTGTTGTTATGTGTGAGTGTAAATGATTTGAATCAAATTTACTGGTAGTCACCCGGCTGAAGTATAAATACCAGTAGAAGCGTACAGGACTAGATTTTGTTCTATGTAAGGGTGATCAGGTTTTGTTCTCTCAGATGATGTGACACATACCAAATATAGGTCTGTAGGTTGGAGGTCAAGGTCACAAGGTCAAATTAATCTAAGTTAGAGGTGGAAGTATTTAGCTTTTAACTTGAGTCAGTTCTATTTTCTGTAACAAAATTTTCAAATACATTAAAACAATAATGAATCAACATTTAGAATATGCTAGTACAATCTGCATTCACTAAAACTTATTATTTTTCTCTTTTTATATGTAAGGAGCCTTTGGTGGCCAAGTGGATCTAAATTGTAGGCTTACAGATCACAGTGCCTCTCACTGACTAGATTTTAATTTTGCGTTGGGCAGATCCTAATGTTAGAAAGTTAGTCAATCTGCTTGCTGAAATGGTTTTCTCCATCACCTCAGGTTTCCTCCACCATCCCAGAACTGACTAGGGCAAAAAACTCCATTACTTCACGCTACTTTCTTTAAATGTTTCTTTGATCATTCAGAAGTTAACATTTTATTATAAATCTCTGATATAGTTGAGTAGTTAAAGACCACTTTAAAGCTGAAAACCATGTAAGACATTTCAAACCTAAAATCAAAACTGAATTATGGGAACTTGTATTGACCTTTGACATTGGTTTAATCAAAAAGTGAATCTTTTTCTGGTGAATTAAGTATAAACAGTTTAGATCTCCATTACAAAGAGGGAAACATTGTGTGGATTAGTTTAGGAGTAAAATAGGTCACAGTTACCTAAAGGGAAGTATTGTGATGAGTCGTTTAGGAGTGAAATGAACGAGGGATGATCTGGACAAGATAGTCTTTTTAACATAATGTCAGTACAGTTAACAGAGTTCTAACTACCACTTATTATCACCGACCTATTACACTAAATGTTGATAAATCAGGACAAGCGGAAAACTGATCATTCTATCTGTATCTAAGCTGTCAGAAATTTGGCTAATAAACGTTGTAATTACTGCTTAACAAACAATAACTCCTTCTACTTGTATTTACATCAAGGAGTTTAAATTTATTTGAACATTTAAATTATCCCCTTATCTTATCATTGGTTACCTCCTCTACTTAAAAACATAGCATTGTTTGTAAAGGTTTTTGCTTTTGTTGTTTGTTTGTTTGTTTGTTTGTTTGTTTGTTTGTTTGTTTGTTTGTTTGTACTCTCTCTCTTTCTCTCTCTCTCTCATTGTTGATTATATTTTAACTGATTTTTTAAAATAGTTTTCCAATAAATTTGTTGTTTCATAAAGGAGTGTTCCTTTTGTAGACACCAGTAGATTAGGTTGTGGGTTTGTACCCAGGATGGGACTGACTAAGTCTTCAGCATTTCAAATGACCAAAACCTTAAAACTTAATTACAAAATGAATGTATTAAATTATATTACAGCACTTAAAAACATGAAAAACTAAAAATATATTTCATGTTTCTAAAATTTTTAATACTGGCAGATGTCTTAGTATTGTATATTAATCAGTTTATACTGGCAATATTAGTTTTATAACCGGGTAATATGTCCTTTTTACTGAAATATGAATCATTTTATTATTAAAACTCCATAAAAAATAGCAATATCCACTGAAAACAATGTCATCAAATGAAAATTAACTGGAAAATAAAAACTGCGCTTGGAATTACTATCATAAAAATACAATTTACTCTTCTTTGATAATTATCTAAATTGAATCTGTTTGGAATTCAAATTTCCTGATTGCAAGCGATTAATTTTGTTCAGAAGGTAATATATTAATGGATAACTTTATCTTCATAATGGCTGATACTTCAGGCAGGTAGATTTAATAGCTATTATGAGATGAATGATTTCTCTACATAGTCCTCGGTCATTAAGGATCTGGATAGAGGGTGGAAAGAGGGTGGATTGAGAGAGTTCTGTCAGATAGAGATATTCACATTTTATTAAGTGTTTATTTTTTCAATTCTTAATAATCCTTTAATATTAGATTTATTTCCATACAAAGTAATTGTATCACTGAACTATCAGTGGACAGAAGGTCAAAGGCTGTTAAAACTGAACCACCATAATGTATAGGTTCTTTGAAACACTGCACCACTGGTGATGGTTAGCCCATGAAGCACTTGGCACTGTTAGTGTAAGGGCCATGAACACTGGACCACTAGTATTGGATAGGGATCTTGAACCATTGGGGCCACTGGTGATGGTTAGGATTTGTCTGGTGCCATTAATGGTTAGGGCCACTGGAACACTGAACCACTGATGATAGTTAGAGCTCATAAACCACTGAACTACTGTTGATGGTTAGGACCACTGGAACACTGGACTACTGGTGATGGTTAAGTTACTTGAACCAACCACTTAATGTCTTCTTGTATCATTCTGTTCAGTGTTTAATTTCTAACCTGAGTTCATTGTGAATGGTGTTGAGCCTCCAAGTCTAACCAGTTAATGTCTTTCTCTTGTATCATTCTGTTCAGTGTTTCATTTCTACCCTGAGTGAATGGTGTTGAGCCTCTAACTCTAGTAAGTCTTGTTTATATATTATTCATTTCATTCACAGAAAAACTAAAATAACTTCTCCTTCCACGGTAGTCATCATATTGTTGTTGATATCTGAAAAAAGGTAAATGGTTGTAAAACATGAAACAAAAAACAAACATTGGAATGGGATTACAAATTAAGATGGGAGAAACTTGTTCAGCAGGATTCGTACAGGCCTGGAAAAGTCCTTAAATTTTGAGGTTTGCCCTAAAAAGACCCTAAAAACACGCTTGACCCTAAAAAGCCCTTGAATTTTTCCTGAAGGCCGTTAAAAGCCCTTGAATTTGGCCAGTTGGATGTCTGTATTTTGGTATTAAGTGGTTGCGAATAGACTGATATATATATATAAATAAATGAGGCAGAATAAATTAATTAATAGGTTGCATTGAAATGAGCAATTTAAAGGTACCTGGCCCTCCCGAATGCCTAACTTCAACCTCCACTTCAAGTTTCGTTACTATGGACATGAAAGTAATTGTTTTATTGTTTTAATCGCCTTTGCACCAATATTTTTTACTTAAATTGTCCCTTTGATTAGGCCTTAAATTTGCAAATAAGACCCTGAAAAGACCCTAAAAAGTCCTTAAATTTGGAGTACAAATGTCTGTATGAACCCTGTTCAGTCATTGAGATGGGCACTGAGTTTACAAAATTATTGGCTTAAAGACTTTTGTCCAATTTATCCCCTTCTGATTTTACAACCAATTTTCTTTATAAACACAGAAAGAGACAGAGAGAAAACGAGAGAGATTTAAACCTTATTTTACTAAACACTGTCCCTCTAAATGCCTATATAAACTTTTGGATGGCATTAAGATATTGGTACCAATAAAGTTACCATGGTATGACTATATAAGAAATTTCTACCAGTACGGTTACCAGAACCTGACAATTTTTTTTCTTGCCCTTAGTTGTTATCTTAAGATATACAGTAATGATTTAATTGAAAGTTTTTTATACACCCAGCTAAACAAGGGCAGGTTTATACGGAGCGGCGAGCGTTTATCTCCGGTGATATCAGGGTCCTAAGTATGTTTGATATACAATAGCGCAAGAATGTCATCCTTAAGTGCTTCTAAATAAGATATCGTAACACACACATAAGGGTCACCCTGATTTACAAGATACTGTTAAGTCTTTTAGGTACATCAAAACTGTATCTTATCAGGTCTACCAATCTAAGGGTGGGTATTTTTTGACAATCTTAGGTGTTCTTAAAGAGTATTTTAAATGGGTATTTTTTGACAATCTTAGGTGTTCTTAAAGAGTATTTTAAATACAGTATGTAACAAAATTTTTTAAAGGGAATCAAAATTAAAATACCTGTAATTTTAATTTTCATAGGCAACAAAGATTGGTTGTTTTTTGGGGTTTTTTTGTAATTTTTTAGTTATAATATTAGATCTATGAGAAATTTACATTAATGTATAAAATAGAAATATTTAGTAGGTTTTTTTTTGTTCTAATGCTTATGTATAACACAGTGATGTACTGAGAACTTTTAAAATATTAACATTATTTCAAATTGTACATGGTTCATAATTTTATAAGAATAATTTAAAACAAAAAAGTATAAAAAATAAAGTTGGTATGGCCTTTTTTGTGATATTTATTAAATTTGAATTAAGACACACATTTAATGACTCAGCTCATTTAAGGGCTATTTTACGCAATTTTGTCTTCTAAATTTAAGTACCAGTACTGCATCAGCCTTAAATATAATACCATTGATATAGTGTTCTGCTTTGTATTCAGTAGTATCAAAGTGGTGTATGTGGTGTATATGCCATGCAAAACTCAACTGGAATATTTTTCTCATTTTTGTGTCTTTTTAAAAAAAAATAACAACTGCAAAATAAAATCAATATGGTTTATCTGAAATTAAACTAAAATATTTGAACTGGCATAAATCATCATTATATTACAGAAACTGTGATATCTGTCCCCATTTGTCGCCACCTTTCTTAGCGGCTAAAAGTTTGCTAAATAAGGTTATTGTACCCGGTCTCTTCACTTCTACATACTGCTGTATAATTTTACAGTCAGGTCAACTCTTACATTGTGTTATCAGTTGATTGACTTGTATTATTATATCCATGTGACTGGATTATAAAGATTAATATTCAAGATTTTTTTAAATCAGTAATGTATTAAAATTTAGTTTTCTATTTAGAGTACAGTAAATCTTTAAAAGCTACATTGATTAAGACTCGACATTATCTGGGTGTGTATATAAGTTGACCATGTTTTCAAGGTTTTCACCTAATTTAGTTACATTGGGGTCTACCCTAGTGGACTATAGCGCAAACTTAAGGATCACAGTGCTTCTCACTGCCTGGATACAAATCCCATTTGGGATAGATTGTAGTGTGAAAAAGTTTTGTAAGTTTTTTTGTGGAAGGGTGGTTATTTCTCTGGGCACTCCGGTTTCTACCACCATCTGTGAACTGACCTCCTCGGTTTTAGTGAAAGAATCTTAACTTTGGCATAAAACATCAAGTTCTGCTAAGTATCACTTATAATGGATTATGAGCACTCACAGTAACTAACAAGGTACAACATTTGACATAGGCCTTGCCTAACATGATGTAAACATGCTGAATGTGACCAACCATTTGTACTACTTGACCTTCCTGAGACAGCCCCTTTCACACCTTTTTTGACATTCTATATTTACCTTGAAATGACCCCTGTTTTTTATTAACTGATATTGCTGTTTGGTCCTGGTGTTAAAAGCCGAGCTTTTATGTGTCTATCTTATCATTTTCCTTTAAGAATTGGTAGCCAAATTTTATCACTAATGGCCATTGTTTTGGACAAATAATGCCGATAAATGTCCTTATTTACCAGATATCACTTCTAGTGAAGTTGGCAAACAGAAATTTTCTTTCATCAATAATAAATATACAAGTGATATGAATTTGACTTGTAAGTTTGACCTCTGTTTACTGTGCTATTTCACTCCTCACAACAGATAGAAGTATGGTAAATGCATCCTCCTAGCTGGTAATACCACTAAACATTTGGTGGAGTTAAAAGTTTGACTCGGACTTTTACATGGGTAGTCATTGATCATTCACCATGAACTCAGCATAAGCCATTTTGAAATTAATCAAAAACAGATTAACAACTTTAAAAACTTAACTGAAGTGTTAATACTAAAGAACACTAACTCTATATAAGTCTATTTGTAAGCATATAACAAAGTCCCTTTATAACAAAGTTAAAAATAGAGTCCCCAGGGCTTTATTATAAACATGTTTCTACAGGGCTTCGTAATAAACATGTTTTACTGTAATAGGGCCTCAATGGCCAAGTATTATAAAGCAGCTGGCTTCTTCAGTGCCTCTCACAGCTTAAGGTTTAATGTCTCCGACTCTGGCCAGATTCTTGTGCCAGAAAGTTTGCCATTTCATTTGCTGATGGTCATTGATTTTTACTCAGATACATATATATTAGGTTTTCCGAAACTATCTAATGACACCATTTCAACAACCCAACCAATTCATTCAAGTTTAACTGACCAGGTTGACCCGGTCAAACTTGTCCCCTGATCCATTTACTTGTACTTTTACTTATATTCAGTCAATAACAAAGATAGGAGTATCTTTAATGTTTCAATATTCAAATGATAATATGCTTATAAAAGTTAAGACTGAATGATTAAGTGAAGTAATATTGGTTTATGTAAATCTGTTTTATAAATCAAGATTATCACATAAATTCCATTTTGCATGAAATTCATTTCCTTTTGTAAACAGTCATAGTATTGATTCAGATTGAGTAAAGGAGTGGAGTGGAATAATAGTGCTTTATGCACAAGTCAAGATTATTTCACTTATATCAAGGTGGTCAGTTATGGCATGGTGGAGGAAATTGGAGTGCCTAAAGAAAACTATCAACTTCTGCAAGTGAACTGCCGATGTTTCACACATTAGAATTTGCCCCAGAGTAGTTTAATCCTAGGTAATGAGAGGAGCTGTAATCTGTTAAGGCCTGCCCTTACGACCACTTAGCCACCAAGGCCACAGATTGAAAAATATTTATTTGACTTGTTGATAAAATAAATAATACAGTACGATTCTCAATATTAATGGTATTATAGAAAAAGATGTTCAAGTTATTGACTTAATTGATATTTTTCTGTGTTTATTTTTAACTGTGACAAATAGATACATACCTTAGTATTTAATGTGTGTAATTTTACAAGGGTATATATTTAAGTGGTAATGGGTAGTTGTGACAGTTAAATAAGTTATAATGGGTAACTCTGATGGTGGTTAATGGGTAGTTTCCACGATACCTTGCTCCAATTTAACCATTTCATACATAAAATAAGTTTACAACTTGTTTACATAGTATTTACTATCTTTTAGATACAGACTTCATTGTAAAAATTTATCATTATTATTCTGTCTGTTTGTAATAATAGATTAAAATGCACTTGTGTACATATTGCAGATAAACGACAACTGCACTCCGACGCCTGCACTCCGACGTCTGCACCGGTCTCCATGTTTATATGTGATTATCACTTTATTTCTCCCGACATTAATTGTGATTGAGACATATATGGGCTGTTACAACAAAAATATTGAAATTATGATTAATTACTTTTATTCAGATAAATAATTGATATCATTTTAATTATTTTGAAAGTTGGGCAGTCAAGGGAAATTTAAGTTATTTTTTTAAAATGTTTAAAGGTTTATAGCTTAAATACATGTCTTTGCAATGGAAGTTGTCTATAAATGCAATAGAACTTGTTTAAATAAAACCTAATTCTGTCTTTAGACAGATTCTATTGTGAGACATGTTGCTTAAAGTGGGTAAGATTGTACTCTTGTGGATTCAAGCCTTAGCATTATTGTCAAGCCTAAGCAAGGCATTCAATTGTACAATGATGTAGTCCACCCATTTGCCAGCTACCAAATTATTAGTCAATGGCAGATATGCTGGCGGGGGTGTTAAGAACTTGCAATTGACATCCTTCCCATCCCAGGGAGTGTTGCACTCTCAGTTACTGAAACTAGAAAATTAGCACTAGCATGATGAACTCAATAAGGCTCAGGCCAGACTTAACTTAATTATGGTTTTATTGTAAGGGGTTGATAATACATATTGATGCTGATGCTGCAAGAAGTTTATATAGGTTGGTGGTCACTTTAGTAGAAGCTAAGACTTATGAGACACATATTTGTATATTTTCAGTGATCTGAGTTATAACAGACTACAGGTTATCAGCAAGAAGATGTTGACAGGATCATTAGTGCTAAAGAATCTGTAAGTTTCATACCAATTTTTTTTCTCATTTTTTTCTAAACAACAATTCCTATATAATATTTGCCAATTTATAATGACCTATTTCAAATATCAAATTGAATTTTAGACGGTGTTAAGTCTTGATGTTGGAAGAAAACAAAGAATGGTTAAAACTTGTGTTCAAGCAGTATTGATTGGGAACCATTTAAAAAAAGGGAATACAACGATAGGATAAATTTGATATCCACTATGCCACTTGAAAATATCTTTAGATGTCACTTGATTTGACTTTTGTCACATGCTTGTAGAGACATTGGTGACAAAGTGGTTTTAAATTCTGTATTTTTGTTTCACTGAGTGTGAGCTCCTCGCACTAGGTTTTAACTTCACAGCTTAATTCAAGAGAGTTTGTCATTATTCTCTTGACTGTGGTTTTCTTCAGGTGATTCTGTTACCTCTAGAATTCCCAAACTGACCACCTTAGTTATTGATATAAAACATAATTGCAACCAACCAAACAACCATTTGACCACCATGCATGCATGTGTTCGTGCTGTACTTTATGTTATATACGACATCAGACACATTGAGCTCTGTAACCTTGACGTCCTAGCTAAGATGAAGTAAATAAAGTAGAGCCTAGTAAATTTATTCTTATCACACAAGTATTGTGACAGGTTATACAAACCAAACATGAGGGAAATTTAATTAATTTAGACCATTACTATAACCTTACAAGAAAACTGCATCAGATTATTTAATTTTTCCAGTATTAGGCATAAATTGTGTGTCAATTACACCTAATAGCAGGCTATTTAATGGAGGCCAATTTCTCACTTTATTTGGTCCTGACTTATGGCTAATTTTGTTGACAGAGTGGAACAGAGAATTAAACACATTGTTAAGATTTATGAGTCTGGGGTTTAAGAATTGCATAAAAAAAACATTCTTTCTCTTTTCTATTTTTCTACCCCTTTAAAACAAACAGCTTTTTGAGATGTTTTATGTTTGTTGCTGGATAGAGATTTAAATTTTGGTCAATTTAAATATCTATAGATTTAATTATTGGTTATTGTCAATGCAAATTAAGTAATTTAGAGTTAAGGTCATATTGGCCTTTTACCACTGTAGCGTATATATAGGATTTTTTGTGAGAACATAATTTGGATTTTCTTTACCATTAAGGATTTGTCTGTTGGCTTAAATTGCTGAAGGTTAATGTTTTCTTTGGGTACTCTGGTTTTCTCCACCATGGAGAATTTGTCTTTTAGTTAACTGAAGGTCAATCATTTTCTTTGGGCACTCTGGTTTCCTTCACCATAAAGGATTTGTCTTTTTGTTTGCTAAGGTCGGTAGTTTTGGGCACTCTGGTTTCTTCTACCATGTTCTTTGCCTTCAATTTTCAATGATTAGGAGGTCTATATATATATATAGGATAAATATAAGTTTGTGTAACTTGTATGACAGTAAACAATATTGTTAATATTATAAATAGAGTTTAAATGAAAAAAAGGTCTATTAACTACATATTTGATAGTGATGACCCTCTTCTTTACGATCCTTGACAACGACCCTTAAATATGAGTTGAATCCTTGACAATGGTGTATCTGTTCTGTTTCAAGCTTTAGTTATCTCATGAATAATGCAGAATGCGAAACGTAAGTTTGGGTGAAAAATTGCGAAATTTTTACATTTTTGACATGACCTCTGCTCAGAAAAATTAATCTCCAACAGTAGAAAGAAAATTCTCATGTTAGTCATATGTGTAATTTACATTTTTATGTGTTTATTTATAAACAATTTATAAACAACAATAGGTTTAGATTAATGATGATATTAAGAGAGAGAGAGAGAAGAGATCATTGGAATATTATTAGGACTGAGCAATTTTTATCATGAAAAATTTGTAAAATGATACTCTCTCTCTCTCTCTCTCTCTCTCTCTCTCTCTCGCTCTCTCTCTCTCAACCCTTATTCTTTGTAGACTGAAATCTCTCTCTCTTTCTCTCTCTCTCTCAACCCTTATTCTTTGTAGACTGAAAGAAAATCCTGTGCATTTCTAAATTTGTACAAAATGTGATTTATAGCTACCAAATTAATTGGAATTTTAATTATGGTAAATCAAAGGTGAAAACAATTAAAATGATTGAATCTGAGTGTATTTGAGTCAGTAATTTTAGGAGTTAGGTAATAAGTTTTAATTAGTATTATCTTACATTACAAGTTAAATTCAAAGCGAAATTCCAACACAGTCGGAAATTAAAGATTTCAGAATTATCTTATTTAGTCTGATTATGCCCCAGTCCTCCCTTCATTATTGAGTCTGACATGGGAATTCTTTTAAAATTTAATTTATTCACAAAAACACTTAATTTATGATGATTGTTATTTACATAAAATTAAAAAAATTAAAATTAATATATCTGTCTTTATGAGTTACAGCCCATGCTCTCATCTAATGTGGAGTAGTTAGTACTTAGGTTTTGTTTAAAAATAACATCACAGACCTGTCAAAATTTTAACATTGTGCTTACGAAATGAGTCGAGGCTCGCCAGCTAAGTGGCTGAGATATGGATAGCTAGTGGTCCAAAAGCTTTTGAATTATATACAGGTAGCAGCTAACTAAGGTCTGAGATTGGCTGAATCATATACAGGTAGCAGCTAACTAAGGTCCAAGATTGGCTGAATCATATACAGGTAGCAGCTAACTAAGGTCTGAGATTGGCTGAATCATATACAGGTAGCAGCTAACTAAGGTCTGAGATTGGCTGAATCATATACAGGTAGCAGCTAACTAAGGTCCAGATTGGCTGAATCATATACAGGTAGCAGCTAACTAAGGTCCAGATTGGCTGAATCATATACAGGTAGCAGCTAACTAAGGTCCAGATTGGCTGAATCATATACAGGTAGCAGCTAACTAAGGTCTGAGATTGGCTGAATCATATACAGGTAGCAGCTAACTAAGGTCTGAGATTGGCTGAATCATATACAGGTAGCAGCTAACTAAGGTCCAATTGGCTGAATCATATACAGGTAGCAGCTAACTAAGGTCTGAGATTGGCTGAATCATATACAGGTAGCAGCTAACTAAGGTCCGAGATTGGCTGAATCATATACAGGTAGCAGCTAACTAAGGTCCAAGATTGGCTGAATCATATACAGGTAGCAGCTAACTAAGGTCCAAGATTGGCTGAATCATATACAGGTAGCAGCTAACTAAGGTCCGAGATTGGCTGAATCATATACAGGTAGCAGCTAACTAAGGTCCAAGATTGGCTGAATCATATACAGGTAGCAGCTAACTAAGGTCCGAGATTGGCTGAATCATATACAGGTAGCAGCTAACTAAGGTCCAAGATTGGCTGAATCATATACAGGTAGCAGCTAACTAAGGTCCAAGATTGGCTGAATCATATACAGGTAGCAGCTAACTAAGGTCCGAGATTGGCTGAATCATATACAGGTAGCAGCTAACTAAGGTCCAAGATTGGCTGAATCATATACAGGTAGCAGCTAACTAAGGTCCAAGATTGGCTGAATCATATACAGGTAGCAGCTAACTAAGGTCCGAGATTGGCTGAATCATATACAGGTAGCAGCTAACTAAGGTCCGAGATTGGCTGAATCATATACAGGTAGCAGCTAACTAAGGTCCGAGATTGGCTGAATCATATACAGGTAGCAGCTAACTAAGGTCCGAGATTGGCTGAATCATATACAGGTAGCAGCTAACTAAGGTCCGAGATTGGCTGAATCATATACAGGTAGCAGCTAACTAAGGTCCGAGATTGGCTGAATCATATACAGGTAGCAGCTAACTAAGGTCTGAGATTGGCTGCCAATTTGACTCTAATTCATTAGCCTAGTGTTAAACTTTGGACAGGTCTGTACTGTATATTACAGATTTTAATTATCAGGTGTTTTACTTCATTTACATAATTACCTCATTTAAAAGATTAAGAGTAATACATAACTTTATCTCATAATTATAAAAAATTTTCCAATATTTTTCTTTCTAATATATAAAAAGTTTATATTATCTAAGGTTTTAATTTATAACCTCATTCTAAGACAAAAAAAGAATTCCAATTTCTCATTTGTCCTGGCATTGTTTCAATATTTAAAATTTATGACAAATTTTGTATTTCTAAGCTCTTTTTCAGGTTTTTTCTCTCCATTTTAAAATGCATTGTAAATTTCTTATACATGTGCATACACTATCAGTAATAAGTAAGATTTGGTTAGTTTTTATGAAGAAAGCTCAGAAAAACAAAAAACGCAACAACAAAAATCATTCCTTATGATTCTTTTGACACAAATGCATCATACATTTATTTCTTTAGAGTGACTCAGCTCTGATTACAGAATTAATTTGATTGATTGTTTTAATAATTATTTTATTGTATGTTTCTGTTTTAAATTAAATTGACAGTTATTAAAACTATAATTTACAAGAGGGCCTTGGTGGCTGAGGGGTGTAAAGTTTGTGCTTACGGATCACAACACCTCTCACTGCCGAGGTTCGAAAACCACTCAGGACAGATCCTGTGAAAAAAAGTTTGTCAGTTCAGTTACTAGAGATAAATGGTTTTCTCTGGGCATCATGGTTTCCACCATCCTTCCTGAACTGACCGCTGAGTTACCCAATAGTTTTCAAATTTGAATCATTAAATTTGTTTGGACAAAATCATGTCTGACTGCAGGAGTATCCATAATATTGGAAAAACAATGTTGAAGTAGTTATCTAGTGTCTGTCTATGGTGGTTTGTGATGTTTATCTGTGCATGGCATTGTGGGTCAGATTACAAAGCACTCTCATGGTTTTTGGATTTAGATATATGCTGGCCATTAATTGCACCATATAGAATGGCTAAAATTCTGGTTTTCAATTGTACCATGAAACAGTATGTTACTAACACCATAAACAATTCTTCATTAAGCATACAAACTTTGGTCAGAGTATTTTATAACAAATGGTTACTGTAACCGAGTTTTTATCATAAATGTTACTTGTTTCTGCCCCCAAAATGTTAAATGATACAATTAACATTGAAATTTGAAGAAAAAAATCAATTTAAATTTAGACATGAGCGTAAATGATACATTTAGAATTAAAAATAAAATTTATATTAAGACATGAATCTTTATTTTCACACATGCAATATGTTAATTTAAAACAAAATACAATTCATGATGACTCCACAAATTGTTTTGTAATTTAAAAACTTAATTCATATTTGTAATGTACAAAAATGTGAAATTAAATTCTTTGAGCAAAAAAAGTGATACAGTGTGATAAAGTGAAGATTCAGTGCCTAAGGATTAAATTTAACTTTGATAGGGGGAAATATCTTGATACAAGGTGTCGGATGTTAACAATGATATTGCATAATTACACTGTTTTACATTAGGTAAGGTTAGAAATGTACGCATGTTTGGAGGTCTGATATTTGCAGCCTTTAATATAAATTTTTTCCTCAAATGTTAAACAGAAACATACAAGTCCATACTCAAATCACAATCCCAAAAGCAAAGCAAAAACTGACAAATTAAGTTAAACATGTGAACTTCCATGGGGGAAGTGAGGTCAGGTGCTATATGTCTTATATATTTTTTTCTCATCATACAACTTTGATATCAAATACTAGTACAATGTCTCTGCCTGGATAGCCTGATTACTGGTAAATGAAAGTCTTGATGAGTGTTAAACACTATTTACTCCACTCTACAAACACTATGTACAAATTATATACACCACTCAAGTTTATCAAGTTCAGTCACATTTTCATGAACTATTTCTACACTCCTGGCCCCTAAGTTTCACAATTATTCCAAAACTAAGAATTTCCTTAACTTATTTAATTGAGCAAATTTTGTGAATTTGTTTTTGGAACTACTGGTGAATATTTTGTCAAAACTAAATGCAAATGTTTTAATCTAAAAGTGATCTTAAAAGTGACACCTTAAATTTCTGAGCATGTTGAAAATTAACAAAATTATAAAAATTGCAAGATTTAAGATAAGGAAAAACTTAGTTAAGGAAGGACTGTGAACTGGGGCCTGCACTTCACTTTAAAAAAAAACTGTTATAAAGCAGTGATTCCGGACATTGCAAGAAATAGATTATCAGATAGAATGCTGCTTATAGAGATTAAATATTTTCAAATTCAGTTTATATTATTCCTATGAAGGCATCTTAAATTTGATCAAAATTTGAACCTGTCATTATTTTACCAAAACTGGAAACAAACTGAAAATCATAAATCATATGAACTGTGGCGGGTCTAGTGCCAATATTGAAATCAATACCTATTATCAAAATCAGGGATTTTCGGTCCTGTATTTTGGACAAAATGTCTCTTTAGGTGTGAAGTTTACTAATGCTATTATTAAACATTTAATTTATTCGATTTTTATCTGATTCTAATCAACCTAGGTCGATGACATCATTTAAAAAAAGATGGCATTCTTTAACCAGTCCAAATATTATTTACATTGGTCAAATCTTCATGATGTCATTGTAACCATAGCAACTGTAACCATGATTGATTTCATATTGAAGATTGATGATGATGATGTTATTCTTGAAAGTTTGTTAAATTTTAATTATGTAAATTTTCTAGGATTACAACATTATATTATTATAAAGTAAGATCATCTTTTTCTGTTTCACTGATGCTTGTCCGCATAAATTGAAGATTAAAATATATTTTACATTTATCTAAAATATTTATGGATAATTTAAAGATGATTGAACATAATAAAAAAGAAATTTGATTTAAATATTTAAATGTCTTTGTTTTAATTAATGAAATCATTTGACATGACCAGTCTTGCTGGAGTCATTCTTGTATGATGAGAAAAGTACAGCAGGAACTATTGTAATTACTGAATAAACTCTCCTGTATATAATGACTACCTCTGTCTAAAGACCACCTGTCTATATAGTAAAACTTGCTACACTGATAACCTCTGTCTAAAGACCACCTGTCTATATAGTAAAACCTGTAACATTGTATAATGACCACCTCTAAATAAAGGCCACATTTTATATAGTAAACCCTATTATAGCAATCACCTCTATAAAACATACCTGTTTATACAGTGAAACCTGCTGTAAACTTAAATAATTAAAAGTTTTAACCTCACACACTTTTCTGATATTTTGTAGACAACTAGATCACAATGAGTTGACCTGTGTATCTGAAGCAGCCATTGGAACACTGAAAAACATGGAAATTTTGTGAGTATTGTTTCATTGTTCTGTATTTTTTTAACACATACTGGTCTGTATTTGTGATTTGTTTACAAACCCATTGTGGAACACTCTCGAGTAGTGATGATCATTGAATAACAACTTAACATCTACAGTTTGAGCCTCAGTGGGACTTGACTGCATATTGCATATGGAGTAAACATTTAACTAAAACTGAACAATTAATTCAATAAAACTGATATTAATAACACCCCCTCCCACACATACACACACATACACACACACACACACACAGACACACACACAGACACACACACACACACACACAGACACACACACACACACACACACAGACACACACACACACAGACACACTTTATAGGTGGGTGCCGGTATATAGAAATTATCATGGCCGTCTTTATGTCTATTTTTTATTTTTTCTATCCCAGACCTGAATTGTAATTGAAGTTGGTGCTACAGTTGGGTTCATTAGGGATCCAAATGTTTAGTGACCTAAATGTTTATAAGAATTGGATCACATTCTAGCTATATAAAGGCAAACATTTGTTGTACATATATTCTTCTTTGTAAATACACATATTAAAATAAGATATTTACACATGTATTTATATTTTTTCAGAACTCTGAATCACAACAATTTGACAACAATACCCAAGAATTTATTTCAAGGCATGAACAAACTAAGAACTCTGTAAGTATATACTACAGATAGCCACTGATAACCGTATCAGAATCGGTCACACCTAAGTAAAAAAAAAGTTTTAGTAATGATATAACAATTTTATAATTTTATTTTAACGATGTGGACTTTAAAAACATGTGACATTAAGTAGGGTAGCATATATTAACCATTGGACATCAAATTAAGGTACATATATTTATTGTACATTTAAAGATGCACACATGCAGGTAGGTATGCACATATGTATGCACACACGTACACACACAGTAAAAGATAAGACAGTTTTATAAACATCTGACAACCGGATCCAGACCACGTAGTATCAGTAACCATTACCAGAGATCCTAGGATTAGGTTATCCATGCCGCGGAGTTTATCATCAAATCTTGCGTCACCAGACACAAAACGGTAATTACTAGATAACATGCGTTGTTAATCCCCAATATCCCTTAACCTGCTGGATTAAACTGTTAGAGGTTCATCAACATGCATTTGGCATTCCACCAGATACCAAACCGTAAATAAACGATAACATGCATTGTTAATACCAGGTATTCCTTAACCCGCAGAATTCAAAGGAAATACTTTTATCACAATCTCATTATTTCGCCACTGTTAATTACATAACTACTGAAATATTACTTTTGTATGAGTATAAGAATGTTGGCTATAATTGAGTACAATCCTAGGATTAAAAGATTTCATTTCGAGGGATTAAGACCCGCGTAGGAAGTAAGAATCGTATCTTACAAATGTAACCATTATTTGTAGTAAAATCTCTGTGTATTGCCAAGCACATGTAAGAAAACATTGATAATTGTTTTATCTCACCGCAATAAAAGTCTGCATACACTAGATCAGCTAAAATGAACCCTTATGTATGAGAAACAAATGTGTTCTAAAGAGTTATTTTTATTCTCTTTTAAAGCAGTTTAATTTGCACTTTTGCATATATGCACATGGACATAATTTTTGGTAGGAATTGATACACATATGGACATAGCTTTTGGAGGAATTGATACTATTATTTGGTATTCTTCAAAGTGACACTCAAAATCTTTGTTAATCAACCATGACAACAATTAGTCCATTCAGATTCAATAAATCATAATGATCTTTACAACAGATAAACATGCTATGTACAGTCAAACCTGTCTATAACAGCCACCTAAGGGAACCAGTAAAAGTAGTTTTAATCACTAAAATATATCACAAATATACTAATCCATGTCCGAACCACAATCCAGAAGCAAAGTAAAAACTTTGGAACTGACAAGTTAGGTTAGACACGTGAATTTCCACCAGGGAAGTGAGACCGGGTGCTCCGGAAGGATAAGTAACATGAATAAAGAGCAATTGGGATAAAGTTTTATTTGCCTTTAAAAACAGGTGACCCTTATATAAAGGTGGCCTTTAAGGCAGGGTTGACTGTATGTATATGTCACCGGCTTATAAACCACTAGGAACATTTGATTACCTGTCTTATCAAACTATGTTAATTGAGGTCGAACCTATACATGAAGATCCTTGCCATAACCTTAATTCTCTCCTCGCCAAAATTACTGACTCCCAATGTTACTTTATACAGGTCTGACTGTACTGTTTGTATGTATAACAAGAAGGGGAATACAGTAAAACCTCGATTCAGCGCCACCATTTGTTCAGTCAAATTTTGGCATTATATAGGGGTTTGGCGATAAATCGGGGGAGGTGGATAAAGAAAAACATAAACAAAATGGATTTTGGGACTTCAAAATAGTGTCGCGATAAGCGAGGTGGCAAAGTTATTGAGGGGCATTATAACGAGGTTTTACTGTATATGTAGGTTCAGATTGTGGATCGAACTCAGAACCTCCCAAACTATTAGCAGGTGGTCTAGCTACCAACTGAGCTACCCAGACCACAACATAATTATGTTTGTTGGTCAGTCTTTGTTGTTTGAAAGTCAGACTTTCACCTGTGTAAATAACTTTAATGATATCTAAAATTTTGTCTACTTGTAAATATACTGGTTTTAAAAAAAATTGTTTAAATCATATTCCCTGTGGCAATAGCAAGCTCCACCAACACTGTTTCCGCAAAAATGTCCTAAAGCATAACAATAAAATTATTTTTTTTCACTCTAAATGAAGATAATGAATTCTGAACTTTGACCAAATGTAATGGTACAAAAATCAACAACAATTTAAGCTTATTAAGGTATATAAAAGTTAATTTCACATTTGTGCATCATGCATAAAAATGTATGTGGGCTGGCGTAATATGAATGATATAAGGTGAACCCTTATAAATCAGTAGAAAGGAAGAAAACTTCAAGAAGTAAAGAGGTGTGTTTCCTTTTATGTCATAATTTTCAATTAACACATGACCTCATTATGAATGAGTGAAAATAAAATTGTCTCACATTGTAGTTTTACTTAAAGTAAACATTATGGAATAGGAGAGAAAACCAGAGTGTCTTTATCTTGTCTTGTTGTACATGTAGTTAAATCAGAAGTTTTTGTGGAAAACTTCAGGAAATAAAGGGGCATGTTTCAATTTTTAATTGACACATAACCTCATTGTGAACGATTGAAACTAAAATTGTCTCAAATTTTAGTTTCACTTTCAGTAAATATTATGGAATAGAAGAGAAAACTAGAGTTTTTTAGCTCACCTGAGCCAAAGGCTCAGATGAGCTATTGCAATCTATCACCGTCCGTCGTGCGTCGTCCGCCGTGTGTAAACTTTACATTTTAATCTTCTCCTCCAAAACTACTAAATTAGACGAAAAATAGGTTACGCGTTTTTTGCGTAAAATAACATAATTTTTAAAATGAGACATTTATTGTGATAACTTCATAACCGCTGAAGATAATTGTATGGAGTTTTCACTGTTGATCTTGTCTTGCAATTTTCTTCCAATTGATGTCAAAGTCGAAGGTCAAGGTCATGTCCCAGTTTTTGACCTTTGATAAAAAATGCTATTTTTTTAACATTTCTTGTGATAATGGCATAGGATTTTCAGTTATTTGTAGGCATTGACATGACGATCATTTTGATACATAGATCAGGGTCATGGGTTCAAAGGTCAAGGTCACAGATGTCCAAGAATACCAAAATAGTTAATTATCTGCAAAACTATGAATTTTTTGTATAGACATGTATATCAGAATATTGTAGGTAATGGCACAATGGTCATTTTGATATATGAATAAAGGTCATGGGTTCAATGGTCAAGGTCACAGATGTAAACAAGTACTGAAATGGTTAATTATCTCAAAAACTATAAACTTTTTGTATAGGCATGTATATTGGAATATTGTAGGTATTGGCCTAATGATCATTTTGATATATGAATGAAGGTCATAGGTTCAAAGGTCAAGGTCAAAGATGCGAACGAATATGTAAATGGTTAATTATCTCAAAAACTATAGACTTTTTGTATAAGCATGTATATTGGAATATTGTAGGTATTGGCCTAATGATCATTTTGATATATGAATGAAGGTCATAGGTTCAAAGGTCAAGGTCATAAAATTGAACGAATACTTAAATGGTTAATTATCTCAAAAACTATAAACTTTTTGTATAGGGATGTATATTAGAATATTGTAGGCATTTGTACAACGATCATTTTGATATATGAATGAAGTTCATAGGTTCAAAGGTCAAGGTCATAGATGCAAAATAATACTTAAATGGTTAATTATCTCAAAAACTATAAACTTTTTGTATAGGCATGTATATTAGAATATTGTAGGCATTTGTACAACGATCATTTTGATATATGAATGAAGTTCATAGGTTCAAAGGTCAAGGTCATAGATGCAAAATAATACTTAAATGGTTAATTATCTCAAAAACTATAGACTTTTTGTATAAGCATGTATATTGGAATATTGTAGGTATTGACCTAATGATCATTTTGATATATGAATAAAGGTCATGGGTTCAGTGGTCAAGGTCATAGCTGCGAACGAATATTTAAATGGTTAATTATCTCAAAAACTATAAACTTTTTGTATAGGCATGTATATTAGAATATTGTAGGCATTTGTACAACGATCATTTTGATATATGAATGAAGTTCATAGGTTCAAAGGTCAAGGTCATAGATGCAAAATAATACTTAAATGGTTAATTATCTCAGAAACTATAAACTTTTTGTATAGGCATGTATATTAGAATATTGTAGGTATTGGCCTATCGATCATTTTAATATATGAATGAAGGTCATAGGTTCAAAGGTCAAGGTCATAGATGCAAATGAATACTTAAATGGTTAATTATCTCAAACACTATAAACTTTGTGTATAGGCATGTATATTGGAATATTGTAGGCATTTGCACAACAATCATTTTGATATATGAATGAAGGTCATAGGTTCAAAGGTCAAGGTCATAGATGCAAACGAATACTTAAATGGTTAATTATCTCAAAAACTATAAACTCTTTGTATAGGCATGTATATTGGAATATTGTAGGTATTGGCCTAATGCACATTTTAATATACAGATGTTTAAGCTGTTTATAAATAATATATTGTAGCTAGACTTTAAATATGTTATATATAGCATACTTATATAATAATTATTATAATTAATTTGCAAAAATACTTGCATATTATTGGCCCTTACTGCTGAAAATTTTGATATTCTCTTTTATTAATGTCATTGGCCATTGAACCTCTGCATCTTCCTCAGGTGAGCGTTAAGGCCCATGGGCCTCTTGTTTATCTTGTCTTATTGTACATGTAGTTATCACTTTTGACATTTTGTCTACTTGAATTTAGTTATCAGTAGAGATTTGTCTTGTTAGATTTTTCTGTTGTGTTTTTTCTTTTACTCTATGAATATTTAACTTTTAGTCTTGTTGTTTTTTTTTTTTTTTTTTTTGTCTTTTCATACTCTTTTCACTCTATGAATATTTTCAAAGCTAAACAATTCAAACCAGTTTGTGTTTTAGTGAATGAATTTTTTATTTTTGACACATTATAGAAAAATCTCTGATCGCATACTACCTTTGAGTAAATGTAGTCATGCCTCATTGGAATTGCACTCAGTTACGGTAATCTGAAAATCAGTAACTGGGTAAAAAATGTATTTACCTAAGCATCATTCCGTATGATGCTACCATTTAAGATCAAACTATGTAGTGTTACACGGTCTTAACTATGCCTTTCTTAAGTTTAAACATTTAAATTAAATTTTCTGCATATAACCTGCATCTGTACATGTGTTATTTTAAATAATTTCTACATTTCTATTATAGATTTTATAGCTTAGCATCAGATTTGAATATTATGACTTTTTTAAAATTTTAATTGTTTATTTTGTAATATTAAATACAGATTGTCATGGAGAGTACAGAATTTAAATTTAAAATTATCTAAATAAATTTTATTCCTTGTTAAAATCATTATATGATTCACTTCTTGTTACAAGGAAACAGATTGAATAATTTGTTTCAAAATCATTTTAAAATAACTTTTTTTGAAATTTAAGTGCATTTTCAGAGATGGTTAAACCACACTTTTCTATTTAAATACCTTGTATACATAAAGATAAAGAAGATATTGTTGAACTTTAAAAACCTCAACATGTGCAAAATATTCATAAAATTTTAAGATTACACAATTTTTACAGTCTGAAGAATTTGATGTTTTTGCCTCATTGTGCTAATTTATGAAATACACTTGATATATTTAATGGTTACATGCAGAGGTATATTGTAGATTGACTGAATTATGTACTTTAATGTTTTTAACATCATACCTCCATCTTCACATTTCACACACACACACACACACACACACACACTGAAAGTATTCCTGAATCAGATGCAGACGATTTCATTATTTCTACAATCACAACTTTCAGTCTCCAACTACTACCACATACTTGTACATAAATGAATTTTAAAAATACATTTATTGTATATTTTCAGACGGTTAATTGATAACAAGTTAAGATGTGACTGTCATTTAGCATGGCTGTCTCGCTGGTTACGGGGACACAGACGTCTTGGTTTATACACAGAATGTACAAGTCCATCCCATCTACAGGGAATTGAACTACCAGAAATTCAAGAATCAGACTTCAAATGCAACGGTTAATTTTCATTAGTTTTGAATATTTTGTCTTTTTGGTTATTTTATGTTGCTTAAATGACAGATTGTGGTGCCTTTATTTAGACAAATATCTCCACACTAACATGAATATCATTAGAATTGAACTAGGCTTCATGTGCATTAATGTAATGGGTTGTCATTGCTATGTCCCCCAAACAAGAAACCACTGGTCCGATGTTGTCTCAAAAAATGGACCAATTTGACTCCAGATCAATAAAGAATAGCAAAATGCCCATTAAGTTACACCCATTCTTTAATATTCCTATGAAGTTTTGAAAATGCACCTCAGAGAATTTATTGCTCTGAACAAGGGTTGAAGCTGAAGACTTGAGAGAAGAAGAGAGGAGTAGAGTAAAGGTGTTTTATGTCCCAGTCAAGATTCATTCACTTATATTTAGGTGGTTAGTTCAAGAATGGTAGAGAAAACCAGAGTGTCTTGAGAAAACCACGACTCTTCAAACAGCAAACTGACAAACTTTCTCACACTAGGATCTGTCCGGAGTGGAATTTAAACCTAGGCAACAAAAGGTACTGTGATCATCAAGAAGAACAAGAATAAGGAAAGAAGCAAGACTAGTGCATCTCATTCATTCATTCATTTGTTTGTTCCATTATCATTACAGCTATTGACAATCAAGTATCTAATCAGTGTGTAGAAGAGCCATCTTGTCCTAAGAAGTGCACATGTACTGAAGGAGTAGTGGATTGTAGGGATCTTGGACTTACAGAGATACCTGATAATCTTCCAGAAGATGCTGTTGAAATGTAAGATTTTAATCTTCACAATATTGTTAATAAGTTAGCAGTGATTTCGTTTACCTAAAATTACTATTGAATAAAGGTAGTTTCCTTCAGGGGGAAAATGACCAAATTTTCCCAATTTCATCACTAAAATTCCCAAAACAACAGTGATATACTAGATATTGTCACTATATAACATCTTTGCAGTGAGGATCCTAAGCTATTTGCAAGCATGTCATTATGTTAGAACTTCGAATTTTCCCAATTTAAAAGGCAGAAGGTAGTTTTTAAAAATGTAACAAAATCACTGATATGATGTCTCTGTATTCAAGGTTGTCCTTGATATATTTTACATCGCATAGTTCCATGTTCCTTTTGTCCCCAATCTTTGGTGTAGCTAGCTAGACAGAGGGTATTTACCCTTCTGCACTTGTTTTATTTAATTTTACAATTTTCAATATTTCAAATTTGCTTTTTGAATTGTGATTTGAGCATAGACTGTATGTTTTTATTTAACCTTTTGGCTGTGACAATTAAAATGATATAACAAGTATTTTTCTTCTTGTATATTTCAGTCGTATGGAGCAGAACCATATTGTAAGGATTCCTTCCCAAGCATTCTCACAGCTTAAAAGGTTACGAAGGATGTAAGTGCAAATGTATTTTAAGGCTCATGAAGTTAAACGAAAATAATGGTCATGATATATAGAGGTTGTAATTCATGCTGTATTTATGATGTCAAAGTACAAGAATGGTTCAAAGTGCCATATCTGAACTTTGGGCCACAGAGGTCTCCAATATCCAACTAAAATAGTAGTTCTGCAGGAAAATTAAGGATATTTGACATCACATCATACATATACTATAAATGTGATTATTTTCTCATGGTAGAAATTTTCACTATTTTAGCAAATTGGAAAAAATCACGAAAATTCCCCCTGCGGAATGAAGATAAGACCTTAAGCTTGTTTTCAACACAAGAATGGGTAAAATCATGAAAATAACCCTCTCGCCAAATACCAACAATACAATTTTGCAAAAATTTCTATTCACAAACTTTTCCACTGGCTTTATAGTACAATTATGTAAACCCTTCTAAAACACTTTACTCAGTGACTTTGTTACTACGACTGTAGGTAATACAAAATATTCATGACTATTTCTGTTTATATAAGTAATAAAATACTAATAGAATTATATATTTATGACTAGTACATGATAGTTTAACATTGACCTATGTAAGTACATAAGATTTACTCCTCGTTTTAAGTTGATTTGATAATTGCTGATATATCACTTATCTGTAAAAACGAACTATTTTCCCATAAATCAAGAATAAAACACAACCTGAAAACTTCCTTTTCCTCTCAATACATCATTCCTGCATGAAGTGTAGAATAAATTCCCAAGACACCTAAATTAAGTATCGCTTTTTTTCTGTTGCATATTTTACAGACATAATTCGATAATTCTCAAGCAGATTTGCTTCAAATATCACTTAGATGTCTAAAGAATTAGGGAAATATTGCAAACAAATTAATTCATTTAATTAACGTTAATACAGTTTTGCTTTGTGAATGATGAGTTACAAGTCAAATGTACTTAAAATGCACAAAATTTGTAACATTTTAAACATGTGTAAAAGTGTTTTAAAACATTAAGTCTAGTAGCAGATTGCAGACGTTGTTAATTAATTATCTTAAATCAAATTATTCTGTGCCAGATCCTGCCTTGTCTCAAGAGGGTTTTCTTTGTGCAATGATTTATACTGCTTCAGATAAGTGTTATGTCATAGACTACACAAATTTTTGAATTTTTGAAATTCTTTGCCGCACAGCTGAATTTTGTCAAAACTGCAAAGGTGCACCAAAGTTAAACATGAAATGTGTGTTATCAAAATGCCTTTAAATTGGCCGAACCATTAATTACACTAAAACCTCTATATAAGTACAGACAGAATATCTAGTAAAATGGCCTCAAATAGCAATTTGTATAAAAACCAGACTTTTTGGACTAGCTATCCTTATCAGTGGTAGGATGGTTCTAAGTACCAACTTGTGGATTACAGCAACTCTAGTGGCCCAGGTTCAAATTTCACTTGGGGGAAAGTCTAGTGTAAGACAATTTGTGGAAGGTGGATGATTTTCTTCTGTACTGTTCTGTTTCCTCCACCATCTCATAATAAGTGCAAGAATCTTGACACCTTCAAACACCATAAATCGACTTAGACTGTCCATACAATTTTTTAAGACAATTTGTGGAAGGTGGGTGATTTTCTCCTGCACTCATGTTTCCTCCATCATCTTGTTATAAGCGATAGAATTTTGACTGGGCTTACAACTCCAAAATTCCAATCAAATTATTCATACAGGATTTTACTACCAGTTTGAATGAATTTTCCTGTTTGTTTTTTTTTCAATAGAGTATTGCTTTTTGTATAAAACATTAAAGTGTACATAAGGTGTCTTGTCCTTGACAAACATATTAAAATTCCTAACTTGATATCTAATCCGCTTTTTGGTGTTTTATATTGATTTCTTCTATCTTCACAAAGAAAATCGGGGTTAGAAGTTAATTTTGAAATTTAAATACATTTTTGACTTGTTCTGCTCTCGTATACCTACTGAATTTTACGAATATTTCCTACAACTGAAGTCAATGTTTCTTTAAACAGGGTTAAGTATTAATTTTGAAATTAAAATACATTTTTGACTTGTTCTGCTCTCGTATATCTACTGAGTTTTACCAATATCCTAAAACTGAAGTCAATGTTTCTTTAAATAAAAAGGGTCAAGTATTAATTTTGAAATTTAAATACATTTTTGACTTGTTCGGATTTTTATACATGAATAAATTGGGCATTTTGTTTGTTATACATTACTACGAATACGAATACGTACTACTCTTTGAAAGAATGGGGTTGAAATTAATTTGAAATTTAAATAACTTTTGATATGTTTTCTATCTATATAAACCTATATAGGAGGTCTTTAATCCCTGCTGTAATTTAACGGGATCTGGTTGCAGAAAAACCTTGATTGGTATATATTTTACTGATCTTTCAACACCTAATTTATATCATTACACAACTTTTCCTATAGCGGTGCAGCTGTTATGAGAGCACCTGCTTATCCTCTCAGTAGATTCTCCATATATGTTGTTTAGAGAAACTCATTCACATTAGAAACATCCAGCCCAGTTAAGCTTTAAATTTCATTAAACTGCATGATTAAAGTAATTTGTCAAAAAATATGTGCCAAAATATACAAATATACACCAGATGTGTGAGTTAAATATATAAAAAATATACCATATACACATTTTAATTTTACTTTTACAACCCATCCTCCCTATAGATAAATGGTTTGGTCCAAAAGTCAAAATGCTCAATAACATTTATAAAGAGTTAAAAAAAAAAAATAATAAAATCAAACCAGAAGTGAATATTGATTTTCTGACCAATTTATTTCAAAATTTTAAAGTATATTGAAAATCTAGCATTACCAAACAAAGTTAAAGAACCAGTTGGTTTCTTCATTATGGGGCTACATGCATATGGCCACTTTGACCTGCAATTCAGTTGATGACTTCAACATTTCAATTTCCAATTCTAAAAGTGTGTAGTATATAAGAAACTCTGACATTTACAAGAAATCGAATAATTATTCTTGCTTTATTATATATATAAATGCTTCTGTATTGCAACAGGTGTAATAAAAGTTATGTGAGTTGACCTACAAAGTTATGTGAGTTGACCTACAAAGTTTGGTAATTTGACCTATTAAGTTTTGTAATTTGACCTACATTTAATGCTTGACTGATCTTGGTAATTTTTTTTGCAGAGATTTAAGTAATAATCAGATATCGGAGATTGCAGCAGATGGATTTGCTGGACTTAGATCATTAAATTCTTTGTAAGTAGTATATATGTAAATGATCATGTTGAGAGAAAGAGAAAGATAGAGAGAAAGATAGAGAGAAAGAAAGAGAGAGGTTTATATGTTTGTATACCAACTATTTCATAAATTAAACTGTACAAATTTGCACTTGATCTTTTATATGGTCAGCAGTCTCAGTTGATGAAATTGACAGGTGTGAAAGACCTTATTAATAATAGGTCAAAAATAAGATTTTGGTTAAATGTGTTTAAAATTCAGTTCTTGAAATCTTTTGGTAAACGTTGAAGTTGTTGGATCACTTTCCTACACATATTATATATACTGTCATATTCTCTGTTACAGGGTGTTATATGGTAACAAGATAGCAGACCTACCCCACGGAGTCTTCTATGGTTTGACGTCTTTACAACTCCTGTAAGTACTATACAAGAAGACAAAAAGTCAAGACCTTGCCATCCTTCACCAAAGAAAATTCATCATACACTTTTTTTCATTGAAATGGCACAACTCTTAAAATTATTTATTAATCTGATTGCTATGGTAACTAATCTTTTAAAATGTAATGAGTGTGCTTAAGTCTGTTGAGTAGACCTATTATCTTTTTTTTAATGAGAAATATGTCACTCATTTTGAAATTTTAGGTAATTTTTTTTCTACTGGATATATCTTCCTATAACAATTTGCAGAGCCAAACTGGCCACATCTATGTTGAAGTATTTTGTTTGGTTCTTTTAAGTATTAAAACCTTTGACCTTTTAATATTTAATTGGCAAAAATTCAATATCCCCTTAATTTAGGACATGCCTTTAATAAAATTTGGAGTTGGAAAGGGCTAGAGTCAAAATGTATAATAAAACTTCTAAGCTAAACTTTATAGCTGAAATTATCAAATTTTTGCACTTTAATTCTCCTTTGCATTTTTAAATTTTTCATATTGTGAATTCTTTTGAAGTTTTATCATTGAGACATTGATTTATAAATAAGTCACTTACTGGGGATGTATAAGAAATTAAATGATAAATCAACATATAATATTCCTCTGTATTTGATTAAAAATCGGTATATCACATCAGCTGGCATTGTATAAAATGTAGACTAGGTTACGGTAACTTTTTGGATTGGACCTTTGGACTGGACTCTTAAATTACACTTCTGACTTATACTCCAAAATTGTACTTCTGTACTAAGACAGGACTGATTGTTTTTATTAAATGCTTACATAAACATAACAAGAGCCAAATCCAAGACTCTGATCCAAGAGTCTAGTCAATTATTCCTTCCAATCGAAATGTCTCAATCTGACCAGAGTCCAATACAGTCGATCAATCTATTCTACACTTTACACTTGAATGCTGTACAAGGTATACCATAAATCATATGTTGTGTTAGCTGTGTGAAATATTAGTAACCAATATTAATACACATGGTGAGATTCTGGACACTTAGATTAATCTTCATATCTACCCCCAGTTGGTCACTCCTGGTCAGTTTGTGGTTAATCTTTGCCTCATAATGACCACTTAACATCCCATCAGCAGGTTTTATCATTGATATTAATGACCTTCCCTATGTATTATATTCTATACAGATGTCATTAATTTTATCCAATATATAAGTATTTTTGTACCAATATATATGAGAACTTTGATGTTGTCAAAGTCAAATATATGATATAATCCTCACATTATAATGTCTACCTGCTTATACAAAAAAACCTGTCTATAAGGGCAACTTGCTCAAGGAAACATATAATTAAGCTTGTTTTAACGGGATGGTCCTTTTATACAGGTCAGATACTTGTCAACAGTAATATTTTCCGGTTTTTTAAAGATCAGTCTCAGAGAAACTTCACAGAATTGTTCATGGTGTTCTCAAGTGGTACCTCCTCACAGGAGTATTACATAGTTTTAATGATATACTTTTTCTACAGTTTTTCTTGAAAAGGTCATGATAATACATAGACAATTTCTTTGACATTCATACCAATTTATGATGTTTTTATAGTAGTGACAATTCACAAAGTCAGAAAAAATCATACGTTCTATGTAACAGAAAAACACAAAAACAAACTTAGAAATGGATTTTGTAAACATTGAAATCTTTAAAAAATGGTTTACAAGAATTACAATATTTCATCAGTTTAACTTTACATATATATTTTGGACTGTATATCAGTACTCTACAGTTATCCATATGGTATATTTCAGAGGTACAGAGATTCTCCCCAAAGCTGTATTTATATAAGATTTTGTTGTAAAATAAACTGATTTCGTTTTGAATTATTTTTAGAAGAAATATGTAAATATTTTGTCAGTAGAGTATCCTATAGAGCAGAGTTTGATTTGTTCTAATATTTCAATTCTTAACCAGATACATGGATCCTTTGATCATTTCTGGCCAAACTTAATGAATTCAATGTGCTTCACTGAGGTATTTGCCTGTATAAGACACAGCAAAATTTGCAGCCAGTGGTTCTCAGAATTCATTGTTATTGAAAAAAACAACCCAAATTACTGTATATTGCTTTACTTTCATGATGTCAAATTTTCATGATTTGACTATTCCCATTGTATTTGCAACAGTTATTTTTGCGGTAAAACACGGGATAGAGAATATAGCGAAAATAAAACTACAGCAAAATATAAGCATTATACAGTATGCAATTCTTTTTCAATAGAAATAATAATACATGTACTGGTGGTTGCACAAACTTTTTGAGATAAAATGATGTCATAGATGAATACATCACCCAGCTGCTAGGTAGGGGTACATTAGGAAATGGGCCTTATGTTTGGTGAGGATTGGTTGGAAGATCAGGAGAAAAATGTTATATGATATGATCTACACCATAAATAGGGTCTTTAAGTCATAACTGAAACTTAGTTTGCTCTGGTTTTTTCCACCATCTCAGTCTCTATATAATTGAAAACATCTTGACTTTAGTGTTAAACACCATTACTTTATTCTACTCTCAAATGAAGTAAAATATTCTTGACTGGGACGTCAAACCCTAATCAATCAATCAATCAATCAATCAATCAAATCAATCAAATCAATCAAATCAATCAATCAAATGAAGTTTTTTTTTATTGCTTAAACCAAATATAATAGATATTTGTTTAATGCACATGTAACTATCATACTGTATGTTCTGATATAACTTAATTATATGTTTTATCTTTCTATTTTCAGTCTCATCAATGCAAACAAGATCAAGTGTGTCAGAGCTGATACTTTCCGTGATCAACGCAAACTTAACTTATTGTAAGTTTTTTTTAAAATATATATATATGTAGTGTACAAATTATGATTTTAAATCAATACTAGGATACTAGTAAGTTATGATTTTGTACAAGTTACACAAGTGTATCAACTTTTTTTTTAAATTATCCCATTTTTATCAAAGCGTGATGAAAAAAATTAATAGTAAAACATGTTATAAATATTTCCTAATAATGTTATGGTTTACTAGTGTAATGTTCATGCACAAATGATGAAAAGAGAAGAAAATACTGTTTGTTAACCCTACTTCAGAGAAAACAAAAATGCCAATATTTTGTAAATTTTCATATTAAGGGGTACAAATCAATAGTTCATTTACCTACATGAGCCAAGTCATTCATTGCTAAAAATCCTAAATTCAAACTAATTCATGCATTATCTCCTTTAATGCACCAAAATATATTTTGGGTAGATGTTTACAATGATGTAGATTGCAATTTTAAAAATGTGCAGCATCAAGATCAGGATGTTTAGGCAAAGGTCTTCATTCTCCTGTAAAAGAGATATAAAGGTATATTGTTTTTTTTGTCTAGATCTTTGTATGATAACAGAATCCAGTCATTAGCCAATGGGACCTTTGATCCTCTTGAAAAAATCCAGACTTTGTAAGTATATTAAAAGTTAGCCAAACTTATTATCATTCAAGTCTCAGCTGTAATACATACTCTTACGGTTAAACCTCCATTCTCCACCACCATTTGGTCAGTTAAATTTTGGCATTATGGAGGGATTTGGCTATTAACCATTGCTACCATTTGTTCAGTCAACTTTTGGCGTTATTAAGGGGTTTGGTGATAAATCAAGTGAGCGTTATGAAGAAAAACTTTATAGAAATGGATTTTAGGATTTCAAGATAGTGTGGCAATAAGTGAGATAGCAAAGTTATTGAGAGGCATTAAAACAAGTTTTTACTGGTAGTTACTACTAAATATGTGTTTTACTCAACATTTTTTGTCAGTAGCAACTTTGTCTCTTCACAATTTCACTCTGCATGATTAATACTTCTGTACAAAAAAAATAAAAAAAAAGTACAAATATGGTTACTTATTTAGTACAGTTTATATTGTCGCAAATTCAGTCCAGTTGTGATGATTTGACAACTTTTGACAAAACTGATGTTCTTATAGCTTAATAGTTATGAGGCAGCTGTAATACAGTATAAGTACAAAATCATGTTATAATATGTCAAAATTGCAAGATCTCATAAGACTAGGAATAGTAAAGTACTTTTTAATTTAAACATTCTTTAATTTTTCAGACATCTTGCCAGGAATCCATTTATCTGTGATTGTAACCTTCAGTGGCTATCTAAATATCTCCATCGTAATCCTATTGAAACTAGTGGTGTTAGATGTGAATCCCCTAGACGAATGCAAAGAAAGAAAATCGCCCGTGCTCGACTTTCTAAATTCAAGTGCAAGGGTAAGTAAATCTGGTTAAATGGTAAAAACTGTTGAAAAAAGCTTAACTTGGAACAAAATAACAAATGGAAGAAAAGGTCACACAATACGACTGTGTCAAGATAAACACACAATACGACTGTGTCAAGATAAACACACAATACGACTGTGTCAAGATAAACATGCTTTGGAACCACTGATCACAACACTTTGAACAAACACTGGAGTCTTATTCCAGGCTTAAATTCAAAGATTTAAAATTTCCCAAAAATTCTTTTCCATTTCAACATTAAAGCAGTTATATATCTGTCCAGCCTGTCCTAGCTGTACAGAGTACAGAACAGTAGTACATACAATATTTCCTGTGTCATTATGAGCACTGAAAGGTGTCCTTGTTAAGAGTTTTGATCAACTAAATTTGTGTTGACTAGTATTACATGCGAGCTACAGTGTTTTTCTGACAGCTCTTGTTATCCTCGCCTTTAAAAGAAAAAGGGTTATTAAATTTGACTTTCTGTCCATCCTTCCTTTCTTCTGCCCACCCTTCCAACCATTTGAAATTCTTGTCTGTGCTAATTCTCCAAGGCTATGAAGCCCTATTTCACAAAACTTGGTACAAAGTATCAACATACATAGGAGATGCGCATATTATTAACCCGAGTTCGTTTACTTATTTTCCTTTGAGTTATGTCTCTTTGAACATAAGTGCAAATCACAATAAAGAACCTTCTGGCGGGGATCCTAATTCACTGAATCTCCTTGTTTCTTTTTATTTTAAACTATGTTTATGAAATTGTGAAAAGTTTATTACCAATATTTAATTATTTAGCATGAAAATTACCTGTTAATTAATTTAAACATTTTAATTATGCAATTCAGGAGCTGAAATTCACAGAACAAAGAATGCTGGGACCTGTATGATAGATATGGAATGTCCGCAGGCCTGTGTATGTATGGGGACCATCGTAGACTGCTCAAGTCGCCAGCTAACGTCTGTCCCATCAGATCTACCTATGTATACCACAGAACTGTGAGTTATTTTCAGTTATTACTTTACTTTTGTATTATCATCTTGGGGTTTATTTTTCATATGAATTTGCTATATTGACCAATTGCACCTCTCAATAATGACCAGTCTATATAGACCAAAGGCTGATTGTTTCTTATAACAAATGTAAACACTAGTTTGTAAAATTAAATTTTCTTTGACCTCTTGGGTGGCATAGCTGTACTGGTTTTATGGAACTGGTAAAAAATTTTACTTTGGCATAAAACACCATGTCTAGTACATACCACCCTCCCTCGTGATATGTACTGACTGAAGGTGTTACCTATTCCCTTCAGAGAATGATTGCAGTTATATCTAGATACATGTAACATATAAGATTTTAGCTTTAATGAGTCGTATAATTTAAGTCATTATATTCTGTTTGATGACGGTAAAATAATTCAATAATTCTTTTATTACAGAAAATTAAATAATAATCAGATAACAAGAATACCAACTGGAGTTTTTGGAAGAATGCCAAATCTGCAAATCTTGTAAGATCATCAATTTTTTTGCCTTAAATTACATGTAAAAATCTCTTTAAATTACATAGGTAATTAAACTTTCACCAAGCAGTAATTTGAACTGCAGAGTAATTTAGGTTACCGTTATTATGATCCATGAAATGTACTTGTATATATATATAATTATATCATGGTAACTCCTATATACCTGTAAATAAAGTACATTAACTCATCTGGCAGATAAGTTAAACTCTTTATTTAGTTCTAATTAATTTTCTTTGTAATTTTTGAAACTTGATTTCTTTGTAATCTTTTAAATTCAAAAGTTTGGTTTTATCAAAAACACTTAAAGTCACATCATAGTATGCATTTCAAATTCACAGCAAAGTCAAACTGTAAATTTTGGCCTCTATCCTTGTATATGCATGTCTGTCTATCTGTTATTCCATGGTAGGCTACTGTTCAAGCTTTGACACAATAGTTAACACCCATTAATTATCATTACTGGTAATACATTCCTGCCCAGGATGTCTAAAATTGTGTGTGATGATAGGGAGTGACCTGCTTGAATATGTTGGTTTTTAATGGGTTCTTAATTACTAGAGTCTGAATCAGTGAGCTAGCTTACTCAAATTTACATATTCTTTTGCATAAGAAATAAAGCTTATTTTTAATTTACCATTAATTTATTTGACAGGCAGAGTTTTGAAATTAGTAAAAATATATGTTAAAAAGTTTGTATATAATTTTTGTGGTACAAAATATACCAATATATCATTTAAACTTCTACTGGTATTTGTAAACAACTTTGATCACATACATTTGTGATAAATATTACATGTAGAGTTATTTATTGTAGAAATTTAGCCAATAACCACATTGAAACAATAGATGATGGGGCTTTTACAGGTGCAGAAAGATTGTCAGAAATGTAAGCTTTATTATAGGACATTAATTTAAACATCAAGTCATGCTTGTTCTGTACTTCTACAAAATAGCTGACTTGATAAATGATAGAGATTATGTAACAAGTCCACAATTTTTTAGTTTTGTCTCCATTAGCATACATTTTAAACATCGTAGTCTCACTTGGCATACATTTTAAAATTTCCAAATTTTATCCAAGACCCTGACACCTGGCTATAGTCTATTTCATAAATACCAGTATGCATATCATAACAATATGTTTTAACAAAACACCCATAATCAAGTTTAGTTTAAAAAGAAATGTATAAAAAATATAATAAAAAATAATATGAATAATTCTTAAATTCAAATAATTGAAAAATAGATAATTGAATTAATAATTTAGTAAATAAATAAATTATTTTCTTTAGAAAATTTCATAATTATACATTATCATTATTATTTTCATGAAATATCTAGCTTAGTAAAATGAAACACTGAATAAATTGCATCTTTTACTTTATTATTTATTTATTTATTATTTATTTATTAACAGAAATCTCTCAAATAATCGTGTAAGCAGAGTTACTGGTAGTATGATGAGTGGTCTGACTAGTCTTCAAACATTGTAAGTCTCCCCCTCTCTCTCTCTCTCTCTCTCTCTCTCTCTCTCTCTCTCTCTCTCTCTCTTGCACATACACACAGAAAAAAAAATCCTCACTAACAAGCATAAAGAGTAGCACCTTACACCTAACACAATTCCATTGCCTGGATTTAAAACAGCTAGTAGTAAAATAAATGTTTATAAAAAGTACTAGTACTGTCTACATTTAAGAAGGAAAGAACCAATCTGACCAATCAAGTTTATTTATTTGTCCAGATCAGTACATTTTTAGTGCCCAAGGTTGCCATTTAGTTACTTTCTTATCCCTTAGTGTTTGATTTTGATACAGTTTTCATACAAAAAGTCCGAATTTTTAGTACTTTTAATTAAAAAAATCCATCAAAATGGGAAAACTCCATCTAATTTGACCTTTTTATTTTATCCGTTCGTTTATCCATTTTAATGGTACAAATCCGTCAAAAACGATAAATCCATCAAATTGGTCCACCTGAAAAACCATATATACGGTAAGGCATAGAATATAATATTTATATAATATATAATGTGTCTATTTAACAGATCTCTGGAGAGAAACAGAATCACATGTATCAGTAACACATCATTTGCAGAAACAGTAGAACTTCGACAATTGTAAGTATCATCTAAATATATACTGTAATTACATAAAGTTTTATGCTATTGATTACTTTTTTATCATTAGAGATATATTGACATGTAATTTTACGAGGACTCCTGGTCACAAATTTATATATCACAGGAATATTCCAATAATTGCTAAAATTAAAAAGCCAAATTGAAAATCATGACGTCATTCGACTATGACCTTGGAAGTAAAATATATCAAGACAAAAATATCTTTAGAAAGGGAGATAATTGCCTTTTGATCACGAATTTAATATTTACGCAAATTTACATATTTGCAAAATGACACCTAGGAGTTGATACACGAAATTTGACACTTAAAGTTATCTACAGTACTTTTATTTCCTGATTTCCTGTCCTTGGAGGATAGTTTGAGAAAATGGCAACTGAATTTACAATGTATAAATTTAACATTCACATCTTTTCACATTTTGTAATTATCATAATTTGAACATGAAAATAAAATGAAAATGAAAATTTCACTGTGTATTTATTAGTATTCATAGTGATTTAGACTTATTTGGGAAGAAACTTTTGCAGCAGATGTGGGTAATTGACATATCGCTGGCCATGCCTTTTATGTTCCGAGACTGGCCGCCATCAGGATACCAAAGCAGCATCATGGCAACTGATGAGGTACTAGCCTCAGTGACGTCATTAAATGGCACAATGCAGGTTGAGATTTCATTCTTTTTGTGTGTAATTAAAGCAAGGCAGTCTTTTATCGGAATATTGTGGGCGTGGCTGGCGATTGTCAATTGAAACACCAAACATCTGACTTTGGAGAAAAAAAAGTTGGCTTATCTTTACTATTATAATCAAACAACTTTAGTGATAATTAAGAATTTTCCTCTGTAAATGGCTCCTATATTTGACTTATGAATTCCAGCATTTAAAAGGTGACAAAAAATTATCATGCAAAATCTTAATATTGAAATTTAATTTTCTGTTATTTTATTTTTAGGTCACTTTTGATAATCAGATTCGGTGTATCAAGGAGGGAGCATTTGATAGGCTGCATTTCTTATCAACTTTGTAAGTATATGTACTGGTGTATCAAAACAGCTAGGAAGTCCAACTCAAACTTTCATAAGATTTATATAGAGGTAGCTTTTCATACAGATTCATACATGATCATTAATTCAAACATTTATTTCCGAAAAATGTATTGATGTACGAGTATGTATCCTTTGACTTGATTTGTAATTTTTAAGGATGTAATGAAAAAAAACTTAATTGACAAAAAAGTAATTTAACCAGGAATAGCTCAGTTGTAAACAGCAATAGTTAAGTTGTCTTATTTTTGGTTCCATTATTTTTTCAGAAATTTGGAAGCTAACCCATTTAATTGTAACTGTAACTTGGGTTGGTTCTCGGAATGGTTGAAGCGACGATTTGTTATAACTGGAAGTCCAACCTGCTTCACACCACATAAACTTAAAGATATGCCTATACAGGACCTCCGTGATAAAGATTTTACATGTGAAGGTATGGGAAAATATCAAAGACACTACCACTGTTTGGACATTATAAAGACATTTGACAATAAATTGAGAAAGACTTATAATGATAAAGAAAGGCATAGAAGAAAAAACTTTCAGACTTTTAAAAACCAAAAGTAATAAGCAATGTGAACTATCAACTAAGGGACATTATTACAATTATTATTGCATTTGTAAAGTTGTGTATATGTTCATATGTTTATTTTTTTCTAATCCTCTGAATTGTGATTTGGATTGGTATGTGTTTATCCTCCACCTTTCAAAGAAAGAGGAGATATTAAATTTGAGTTTCCATCCATCCGTCCTTCCACGCAAATTTTCTAAAGCTATAAACCACTATTTCATGAAACTTGCTTCAAAGCATCAGCATGTACATACCGTTAACCGAGTTGGTTTGCTTATTTTCCTTAGAGGTGTGTCCCTTTGAACATAAGTGCAAATCACAAAAAAAAACTGCTGGCAGGGGATCCTAATTCACTGAATTTACTTATTGATTTTGACTTGATATTTATATACATGTATTTATATTTTGATTGCAGAGAACAATGAAGCTGGATGTAACGTTGGAATTCCACCTTGTTGCTCTGATGATCCTCTAGGTAAGTCATATGACTATAGTTATGGTTTCTTACGTATTTCATTTGATGAAGAACCCTTAATTTAAATTCTAACAATGCTGAACTTTGAAACATCACCAAAAGACAGACAAATTATCATAGAAATGTTTTTTTGTAAAATTCATCATAAAATTGTTCGGTACTTATGATCACATGTTTGTGATATTTATTTCATTTCTTTAGTAGTTGCACCACTTCATTATCAGTACAATTGCACATGTGTTTTGTTTCAAAAGTCACAAAATTGGAGAACTACAATCCTACCTGCCTTTTTTTAGTTACCTGTGTATTCACAACAACACCTGATAAAGATCAGAAAAGTTGTACCATTCTTCTTTAACTTTGTTATTTTAAGCTGTTCTTAAACCTTTCAATAATCAAGAATGGATGGTCCGTATTTATGTTTTAATTGGAGATGCTCATCTTATTGTAATTTGCTATAATTTTTCCTTGTTATAATTTTCAGCTTCAGTTGATAGTTGTGATCCGCGAGCTTATTGTCCCCCTCAGTGTACATGTAGTGGTACTGTGGTCAGATGTAGTAGACAGGGTCTAACAGCAGTCCCAAGACATATCCCTCTGGATACAACAGAACTGTAAGTTGATGTGTTTGTGAGTTACTGTAGGGTATGTGGTAGATGATGTCAAGTTCATGTTTATTTTCAGTTTTTTTTTCTATTGAATAAAGAGAGCATCATATTTAAATTATTTTTAAACTTTGTAACTAGATTTTAAATGATTGTTTGTACTTGAAAAAAGAAGTATTGCAATAATAACTGTGTATTGCTGTAAACTAAAACATTTTCATGAGAATGACCCAAAAACTTAGTTACAAATGAAATTTGGACATCCAATCTTGGTTGATTAATTAGCTATTATTGATCAATATTTATTTTTAATTATTTTACTTTTATGAAAAATAAGCATATCACAAATATCACAAAAAAGCAAAGTCTGCGAAAAAGGTGATACAAGTATCATAAAAAATTATCAACCTTTAATTACAGGTATCTTGATGTTAACAATATAACACACCTGCCTAATGAAATCGGACGACTGACAAAACTTCGAAGATTGTAAGTATTATATATTTTTGTTATCACTTAAGACCATATAGTGGCTGAGTGGTTAAAGCATTAACCTTCCAATCTGAGCCATTAATCTGCTTCAGGGTCAACTCCTAAGTACACATGCTTAAAAGAAGGATTTTTCTCATTATAGCAGATATATACATGTATATGGTTTTTGTGTCATCTCAGTTTAATGTGGAATGTTAATATGTGATAATGTTAGTCAGTAAACTGCAGAGGTTCTCTAAAAGTCACTATAAGCATGAGAAATATTAAGCACGTCTGACACAGTTTTATAAACTGTAACCATAGACAATCGCCAGTTCTTGTGTAATAGGATAGGAAAAAATGCAGCGGTCAAAATCATTACTCGAACTCCTGACCTTCCCAATACTAATCGGGACACTCTTCTGACTGACATGTCATCCAGTCATCTATCAAGGTTGGTCTTGCCACTTGTTGTTGTTAGGATTTCTAGCCTCTGTGGTCTCACCACTGCATCACTGTTATCACAGTGTACTTTGCTGTAAACTTATGTGTGAGTAAGCCACAGGGGAGTCATATGATGCAAATTCTGTTCCAGAGTTAAACTGACCAGTTTCGGATATTTAGGGAACACATGCAGTTTGATTATTCTATTGCTAAGTAACTAATCTATAACATGCACCACTTTTGGTTTCTATCAGCTTTCAGTATATACAGGTGTATTTTTTAAAATAAAAAGAACAAAAATTCCTTATTTAGAATTACTTATAACTTTTTAAACATTATGACCTTTCATTTGATGTACAATGTTTAAAGTACAAGTTGTATTTTTCAGGGACCTAAGTAATAACAAGTTGGTGACATTATCAGAAAATATATTTTCAAACTTCACCAATTTAGCTACATTGTAAGTATGCTTTTTTATAAACTAAAATATTCAATCAAATTTGAGTTAAGATTAAATACAAGCAATTGATCAATGAATTAAAGATATTTTAATCAGTACTTATTTCAATTTTTAAAAGATACATTTTTACAAAAAAAAAAATATTAATTCATTATTATTATCTATTTTATCACTATACCAAATAATCAGAAAATAGATTGAATTATTGGCAAAAGGGAGACAACTCTTATGTTTGACAATGTTAGAATATGTTTCCATTTTATCTATATTTTATATTTAACCTTAATAAACATTTGAGCTAAAACTTTACTCTTTATTGTTTGCAGGATACTTAGTTACAACAACTTGGAATGTATAGCACATAATAGTTTTGCTGATCTGAGACAGTTAAGAATATTGTAAGTAGAAACGTTTGTGTTACAGAAACAATTATCTCCCTTAGCAGATCAGTCACTTAATGTGCACTTGTTCCAAAAAAACTTCAATTTTAGATTTAGTGGTGGTGTTCATCCAGTTGAAAAGGTCCATATTAACAGCATTGTTATTAATAAAGATGTAATGCATAATGATTTATTAGATGAACATTTAAAAGAAAAAAGCTCATCAATAAAAGGGCAAGGTTACACATGTAGTACTGTACAAGAAAAAACATTAACAGTAGGAAACTTTCGTGGTTTTGATCTTTTTAATTATTTTGAAGTAAGAAATTTTCACGGTACTGACTATAGGGAAGAAAGTGTACAAAGGGAAATAAGAAACTTTCCTTGAGCAGAAATATCTGCGGTACAAAAATTACTGTGAAAATCCTGAATATTTCTTCCTGGTAAATGTAACATATTATACAGTATGTATTATGTGGCTGATTTATTGTAAGATGGCCAGGTTTGGAAATGATAAAATAGTGTCCAGTGTTATGGAATACAGGTAAATGAAACAAGTTATACATTAAAAATAGAAAGAAACAAAAGAAAAAAAACCTATGTAGGAAGTTCATAAAATGCAGGTATTTGGTTTACCTGTGTCAGTTTTGATATGCTACAGAGATTTTATTGTCACCTTTATCCAATCAGTTGATGGTCTATAAACTAAACGTTTGAATGTGTCACTTTTACAAATAACTAACATTTAGTTATTTTTCACATTTTAGGTCATTACACAGTAATAATATGTCAACTATTCCATATGGAGCCTTCAGAGATCTACAGGCGCTGACTCATCTGTAAGTTCTTATATTATATAATTTAAACCTTTCATTACACAATAGTTTTTTGAGCCTCAAACACTTTTATTTTCTTGTGTAATACGTCACTACAGCACCTGATCGGATTCACCTTCCGCCATTTTTGTTTACATAGAAATGGGGACCGGTAGGGATTTAGATAAAACATGCTGTGTAATGATTTGATTGAGCTTTTGAAAGTATAAAAGCATCCATATTAATTAGTATTAGCTACGCTGATGTACATTTGATTCAGTATTATTTAGCAAGCTAAATAATTATTCCAAAATCCGCTAAGTGATCGAAATCCCCTTAGACCTCCATAAATTTTGCCATTTTCGCCATGTAAAATCCCCATAACGCCAACATTTCCCTTTCTACAGACATACTTTATGACAATCACGGATGCACATACATATTTCCTGTTAAAACTAGGTACAAGTAAGTGAAAAATATCAATCTTTATTCAAATTTATTTGATTTTCTATGGATATGAAAAGCATTTAACTGTCACAAACAGTGGTTTCTACAGTAATTTCTTGGGTTCAAATTTTAGCAAGTTTGAATTTGAGTATTTTTATGAATGGTAAGACAAGACTCCAACCAGGTTATTTTGCATGCTGATGGATACTAAGGTTTAGGCCTGATAGCTTTGTTAATCTCGACTGTAAGCTGATAATATTTGTAACTATATCCATTTCAGTTTAATTTTGACTTTTGATTTGTTTTTGTAGCGCCCTTGGGGAAAATGATTTATATTGTGACTGTAACCTGAAGTGGCTTTCTGATTGGATAAAGAAGGATTATGTTGAGTCTGGTATTGCTGCTTGTCATGCCCCTGACAACATGAAAAATAAACTGATACTAACAACCTTCTCTGATGCCTTCCAGTGTAAAGGTATGTATTGTTGTCATGGCAACTAATTCTGCCATCTTCAAAGTTACTTTATTTTATTAAAACTTTATAATTGCACCATGGAGACTTTTATGAGTTGACTTTTCACCATTGTAAATCATAGATTCTATTTTCACAATGAAATGAATTCTAACAACAACAAGCATTATGACCCATTCCCTAATATTGCTTGTAAAAACGAGAAACATTGGAGAACAAAGATTTTAGTTTAACCATTATGTCATAGAATTATCTGTGTTTCACTGTACATGTAGCAACATATGTTTCTATGGGAATTCAGTAAGACTATATTTCTTGAATAAAGTCAGTTTAGGGATTACATTTAGTTATGATATTTTATATCCAAAGAAACAATTGTTTTGCACAAAAGTTATGGCATATAATTAATGGCATTGGTTAACCGCATTGTTCCAACACTTACAATGATTCAAACTCTTTGTTTATCCAGGTGAGGCTGATCCTCAGATTTTAGCCAAATGTAATGCCTGCTATAATAATCCCTGCCAACATGGTGGAACTTGTCATGTTGTGGAATTTAAAAATTTCACCTGTGAATGCACACCTGGTTACCATGGTAATAGATGTGAACAGGAAATTAATGCTTGCTTCGGAAATCCATGTGCTAATGACGGAATTTGTGAAGTGAGGGATTATGGGAGATTTCAGTAAGTGTACATTCGCTATTTCTGAATTTTTGTGAATACATCACATAACAAATCATGAACTAGTTCAATCCAGATAAGAGGTACTTGTATTACCGTACCTTAGTGGAACACTACCCAAGCTATCTTGTGTGTTGATGCAAATAGCTGAAAAATTCCTGACACTGCATCATCTTCTGTTGTTTCATATAATGATGAAAATGAATTATGTTTTGTTTGCCATTGTTGCTTCTAGGATCACAATTTTAGTATTGTCTTATATTTACATATATGTGGTCTTCAGATTTTGTCAGTGATCTTTGCTTATAACATATTTTAGTATTGCCATAGGTCTACAAATACACAGTATCTTTATTTACCTCCATCTTATGCACTATAATCCTAGTGCAGTGCTATCATGTATAAGTAGCAGCAGTTCTGTAAATAATGCATTAATAATGAACACTTTATGCTTTTAAGGGATGTTTGTCATTGTAATTCCCACAATAATTTGCAATCTTAACATCACGGGAAACTGTAATTTTGTGTGACAAAATCATTCATCTACTAGTATTATTTTATTAGATTTGGCTGAATACGAATAAATTTTGCAAATAAATGTTATGCAACAAAGTATACAGTATTGAAAATCATGCTTCATTAATTAAGGCATAATATACCACTATATCAACCAGTAATTAATGAATGTATTATTATTTGTAAATTCATTGTAAATTTTCAGGTGTCGATGTCAAGCTGGCTTTGAGGGCGAGCGTTGTGAAATAAACATAAATGATTGTGAACATAATCAATGTGAAAATAACGCCACATGTATTGATCTTGTTCAGGGATACTCTTGTCAGTGTGCTCTAGGATTTAAAGGTAAGGATGATGTCAAACTTGATCTTATTAAAATCTTGTTATCCCTAAAATTTCAAATTTAGAACCGGTTATTGTAGCTGTTTGATCTTTGAGTAGAATGGAGTAATGGAGTTTAATGCCCCAGTCATGATTCTTTCACTTGTATCAAGGTGGTCTGTTGAGGAATGGTGGAGAAAACTGGAAAGTACAGAAAACCTCCAACCTTCAGCAAGCAAACAGACTAACTTTCTCACACAAGGACTCATTTCAGGTGAGATGTAACCTAAGCGCTCAGTGTTTGATCTTTGGATTTTCATCATAGTTCCTGAAATAATTTGCCTTCCAAAAAATCCAATGGATCATTTAAATGTTGATATCTACAAAGGTATTGCAGTATCTATTAGTGTCACCCCTCCTCTTTGCCATGAGGAAGCTTAGCTTATCATTATAACATTTCCTAAATTTGTTTGTATATTTCATAGTGCCCCTATATTTATTACAACTTTCTTCTCATACTTTCTGTTTGTATATTTCATAGTACCCCTATATTTATTACAACTTTCTTCTCATACTTTCTGTCTGTATATTTCATAGTGCCCCTATATTTATTACAACTTTCTTCTCATACTTTCTGTCTGTATATTTCATAGTGCCCCTATATTTATTACAACTTTCTTCTCATACTTTCTGTCTGTATATTTCATAGTGCCCCTATATTTATTACAACTTTCTTCTCATACTTTCTGTTTGTATATTTCATAGTGCCCCTATATTTATTACAACTTTCTTCTCATACTTTCTGTTTGTATATTTCATAGTGCCCCTATATTTATTACAACTTTCTTCTCATACTTTCTGTCTGTATATTTCATAGTGCCCCTATATTTATTACAACTTTCTTCTCATACTTTCTGTTTGTATATTTCATAGTACCCCTATATTTATTACAACTTTCTTCTCATACTTTCTGTTTGTATATTTCATAGTACCCCTATATTTATTACAACTTTCTTCTCATACTTTCTGTTTGTATATTTAATAGTGCCCCTATATTTATTACAACTTTCTTCTCATACTTTCTGTCTGTATATTTAATAGTGCCCCTATATTTATTACAACTTTCTTCTCATACTTTCTGTCTGTATATTTCATAGTGCCCCTATATTTATTACAACTTTCTTCTCATACTTTCTGTCTGTATATTTAATAGTGCCCCTATATTTATTACAACTTTCTTCTCATACTTTCTGTCTGTATATTTCATAGTGCCCCTATATTTATTACAACTTTCTTCTCATACTTTCTGTCTGTATATTTCATAGTGCCCCTATATTTATTACAACTTTCTTCTCATACTTTCTGTCTGTATATTTCATAGTGCCCCTATATTTATTACAACTTTCTTCTCATACTTTCTGTCTGTATATTTAATAGTGCCCCTATATTTATTACAACTTTCTTCTCATACTTTCTGTCTGTATATTTCATAGTGCCCCTATATTTATTACAACTTTCTTCTCATACTTTCTGTCTGTATATTTCATAGTGCCCCTATATTTATTACAACTTTCTTCTCATACTTTCTGTCTGTATATTTCATAGTGCCCCTATATTTATTACAACTTTCTTCTCATACTTTCTGTCTGTATATTTCATAGTACCCCTATATTTATTACAACTTTCTTCTCATACTTTCTGTCTGTATATTTCATAGTGCCCCTATATTTATTACAACTTTCTTCTCATACTTTCTGTTTGTATATTTCATAGTACCCCTATATTTATTACAACTTTCTTCTCATACTTTCTGTCTGTATATTTAATAGTACCCCTATATTTATTACAACTTCAGGTAAAAGATGTGAGCACAAGATAGAATTTTGTAGTGGTAATGATAATTATTGTCAGAATGGAGCTCCATGTATAAACCTGGATACTGATTACAGGTAAGTGGACTTAGTTAAGTGGTACCATAACTGGCTTCTTATGTAAGGGGGTTGTGGATTCAAACCCTGGAGCTTGACTTAGTTAAGTTATACCATAATAACTGGCAACTTATGTCAGAAGGTTGTTGACTCAAACCCTGGAGGAGGACTTAGTTAAGTGGTACCATACCTGGCTTCTTATGTAAGGGGGTTGTGGATTCAAACCCTGGAGCTTGACTTAGTTGAGTGGTACCATAATAACTGGCTTCTTATGTCAGGAGGTTGTAGATTCAAACCCTGGAGCTTGACTTAGTTAAGTGATTCCATAATAACTGGCTTCTTATGTCAGGAAATTGTGGATTCAAACCCTGGAGCTTGACTTGGTTAAATGATACTGTGACTGACTTTTAAGTATTAATTAGATTGTTATTCATATGAAACTTCTATAGAAATTGATACAATTTCATAGCAAAATGTATGGAATGTTTGTCCCATAAACACCTCTCATGCATGTTGTAGGTTCATCATTCCATCTGGACCCATGTTGGTTAATGATGCCCAGTTATTTAGAACAATATAGAATAACTAGAACAAAAACAGTTCCTGAAATCTGGAATCATGATATACCTTCAGCTCATAAGGTTCTATACAAAAACATAGTTTTAAATAAAGAGTTGTAAGTTACATCTAATATTCATATGAAAACAGTTGTATATATATGAACATTTTGTACATGTATATGTTTTAAAAATTTGTTAATTTTATTTTTTCAGATGTGTTTGTCTGAAGGGTTATTCTGGTAAAAACTGCTCCGAGAATGCAAACGATTGTAAGTCTCATATATGTCAGAATGGCGCTCGCTGTGTGGATGGCTTAGGCTCCTATACCTGCTTATGTCCCCTTGGCTACACCGGCAAGTTCTGTGAAATAGCACCACTGGCACATATACGTGACAGATATGGTCACAATAGTTTGTGTAGGAACCACGATTGTCAAAACAACGGAGTGTGTTACCAACCTAAAGGAAACTCAGACTACTACATGTGCCACTGTGCTCCAGGTACATGTCAAATCAGGAAATTACAAATCAGGGGCGGGGAGAGAAATGGGAGAGAGAGAGAGAGAGAGAGAGATTGTTTGATAGGAAAAAGTGTGTGTGGGGGTGTGTGTGTGTGTGTCGTTTCTTTATATTCTTTATAATTAAGGGAAGAAGTTTATTTATCCCTTCTGCCTTATTTTAATGGAACATGTCACTTTGTACTATATCATTGCTGACATGAGATTGAGGAAGGATGAGTTAAAGGTTTTTTTTTTAACTTTGAAGCAATTGAGAAACAACTTCCTTGACCAGGTGGTCTGAGGTTTTAAAGTTTCAAGTCCTACAGATGACCTCAGTAAATTAAGGTCTAACTTGTATCTAATCAGTGATTTTCTTCAGACACTCAGTTATCTCCACAATCTAGACTAACAAGGATTTTATAATCATTACACCTGTAACAATTACATGACACGTACCAAACTTTTATTATGCATGGGTAAAAAAGCAATTCGTTTGAAAATTATGTTTTCTCCCATTTTATACAAGCTTTGATGATGATGATCTTGCTTTATAATCAATTTCTATAAGTTATTTTAGTTTTATATGCTTTTTATAAAACTTTAATTTCAATATGCTTTTCATGATTTGTATGCAATAGAAGCATGTATATATGTAAAAATGTGAAAAATTCTCATTTCATCTATAAAAAAACAAGGATAATTTTCACCTTCTCAAATTAAATCAACAAATTGCTGTGCTTTAACTAAATACATTGCATCATGAGAGTCAAGGCTGTATGTTTGCATTGTTTGTTGTAAGTGTGTAGAAACATCATTTAAGAATTGGTTGATTTATTATTGCATGTTTAAAGTATTGAGAAAGGTTTTATGGTCAAATTCTATATATGTACTGAATATATATCCTTTATATGTACTGAATATTTAACCAAAAATCTCCAGGTTTATTGGAATTGTTCATCTAGTCAGGAAATATGTAATATTTATTGCACATTTCATTCATTTCAAAGTCAGCAACATGATGCTTTGTACCTTTGCAAGAAGAAATCTTCATTCTAAGAACATTCTAATATTTATATATCTTTTTTTTTAGATAAGTATGAAATCCTATAATGGAAAACATTTGGTAAACAACAACACCAAGACCTTGATTTATTTAAACAATTAATTGCCATAGAAATTGGACACTTTATATTTTTCATGAAAACACAAGTTTTTAAAAGATTTTCAGGTGTAATGGTGTTATAAGTGCCCTAGTAGTCAAGGTTATTTAACCTAAATCAACCGTGGGTTCTGCAAATATCAGGAAAATACAAGTGACCATGTACAATGGATATTGTTACCATGGTTACTAACTTCCATCTCTGGTGACATTAGGTTCTTTCAGCAGTGTAAATCGGTACATAATCTTTAGGCAGGTTTGGTAATGTTGGGTTCACAGGTGTTTGGTTTTACTTATATTTTTAACTTTCTTTTCTCAGGTTTTGCTGGTAAAAAATGTGAGAAGATGATGAGTGTCTCCTTCATGGATACAGACTCCTATATTCAGCTGCCTAAAGTTGATTTTCAATCCAAGACGAATATTACAATTGTCATGAAAACTGAAGCAGATAAAGGACTTCTGTTCTATACAGGCCGTAATCAACACCTGACTGTAGAATTATTCAGAGGAAGAGTAGCTGTCAGTTTTTATGTTGGATCAAGTCCGTTATCTAACATGTTTAGCTACTTGTTTAGTTTTGTTAAAGTTGATGACAACAGACTTCACGTCATTGAGATGTTGTTAGATAGAAAAAATTTTACATTACGAGTGGACGGCGGTAATTCAAGAATGGTCAGTAACCAGGGTGAAGGTAATTACTTAAATGTGGAGGATGATGTTTATCTCGGAGGAATCCCACACTCTAAAGGAGAGGAGGCTCGTAGAAAATACCACTTAAGACATAAATCAGGATTCAGAGGTAATTTATTCAGGAATGTTTTTATGATTATTTAAAGAATTTAAAATTAAAAAAAGAAAGAAAACACACCTTGTCAAAATGGTACGAGGTTATTTAAATTTAACAACAAATCTCTTTTATTAATAGTGCGAGTTATTTTCTTTTCACAATAGAATCCATTATCAATTGAACATTGGTAGTTCATAAATTATGTTTGATAAAATAATGTTGAGTTAGCACATTGGTAAAGCATCTTCTAAAAATATCATGAATATTATTTGTCGCAAATACCAGCTCAAAAATTCCTCACTCCAGCACTACTACTTGTCTTGCATTTGTTATTTGTTATTGACTTTCAGTCCAAAAAAAACTGAATGTATACAGTATACCAGTATACAATATGGTCATTATCAGAGAAGTGAAACCATCTTGCAGAATTCCGAGGTTCCATTAAGAGTCAATCTTTTCATTTTTCATGTTTTTTGCTTCAGGATGTTTCCAATCAGTGTACATAAATGGAAAATTGTTAGATTTCATGGTTTCTAAGTATAATCATAAAATATCTCCTGGATGTAAAATAGATCCATGTCAGAATAACCAATGTCAGAACGGCCAGTGTAAACCAAGGAAGAAACGAGACGGATACAGGTGTAAATGTAGACGAGGATATTCAGGCAGATTCTGTGACATAGGTAACTGAATAGTCGCTAAATAACCTTGATTTATAGTAGAACTACAAAAAACAATTAGCTTTTTATTTTGTCTGCTTCTTCACTGTCATCCTCTGAAAAATAATGTACATTGTATGTAACTCAAATACAACACACTTAAATTGTCACACTTAATTTTGATGTAGATTTATTGTGTATAGGGCAATTTTTTTTTGTTATTTTTTTTATTGGGAGGGGGGAGCTCTTTATTTTATTTTTGCCTCAAAGACTTCTTCTAACCCGAACACTGCCATGATTTACCTGTCTTTGTTTATTCTTTGCCTACCAGGTAAATACATTTTATTTCTGTATTTTTATTATTCTGACTTAACTGAAAAAGGAAATTGTACCATAGTTGGGGCAGAGCATAGGGTTCCTAAAAAATGATTTATCACTTAAAGGAAAAGATTAAGAATTATTACTGATGGTGTAGATCTATCTTAAAGTTACTGAAATAATTAATAAAAAATTTATTTTCCTTTAAAATCATTTAAAATAAATTTCTGTTTCAGCTCCAACATGTACTCACAGAATTTTCCAGAAAAAATATGTCCATCCCAAGACCAGATGCCAGTCACGGAAGAAAATAAAATTCCGACTTTGCGAAGGTTCCTGTGGAAAAGACTGTTGTAAACCTAAAAAGATTAAAACCAGAAATGTGAAATTATATTGTAGTGACGGAACAAGTTATAATTATGATATACCTGTGATACGAAAGTGTGGCTGCAGAAAGTGTCCATCATAAGATGTGGGATTTGAATTCATAATTTCAACATTACAGTTAATTTTTTTATATCTAATTAGTGACAATGTCCTTATTACTAGGAATGTGATAAAATATATTGAATAATACAGTGTTTTAACAGACTTCATGTTTGAAGAAAAATTGACCTATATTGCAAAAAAAAATGTTAAAGAAATCCACAGTATTGTTGTGATGTTTAGGAATTAGATGAAATAGAATCTCTGCAAAAGATAAACAGAAAATAAAAACAGTTAAACACTGCGAAATGAATAGTTTATTAATAGAGTGTTTTGTTGTACACTAAAAAGGTTTACAAAGAAACAATTGTCATTTGTTGGTGACTGTTACTTTATACATTAGATGAGTGCTGCTTTTGAAATTCACACTTATGGTTTTACATATAGTGTGTTTGGAAGAAAAGTTACGCAATTTCATTCATATAGATCTGATCGTCGGAATACAAAGACAATTCCTGCATATTATTATTAAATTATTATTATTATTATCTGTGTTTCATGTGATATGAATTGTTTGTTATTTTCAATGGTTTTGTAATATTACTGTAACTTGAGAAATATTTTAGAAAAAATGTATATGCAACTATTTCTGTTAAATGGCATTTGCAGTTTTGTTTGAAGACAACAATATTTTCAATCAGTCACACATATATTTATGTTGTTTTAAACTGCTGTGAATGTTCATGTTAATTGTTAATATTTTAAGGTCACAATGTTATCATATATATCTTGTATATCATTTTAGACTAGCTAGATTTTAACACCTTAATAATCCCCATTAATACATACATTATAACACTGAAAACATTTCCTTCCTTTATTTGTAATCATGGTATAGTGGTCAGGGCTAAAAACTTGAGGTTCAAGGGTTGTGGGTTTGACCCCCAGTAAAGTAATTTTTAAATTTCACCCAGTAAATTGATGAATGATTTGGTACTTGTAGAAAATCATATCTGTATTGTGCAATAGCTAAAGAGAAACTTCATATTCAACATATCTGTCTGTCTAGTTGAGACAACTTGATGACACAACATCCCTCTTGTTCCAATGAATAGTTTCCATGGTAACATACAGTTTTTATTACATGTATGATCTTGTATGGACATGTATTGATTTGAAATTTTATATTCATTGTAACATAACATTTTTACCTTAATTCAATTTGCTGGGTGGTGACCTTGTATATTTCAAGTTAAAGGTCATACAAATAAAGGTCAAGGTCAGATACATATTCATTGTTTATATTTATTACCCTCAATGGCCTCATCTATATATACATGTATACATGTTTGTATGGCTGTACATGTATATATATACTGTGAACTGCTTTGTTCCCATAGCTACCAGTTATTCTTATTCTCAATCTAAAACTTAAATGGTTATTCAATACAAACAATGCATTCATTTCAATCCATTTCAAAGCATGCTTTATTTTTTTAACAATTTCTTTAAGTTTTCTTGTGAAAATATTAATTATGGAAGGATTTGAGACAAGATATAAGTGTAGCTTCAATTTAATTTACCTTTCTTTTCTTATTGAACCTTACCATCTTAATTTTGATGACCAGTGGTCAGTAAGACATAATTTACAAACAATTCTTGTATTTAAATGGCAGAAAATGATAAAAACCTGTGCCATATTCATTAGAACAAAATCATGAATCATTCTTCATTTCATCATCAATTATCTGTTTAAATCTATAAGAATTGGAAAAGATGTTTGGTAAAGTCTACAAAGCTACCATTTTTTCAATTCAAAATTTTGGGTATTTACAGTAAAAATGGTAAATACAAACCCTATATATTTAGTATCCTTGTACATAACACTTCATGTATAGGTATGTTAAATCCAAATACATGTATATGTTACCATGGCAACATAAACATTATATTTACAAACAATTGTATGAAAAATTCTCATAAATTTGATATTATCAATTAATTCAGTTCATATCTTGATTATGTCAAAATGTTAAAAATATAGTGTGTATCAATTTAAAACTCCCATTTAAAAAAATCTGTTAATTGTTAAAGTAAGTTGTAGTATGCAAAATGTCTGTTGAAACAAAGTTTGCTGTATAAAACGTCCTGTTAAGTTCAAATGATGAAATTTAATTTTCTAGACAGGAGTATAAAGCCTTACTCGCCCAATTTTCCGTAATCTAGGTATATGTCGATTCAAAATATCTGTTGAAACAAATCTTGAAGAATTCAGTTCCTGTTCTGTAAATTGTCCTGTTAAATAAAGTGTTAAAGTTAAAATATTTAAGACAAGAGTAAAGCAATGCTTACCATTACTCTCATAACGTGGTGTTTTGATTTCTGATTTTACCTGACAAACATCATATTCTTGATGAAAGGAATTTTATGTTTTTGTTAAATTATTAACAGTTCTAGTGATGATAATGTTTGAACTACGTTAAAGTCCAACTGCTTAGTCAGAAATCTTAAAAGGTAATTTAAAAATAGAATTCAATTGTGAAGTTTAAAAAGGATGGAAATTTTTAATTGCAAATACTAGTACTGGTATTTGGTGTTGGAGAAATATTTCTTATTATTTTCAGTAGAGAAAACAAAAACCCTTTAGAAAAATGAAATAACACTTTGATTTTAATCTCAGTGAATTTGAAGGCTGAGTTGTCTAACTGATCACATCATCCATCGCTTTGGTTCGAGTCCCACTTAGGATGATCCTATTGTGAGAAAGTTTGTCAGTTCACCTGCCTATGGTTTTGTCTAGGTACCGGTAGTCTAGTTTTCTCCACTATCCCAGAACTTACAGAATCGATATAAGTGAAAGAATCTTGACTGGGGCTCAAAACACCATCGGTTAAGGCAACTCACTCTATAATTGATGATATTTTGTTTTTGATTTATAAAATAGAATAATTAAAATTCTTAAATTGGTTCATTTAAATCTATTTTTGAAATTTCCCACCCAGTTCAACCCCATTGAAATCAATTCAAAGGACAATTAAACTAAAAATTAAGAAATTTTTCATAAATTGTAAAAAATATACGAGAACTAAAACAACTAGGATGTTAAAACATCTGATAGACACATAATCCATATTCTATTGCTAATTTTCATTAAAAACCCCACTTAACCTTGTTCCTTCTATACTTTACGCTGCTCCCTCATATCTAACCCTACCCTTTCATATGAATATTTATGTATATACTTTGTATAAAACATTTGAGAAGATATCAATGTGACTTTAACAGACACATATTGAAGCAGCTTATTTTTGCATATTTATTCATTGAGAGAATATTATATAATTATCATGTTTGCTGTATGTTTGCCAGTTACTCAGCATTTGTCTGCTATTTTGCTTTTTTTTGAAGATTACATACTAGGACTACCTCAGTGTGAACAGTTGACCAATCGCCAGACAGGATAAAGCCACACTCTCTTCTGACTACCCAATGAAAGTTCTTGTTATAATGTGAGGGTTTTTTTTTTGTATTTAGGACATTACTGGTACTAAATTATGATGTCAGAGTTTTTTTTAATTAGGACATTACTGGTATTAAAACTAAGATTGATTGACAGCTGGCGATATGTAAATTAAGCAGTGACCGCAATCACAATGATGGTGATTTGATATCAGTGTCACCCCAAGAATTCTGTACCCACCCCAAAATTGAATTTAAGTTTGATGTCAATATTTATGAACTATTTATATCATCAATAATATATACACTAGTATATATTTTTAAAAAATGTTAATGAATCAAATTTTAATTTAAAAAAATTGATCATATTTCAAAATTCTAAAAACAATCCAGTAAAAAAATTGATGCCTCTTTAATTTTCTTTTACAAAATACAGTTTGTATTCTTTTTTTTAAATTAAAGTCGCAATGTTTTAGTTCCATCTTTGAAATGTTTTATGAATTAATTTTTTTAATATATTACTTTGGATAAATTTTGTGAATTTATTTTCATATTTAAAAAAAAAAAAACGTTTTACTAAAATTTGAAACTAAGTCTAAAGGTGGATTGAATATGGTCACTGCTACATTATATATATATATAATAAGTAGATATGTAGTGATGGATGTTTAAGGATTTTATTTGATAACACTACATATAAATTGTTACTGTAAAAATGTGTCTTTGTTATTATGTTTTATATAGAGAGAAAACTGGATTGGATCATCTCTAATAAGACCAAAATTTATTAAACAGTGTAATGTAAACTGTGTCTTGTTATTGCTTTATGTCACCATGAAAAAGTGACTACAACTGTGTCTTGTTATTGCTTTATGTCACCATGAAAAAGTGACTACTATGGTAGCTAAGTGGTAGAGTGCCCGCTTCCTATGTGGGAGGTCTTGGGTTTGAACCCCTGCCTGGTCTAACCAAAAACTGACTTAAAATTAGGTATTGACTGTTCTTTTGCCAAGCACTCAGCATTTAGAAATAAAAGTCACGGGGTCCCTCGGAAGAGACATTAAAAACCAATGACCCCTGTCATGGCAGGTGTAGCATGTTACATAACCCTCCCTGCACATTGCCTTGAGCACACTGCAAAGGTCAAAATGGCTGACACTTCACCTAAAGCTGATGTCTCAATATAAGTGAAATATTCTTGACTGGGATGTAAAACCCCACTAAACCCTCCAACCAACCATCACAAAATGTAAAGGACCGGCTTTTAATGCTTAAAGAATGGAATATGATTAGTAAGGATTTATTTCATGTTTGTTTCATTCTCAATTTTGATTTCACACACGGCAGTCTACATGATGTAGCTAACTATACAGGAAATGCTAACCTTTACAATATAAATGATTGGTTGTTAGGTAAAAGGAATCAGGGTGTAATTGGTTGATTAATTACAGTTAATTACAGCTTTCTTTCATGCTTCATGTTCCTTTCATTCTGAATTTTTATTTCATATGTTGGGGTGTGGTTAGCTAGACAGGAGATGTTTACCTTTCTGGAGCACCTGTCCTTACTTCCCTGTTTAACTTTATTTGATAAATGTCAGAGTATTGAATGTCTACCTGTGGCCTGTTGGCTCATGTGCAGACCATTTGGATTGTGATTCGGGCATGGATATTGGATAAGTATGTTTGTTTTTTATTTTAACGACTCTGACCATTTTATTTAACATTGCCAATAACTAGCTAACCAGCACACTCCAACCAGCAATTTTTTCAGAGCTATAACCTACTAACGAGTAGAATCCATGGTAAAAGATATGAGGGCCCTCTTCAAATCCTGGCGCTATGCCCTGTTATCTGCTAGTCAGCAGGCGTAAGGGAAATAGACCAGTAACATCTTCAAATGATATTGTGATGAGCTATAGCTTACTAACCAGCAGACGCCAGGGAAAAGATCAGCAGTCTCTTCAAATGCTGAGTGGGCAGATGAATTACTTTCCTTGTAACTTACCTAGCCCGACACACAAAAGAGTTCACCCACATGCAGAACCATGTTGGTTGAATCGAACAAATATCCTGGGTCAATTATGTGAACATGACTCGCGTCAAGGCGGTGATTTTTCTGTCAACCACTCCTAAAACTTTATGAGACAATTCTGTTAATACTCTGAAGACTTAAAGGACAGACTTGACCCAGTTTCATAATAATTTTTTTAACTTAAATCTGGCAAATTTGAAATCCAAGTAATTTTGTATGTTTTCAAGATATTAGTGAATTTAAGGTGCCATTTTAAAGACCACTCTATCCTTCTAACAATTATATTCTGATTTTGTAAATATTTTTATATAAAGCACTATAAAATACTGCCAAAATTTGTCTTAGTTAAGGATTGATTGTGAAACTGGACCATAGCATAGATGTTTTCTTAATTTAAATCTAGCAATTTAATCTTACCATCATTATCATTTATTGATTTCCTCATGCAGTGAGATAATTAAATCATACTAATTATTATGTATATACTATAAACACAAACTTTGAAAACAACAAATTACATGAAAGAAACATAAACATTACTTATAAACATTATGTACACAGAAAGTAATATATGTTGCCGTATCTATAGCCAGATTGGGGTTCATGGAGGTTGTTCCAAAAAAGAGTCTACCAGTTTGTTGAATTTAAGTTAAGGAAAATCTTAGTTAAGGAATGATTGTGAAACCGGGACCAAGGTACTTATGATTATCATGCAGTGTCTATCTAATATCGGCATTTTTATCACCAGACACTATGGTTAATTCGTATTCGTCAGTAGCACGATCAGGTGCACAATTGCGTAACGTCAAATTTTTAAATCTGACGTTTCTTCGGACGAAATCACGGAACTTTCCTTAAATAACATAAATCATATATTTGCATTATAATTTTACAAAAGATCACGTTAACTTTGCAGTTCTGAATTGAATGAATTCATTTACTTTAATGATATTTAGTGAATGATGAACCAATTAAATTTGAACTTTAAAAAATCAATAGGCACCAGGTATATATGACGTGTGATTCACATACCAAATATTAATTCAAATCTGCAACCGTTTAGAAAACAAGTCCGGAAAAAATTATGTCCAAGACCCATAATTTCACCAAGAATCAGTGAACCAGAACTTGATCATGGTGTGTAACTTGTGATGGTAGGTCTCGCATACCAAATATCAGTTCAATATCTGCAGGCGTTTGGAAAGAAAATAAGGAAAAAAAACTAATTCCATTGTCGCATACCTGACGCCTACATCACAAAATCAATAAAAGAGTACAACTTCGTTGCAACTCGACTAAAAAACTCTTTTTGGAATGTTGTAATTGTCAAGTCCGCGATTGTCACGTGCTGACTTTAACTTTTATATTAGTTTCCAATTCAAAAATTCAATTACTGGTATGCAATATATTCTATCGCGTTTCCGATCTGGTAGATTTGCAATTTTTTATTTTAAAAATTCTCTCGTTTACATGTCAAGATGCATTTCAATAACATGGAGGTTAGAATCAAACTACAGCAACAATCCGATGAACAACGCGTTTAAAAGTCAATTGCAACAGAAAAATCAACTACATGTACATGTAATTCATCGTTAACATGAAATCGTAGTTTAAGTCATAAATTGTCTTTTGAAACTCTACAACCTAGTCCTCTTTTTAGGAAACAATGATTTTCAAGATATTTGACTTTACAATCACCTGTCCTTGTCCGAAATGGTATCGACCGAAATGTAGGACTTAGACAAATTAGCCGTTGCTCAAAATTGTCCAAAATTTGCGGAGTATGGAGCAAAACTGAGAAAAGTTTAAGAATAGAAATATTAAAAATTAATTACGGCATGAATTGTATAATAAATGTACGATTTTACTTTTAAAATAAAAAGTTTCGTTTTAGAGAATTTTACGAAAAACCGAGAGACTAAAGGATCGTAAATGGACTTTAGTGAATTCTCCATACAGTACAGCCTTGGTTGAGTTTCACAAATTACACACTTTACGCAAAACACGCATAACATATTTTCGTCTAATTTTCATATTCCCAGTTATATATCCTGATTCAAAATATCCAATCGAAATTTGCTTGCGGGTTTTGGTTTCAGAGAAAAAGATTTCTGGTCTTGTTTGCTATATGTAGTAACGGCAGCCATCTTCTTAGGCGTGGCCAAATCCCGAACACAATTATGTTAAATTCCTGTTACCCAGGCATGATGAATACAAAGTTTCATCAAATTTGCTCAAGTAGTTTTGAAGGAGATGATCAAAATTTAAAGTTTACGAACGACACACGACGGACGGCGATAGATTGCAATAGGTCAACTGAGCCCATAGCTCAGATGGGCTGAAAACCATATATGAACAGTTTTCCTGTTTAAAATGGTATTTAACACGTATAGTCCAACTTAAAGACCACCTCTATATAAGGGCCACTTGCTTTTACAGGTCAGAAAAATTGTATCTAAATTGCTCTTTATTCATGTCATTTGAACCTTATATAAGGGCTACCTGCCCATAAAGCCACTTTTACTAGTTCCCTTGAGTTGCCTTTATCAGCAGGATTGACTGTAGTTTTCTTTGTGCAATTGGTATAACTATCTATAAGTCGGTTTACACTTTCTCAAGTGTTTCCTTTTGGGAGAAGCGTATTGTATAAAACCATGTACATTGTATGTTGTTTTGTTCTTTATTGGTAAATCTTACGAACTGTGTGTGGTTTTGTTCTCTTTCAAAAATTGAATCCTGATCTGCAATGCTTTCTGAATCATTTCTGAAACAACAAGTGAAGATTTTATCGAGAAAGACGTTCGATCTAAAGTTATAACGGAGAGTGTGCTCTGTCAATTGCGAATCATATTAAACGGAAAGCGTAACATGTCTTCACGTAAAGCATAACACAGCTGGTCGGAAAGCGTAACATTTATGCCACGCCGCTTAAACGAAACATGATATTTCGCTTAAAAGTAGAGTCAAGCTTCTGTCTTCGCAAGTTTATGAAAGTATAGACATTTCTTGAGAATTTTGAGTAGAAACATCATTTGAATCCAAAACCGCTTTATTAAAATCAGCTGCTAAACAAAAGGACCTGCCAAAAATAGAAATGTTACAGGTACGCGAAAAATATCAATAATTCTTGCAAGATTTTATACGAGGCAGTTAAATACCATCAATTATAATGCGAATAACCTTTTGCTTTCTGTTAAAGTTTTGTTTTTGTGAAGTTATATGAAAAACCGTCTTCTTTGCTCTTTAACGTAAAGCGTAACGACCAAAATGTATGATTTTACTCAGACGTAAATAAAAACCGACGGAATACTCCGACGTAAATGAAATACGGTGTATCAGGATTGCCCCCGTGGAGGTTGTTCCAAAAAGAGTCTACCAGTTTGTTGAATTTAAGTTAAGGAAAATCTTAGTTAAGGAATGATTGTGAAACCGGGACCAAGGTACTTATGATTATCATGCAGTGTCTATCTAATATCGGCATTTTTATCACCAGACACTATGGTTAATTCGTATTGTTTCTGACTTTGTTTGTAACAGGAAGAAAAAAATGCAGGGTCGGGCCAGGTTACAAACCCGGGACCTTCCGCATTATAGGCGAGTGTTTTACCATCAGAGCTACCGGTGACAAACCGGTACATCCCCTCAACGGTTATTTTTTAGTTTTCCACGATCACGCAAAATTCACGGATTCATTTTATATGGCCATAGTATCGCCACACTGACCACCGAACTGTAGCGCAAGGAAATACAATGCAGGATCTGACCGGGGATCGAACCGGGGACCTTCGGCACTCTTTCAACTGAGCTATCCAGACCGCATCATTTTATCATGTCTTCTCAAGGTTCTTGCATGCTTTCGTTATGCCAAATAAACGCTTTTCACATACAAAACAAGTTTTTGGGTCCACCGATTAATATTTTTTAATTAAAATCTAATAAATAAATAATAAATAAATAAATATAATTACAAATAAATAAATATAAAAAATAAATAACTAAACAATACATTGATAAAAAGATAAATTTTGATTAGATCTCGTGAAAATGAAAAATCAAATCTCGCGGTATCGTAACTTTAGACCATTATGACGTCACCGGTATTGTTGTTTCGATGACAACAGCATCAAGCTACAGTTGCATTCAACAACAAATACGACACAGAAGTTTGTTGAAATCGAATGCAGAAATGCCAAAATCAGGTAAGTTTTTTTATTATTTTCCTAACAGTTTACCTATCATACTAAAGCATTGTGTCTCATAGGACATACTGGTAACAGAGAAACATTAATATTACAAGTAGGCAAGTCAATTCAATGATTTTCTTGATGGCATTGTGAAAGGATTGTTACGGGATTTGGATTCATTTCGACTCCGTTGTAATATATCAATGATCAATTTATTTATTTGAATATTCTGAGTACTTGACGTTGAAGAATATGGTGGTGGAGGTTTACCCACCCAAATAGGTCTACTTATTCTAATTTCTAGATGTAATTTACACGTTTTCAAACCAAAATCGGGTGTTCTTTTCAGTGATGTCGGACCTAGTCACCAAAGGGGTGGCGCACGCGCTTATTTTCCACCCTAGCAACCCCGATGGTTCAGATACGTGGAAAACCGGAACGGATCACGGTTCTATGGATTCTGAGGACGTCAAGATGACGAACCCAGGAACCGATATGTAAAATCCGTAACAAACTATTCAATGAACTTCATCGTCAAAGTGGTATTATGTCCAGCTCTCCAAAACTTAGTGGTCAACGTAGATGTGGTTAGCCTAACTGTGATTACTGTAAGCTTTGTGCAACTTTGCTTGGATTTTTACCTGTGTTACCCATTATGCAAGCAGGTCTTGTTATGTCTCTGTTAGAAACTAGAAGGCATTTTTAAGGAAAAACAAAAGGACCATTACAAAATGGATGGACAAACTTGATCACAAATCTTCCACCGGATAAAGACGGAGTCTATCCAACATATCTCTGACCATTGGTTACAGTGATTACGTGTGTCTAGTAATAAATTGCAAATAAGTTGTTGACGACTCAGGGACATAGCCCTTAAAAGTTTTATGGCCGACATCACAATATGATTGCTCAAAATACCCAAAATGATCTTGGTCCTGGGTGTATTTGACATCTCATATTTCTTTTTATTCTCACTTTTGATTCCACATGCTGCGAGTGTAGCTAGCTGGTCAGTGGCAGGAGGTGCTTACCCTTCCGGAGCACCCAGTCTTACTTCCCTGGTTGTAATTCACGTGTGTAACTTCATTTGCCAGTTTTCAAATAAAAGTTACAGTTTTCTATGCTTCTGAGATTGTCATTTGAACATTGACCGGTATATGTTTGTGTTTGACCTCTACAAAAGTCAATTACAACAAAATCAAAGCATTGACCCATACAAGTCAATGCATTAATCAGGGCGCATAGAGAAATATGTACCGGTCAGTCAAGTTGCATCTACTAACGCTAGAAAACCGTGAGGTTCTTGCCAGAGGTCGTATTTCTGAATGTAGTGGAGAAAAACTACTAATATATCAACATTATAAAGCAACACAAATTAACACAAATTTAAAAGTAAATGAAATCTGCCTACTCTGAAGATCAAGAAGACCCATGCTTAGTTCTCAAATACAATCAAAAGTGATCCAAACATCTTCGAAAAAAGTAATTTTTGGTATTGGTATTTTTATTTCATCTTACACATAATTTCGAAAAAAAATAATAATAAAGTTAGTTGTATCCCAAGATTAATTCTTGACGTATAAATTTAAAATTGTCTGGTCGCGAAAAGCTTAATAATGACAATTGACGTATAAATTTAAATTGTCTGGTCGCGAAAAGCTTAATAATGACAAATTGACGTATAAATTTAAAATTGTCTGGTCGCGAAAAGCTTAATAATGACAAATTGACGTATAAATTTAAAATTGTCTGGTAGCGAAAAGCTTAATAATGACAAATTGACGTATAAATTTAAAATTGTCTGGTCGCGAAAAGCTTAATAATGACAAATTGACGTATAAATTTAAAATTGTCTGGTCGCGAAAAGCTTAATAATGACAAATTGACGTATAAATTTAAAATTGTCTGGTCGCGAAAAGCTTAATAATGACAAATTGACGTATAATTTAAAATTGTCTGGTCGCGAAAAGCTTAATAATGACAAATTAACGTATAATTTAAAATTGTCTGGTCGCGAAAAGCTTATAATGACAAATTGACGTATAATTTAAAATTGTCTGGTCGCAAAAAGCTTAATAATGACAAATTGACGTATAAATTTATAATTGTCTGGTAGCAAAACGCTTAATAATGACAAATTGACGTATAAATTTAAAATTGTCTGGTCGCAAAAAGCTTAATAATGACAAATTGACGTATAAATTTAAAATTGTCTGGTCGCGAAAAGCTTAATATGACAAATTGACGTATAAATTTAAAATTGTCTGGTCGCGAAAAGCTTAATAATGACAAATTGACGTATAAATTTAAAATTGTCTGGTCGCGAAAAGCTTAATAATGACAATTGACGTATAAATTTAAAATTGTCTGGTCGCGAAAAGCTTAATAATGACAAATTGACGTATAAATTTAAAATTGTCTGGTCGCGAAAAGCTTAATAATGACAAATTGACGAATAATTTAAATTGTCTGGTCGCGAAAAGCTTAATAATGACAAATTGACGTATAAATTTATAATTGTCTGGTCGCGAAAAGCTTAATAATGACAAATTGACGTATAAATATAAAATTGTCTGGTCGCGAAAAGCTTAATAATGACAAATTGACGTATAAATATAAAATTGTCTGGTCGCGAAAAGCTTAATAATGACAAATTGACGTATAATTTTAATTGTCTGGTCGCGAAAAGCTTAATAATGACAAATTGACGTATAAATATAAATTGTCTGGTCGCGAAAAGCTTAATAATGACAAATTGACGTATAAATTTATAATTGTCTGGTCGCGAAAAGCTTAATAATGACAAATTGACGTATAAATTTATAATTGTCTGGTCCGAAAAGCTTAATAATGACAAATTGACGTATAAATATAAAATTGTCTGGTCGCGAAAAGCTTAATAATGACAAATTGACGTATAAATTTATAATTGTCTGGTCGCGAAAAGCTTAATAATGACAAATTGACGTATAAATTTAAAATTGTCTGGTCGCGAAAAGCTTAATAATGACAAATTGACGTATAAATTTAAAATTGTCTGGTCGCGAAAAGCTTAATAATGACAAATTGACGTATAAATTTATAATTGTCTGGTCGCAAAAAGCTTAATAATGACAAATTGACGTATAAATATAAATTGTCTGGTCGCAAAAAGCTTAATAATGACAATTGACGTATAAATTTAAAATTGTCTGGTCGCGAAAAGCTTATAATGACAAATTGACGTATAAATTTAAATTGTCTGGTCGCAAAAAGCTTAATAATGACAAATTGACGTATAAATATAAATTGTCTGGTCGCGAAAAGCTTAATAATGACAAATTGACGTATAAATATAAAATTGTCTGGTAGCAAAAAGCTTAATAATGACAAATTGACGTATAAATATAAAATTGTCTGGTCGCGAAAAGCTTAATAATGACAAATTGACGTATAAATATAAAATTCTCTGGTCGCGAAAAGCTTAATAATGACAAATTGACGTATAAATATAAAATTGTCTGGTCGCGAAAAGCTTAATAATGACAAATTGACGTATAATTTAAAATTGTCTGGTCGCGAAAAGCTTAATAATGACAAATTGACGTATAAATTTAAAATTGTCTGGTCGCGAAAAGCTTAATATGACAAATTGACGTATAAATTTAAAATTGTCTGGTCGCGAAAAGCTTAATAATGACAAATTGACGTATAATTTAAAATTGTCTGGTCGCGAAAAGCTTAATAATGACAATTGACGTATAAATTTAAATTGTCTGGTCGCGAAAAGCTTAATAATGACAAATTGACGTATAATTTAAAATTGTCTGGTCGCGAAAAGCTTAATAATGACAATTGACGTATAAATTTAAATTGTCTGGTCGCGAAAAGCTTAATATGACAAATTGACGTATATTTAAAATTGTCCTGGTCGCGAAAAGCTTAATAATGACAATTGACGTATAAATTTAAAATTGTCTGTCGCGAAAAGCTTAATAATGACAAATTGACGTATAAATTTAAAATTGTCTGGTCGCGAAAAGCTTAATAATGACAAATTGACGTATAAATTTAAAATTGTCTGGTCGCGAAAGCTTAATAATGACAAATTGACGTATAAATTTAAATTGTCTGGTCGCGAAAGAGCTTAATAATGACAAATTGACGTATAAATTTAAAATTTCTGGTCGCGAAAAGCTTAATAATGACAAATTGACGTATCAATTTAAAATTGTCTGGTCGCGAAAAGCTTAATATGACAAATTGACGTATAAATTTAAATTGTCTGGTCGCGAAAAGCTTAATAATGACAAATTGACGTATAAATTTAAAATTGTCTGGTCGCGAAAAGCTTAATATGACAATTGACGTATAAATTTAAAATTGTCTGGTAGCAAAAAGCTTAATAATGACAAATTGACGTATAAATTTAAAATTGTCTGGTCGCGAAAGCTTAATAATGACAATTGACGCATAAATTTAAATTGTCTGGTCGCGAAAAGCTTAATATGACAAATTGGCGTATAAATTTAAAATTGTCTGTCGCGAAAAGCTTAATAATGACAAATTGACGTATAAATTTAAAATTGTCTGGTCGCGAAAAGCTTAATAATGACAAATTGACGTATAAATTTAAAATTGTCTGGTCGCGAAAAGCTTAATAATGACAAATTGACGTATAATTTAAATTGTCTGTCGCGAAAGCTTAATAATGACAATTGACGTATAAATTTAAAACTGTCTGGTAGCAAAAGCTTAATAATGACAAATTGACGTATAAATTTAAAATTGTCTGGTCGCGAAAAGCTTAATAATGACAAATTGACGTATAAATTTAAAATTGTCTGGTCGCGAAAAGCTTAATAATGACAAATTGACGGATAAATTTAAAATTGTCTGGTCGCGAAAAGCTTAATAATGACAAATTGACGTATAAATTTAAAATTGTCTGGTCGCGAAAAGCTTAATAATGACAATTGACGTATGAAATTTAAAATTGTCTGGTCGCGAAAAGCTTAATAATGACAAATTGACGTATAATTTAAAATTGTCCTGGTCGCGAAAAGCTTAATAATGACAAATTGACGTATAATTTAAAATTGTCTGGTCGCGAAAAGCTTAATAATGACAATTGACGTATAAATTTATAATTGTCTGGTCGCGAAAAGCTTAATAATGACAAATTGACGTATAAATTTATAATTGTCTGGTCGCGAAAAGCTTAATAATGACAAATTGACGTATAAATATAAAATGTCTGGTCGCGAAAAGCTTAATAATGACAAATTGACGTATAAATTTATAATTGTCTGGTCGCGAAAAGCTTAATAATGACAATTGACGTATAAATTTAAAATTGTCTGGTCGCGAAAAGCTTAATAATGACAAATTGACGTATAAATTTAAAATTGTCTGGTCGCGAAAAGCTTAATAATGACAAATTGACGTATAAATTTAAAATTGTCTGGTCGCGAAAAGCTTAATAATGACAAATTGACGTATAAATTTAAAATTGTCTGGTCGCGAAAAGCTTAATAATGACAAATTGACGTATAAATTTAAATTGTCTGGTCGCGAAAAGCTTTAATAATGACAAATTGACGTATAAATTTAAAATTGTCTGGTCGCGAAAAGCTTAATAATGACAAATTGACGTATAAATTTAAAATTGTCTGGTCGCGAAAAGCTTAATAATGACAAATTGACGTATAAATTTAAATTGTCTGGTCGCGAAAAGCTTAATAATGACAAATTGACGTATAAATTTAAAATTGTCTGGTCGCGAAAAGCTTAATAATGACAAATTGACGTATAAATTTAAAATTGTCTGGTCGCGAAAAGCTTAATAATGACAAATTGACGTATAAATTTAAAATTGTCTGGTCGCGAAAAGCTTAATAATGACAAATTGACGTATAAATTTAAAATTGTCTGGTCGCGAAAAGCTTAATAATGACAAATTGACGTATAAATTTTAAAATTGTCTGGTCGCGAAAAGCTTAATAATGACAAATTGACGTATAAATTTAAAATTGTCTGGTCGCGAAAAGCTTAATAATGACAAATTGACGTATAAATTTAAAATTGTCTGGTCGGAAAAGCTTAATAATGACAAATTGACGTATAAATTTAAAATTGTCTGTAGCAAAAAGCTTAATAATGACAAATTGACGTAAATTTAAAATTGTCTGGTCGCGAAAAGCTTAATAATGACAAATTGACGCATAAATTTAAAATTGTCTGGTCGCGAAAAGCTTAATAATGACAAATTGGCGTATAAATTTAAAATTGTCTGGTCGCGAAAAGCTTAATAATGACAAATTGACGTATAAATTTAAAATTGTCTGGTCGCGAAAAGCTTAATAATGACAAATTGACGTATAAATTTAAAATTGTCTGGTCGCGAAAAGCTTAATAATGACAAATTGACGTATAAATTTAAAATTGTCTGGTCGCGAAAAGCTTAATAATGACAAATTGACGTATAAATTTAAAACTGTCTGGTAGCAAAAAGCTTAATAATGACAAATTGACGTATAAATTTAAAATTGTCTGGTCGCGAAAAGCTTAATAATGACAAATTGACGTATAAATTTAAAATTGTCTGGTCGCGAAAAGCTTAATAATGACAAATTGACGTATAAATTTAAAATTGTCTGGTCGCGAAAAGCTTAATAATGACAAATTGACGTATAAATTTAAAATTGTCTGGTCGCGAAAAGCTTAATAATGACAAATTGACGTATAAATTTAAAATTGTCTGGTCGCGAAAAGCTTAATAATGACAAATTGACGTATAAATTTAAAATTGTCTGGTCGCGAAAAGCTTAATAATGACAAATTGACGTATAAATTTAAAATTGTCTGGTCGCGAAAAGCTTAATAATGACAAATTGACGTATAAATTTATAATTTGTCTGGTCGCGAAAAGCTTAATAATGACAAATTGACGTATAAATTTATAATTGTCTGGTCGCGAAAAGCTTAATAATGACAAATTGACGTATAAATATAAAATTGTCTGGTCGCGAAAAGCTTAATAATGACAAATTGACGTATAAATTTATAATTGTCTGGTCGCGAAAAGCTTAATAATGACAAATTGACGTATAAATTTAAAATTGTCTGGTCGCGAAAAGCTTAATAATGACAAATTGACGTATAAATTTAAAATTGTCTGGTCGCGAAAAGCTTAATAATGACAAATTGACGTATAAATTTAAAATTGTCTGGTCGCGAAAAGCTTAATAATGACAAATTGACGTATAAATTTAAAATTGTCTGGTCGCAAAAAGCTTAATAATGACAAATTGACGTATAAATATAAAATTGTCTGGTCGCGAAAAGCTTAATAATGACAAATTGACGTATAAATTTAAAATTGTCTGGTCGCGAAAAGCTTAATAATGACAAATTGACGTATAAATATAAATTGTCTGGTCGCGAAAAGCTTAATAATGACAAATTGACGTATAAATATAAAATTGTCTGGTCGCGAAAAGCTTAATAATGACAAATTGACGTATAAATATAAAATTGTCTGGTCGCGAAAAGCTTAATAATGACAAATTGACGTATAAATATAAAATTGTCTGGTCGCGAAAAGCTTAATAATGACAAATTGACGTATAAATATAAAATTGTCTGGTCGCGAAAAGCTTAATAATGACAAATTGACGTATAAATATAAAATTGTCTGGTCGCGAAAAGCTTAATAATGACAAATTGACGTATACATATAAAATTGTCTGGTCGCGAAAAGCTTAATAATGACAAATTGACGTATAATATAAAATTGTCTGGTCGCGAAAAGCTTAATAATGACAAATTGACGTATAAATATAAAATTGTCTGGTCGCGAAAAGCTTAATAATGACAAATTGACGTATAAATTTATAATTGTCTGGTCGCGAAAAGCTTAATAATGACAAATTGACGTATAAATTTAAAATTGTCTGGTCGCGAAAAGCTTAATAATGACAAATTGACGTATAAATTTAAAATTGTCTGGTCGCGAAAAGCTTAATAATGACAAATTGACGTATAAATTTAAAATTGTCTGGTCGCAAAAAGCTTAATAATGACAAATTGACGTATAAATTTAAAATTGTCTGGTCGCAAAAAGCTTAATAATGACAAATTGACGTATAAATATAAAATTGTCTGGTCGCGAAAAGCTTAATAATGACAAATTGACGTATAAATATAAAATTGTCTGGTCGCGAAAAGCTTAATAATGACAAATTGACGTATAAATATAAAATTGTCTGGTCGCGAAAAGCTTAATAATGACAAATTGACCTATAAATATAAAATTGTCTGGTCGCAAAAAGCTTAATAATGACAAATTGACGTATAAATATAAAATTGTCTGGTCGCGAAAAGCTTAATAATGACAAATTGACGTATAAATATAAAATTGTCTGGTCGCGAAAAGCTTAATAATGACAAATTGACGTATAAATATAAAATTGTCTGGTCGCGAAAAGCTTAATAATGACAAATTGACGTTAAATATAAAATTGTCTGGTCGCGAAAAGCTTAATAATGACAAATTGACGTATAAATATAAAATTGTCTGGTCGCGAAAAGCTTAATAATGACAAATTGACGTATAAATATAAAATTGTCTGGTCGCGAAAAGCTTAATAATGACAAATTGACGTATAAATATAAAATTGTCTGGTCGCGAAAAGCTTAATAATGACAAATTGACGTATAAATATAAAATTGTCTGGTCGCGAAAAGCTTAATAATGACAAATTGACGTATAAATATAAAATTGTCTGGTCGCGAAAAGCTTAATAATGACAAATTGACGTATAATATAAAATTGTCTGGTCGCGAAAAGCTTAATAATGACAAATTGACGTATAAATATAAAATTGTCTGGTCGCAAAAAGCTTAATAATGACAAATTGACGTATACATATAAAATTGTCTGGTCGCGAAAAGCTTAATAATGACAAATTGACGTATAAATATAAAATTGTCTGGTCGCGAAAAGCTTAATAATGACAAATTGACGTATAAATATAAAATTGCCTGGTCGCGAAAAGCTTAATAATGACAAATTGACGTATAAATATAAAATTGTCTGGTCGCGAAAAGCTTAATAATGACAAATTGACGTATAAATTTAAAATTGTCTGGTCGCGAAAAGCTTAATAATGACAAATTGACGTATAAATTTAAAATTGTCTGGTCGCGAAAAGCTTAATAATGACAAATTGACGTATAAATATAAATTGTCTGGTCGCAAAAAGCTTAATAATCACAAATTGACGTATAAATATAAAATTGTCTGGTCGCGAAAAGCTTAATAATGACAAATTGACGTATACATGTAAATTTAAAATTCTCTGGTCGCAAAAAGCTTAATAATGACAAATTGACGTATAAATATAAAATTGTCTGGTCGCGAAAAGCTTAATAATGACAAATTGACGTATAAATATAAAATTGTCTGGTAGCAAAAAGCTTAATAATGACAAATTGACGTATAAATATAAAATTGTCTGGTCGCGAAAAGCTTAATAATGACAAATTGACGTATAAATATAAAATTCTCTGGTCGCGAAAAGCTTAATAATGACAAATTGACGTATAAATATAAAATTGTCTGGTCGCGAAAAGCTTAATAATGACAAATTGACGTATAAATTTAAAATTGTCTGGTCGCGAAAAGCTTAATAATGACAAATTGACGTATAAATATAAAATTGTCTGGTCGCGAAAAGCTTAATAATGACAAATTGACGTATAAATTTAAAATTGTCTGGTCGCGAAAAGCTTAAAAATGACAAATTGACGTATAAATTTAAAATTGTCTGGTCGCGAAAAGCTTAATAATGACAAATTGACGTATAAATTTAAAATTGTCTGGTCGCGAAAAGCTTAATAATGACAAATTGACGTATAAATTTAAAATTGTCTGGTCGCGAAAAGCTTAATAATGACAAATTGACGTATAAATTTAAAATTGTCTGGTCGCGAAAAGCTTAATAATGACAAATTGACGTATAAATTTAAAATTGTCTGGTCGCGAAAAGCTTAATAATGACAAATTGACGTATAAATTTAAAATTGTCTGGTCGCGAAAAGCTTAATAATGACAAATTGACGTATAAATTTAAAATTGTCTGGTAGCAAAAAGCTTAATAATGACAAATTGACGTATAAATTTAAAATTGTCTGGTCGCGAAAAGCTTAATAATGACAAATTGACGTATAAATTTAAAATTGTCTGGTCGCGAAAAGCTTAATAATGACAAATTGACGTATAAATTTAAAATTGTCTGGTAGCAAAAAGCTTAATAATGACAAATTGACGTATAAATTTAAAATTGTCTGGTCGCGAAAAGCTTAATAATGACAAATTGACGTATAAATTTAAAATTGTCTGGTCGCGAAAAGCTTAATAATGACAAATTGACGTATAAATTTAAAATTGTCTGGTCGCGAAAAGCTTAATAATGACAAATTGACGTATAAATTTATAATTGTCTGGTCGCGAAAAGCTTAATAATGACAAATTGACGTATAATTTAAAATTGTCTGGTCGCGAAAAGCTTAATAATGACAAATTGACGTATAAATTTAAAATTGTCTGGTCGCGAAAGCTTAATAATGACAAATTGACGTATAAATTTAAAATTGTCTGGTCGCGAAAAGCTTAATAATGACAAATTGACGTATAAATTTAAAATTGTCTGGTCGCGAAAAGCTTAATAATGACAAATTGACGTATAAATTTAAAATTGTCTGGTCGCGAAAAGCTTAATAATGACAAATTGACGTATAAATTTAAAATTGTCTGGTCGCGAAAAGCTTAATAATGACAAATTGACGTATAAATTTAAAATTGTCTGGTCGCGAAAAGCTTAATAATGACAAATTGACGTATAAATTTAAAATTGTCTGGTCGCGAAAAGCTTAATAATGACAAATTGACGTATAAATTTAAAATTGTCTGGTCGCGAAAAGCTTAATAATGACAAATTGACGTATAAATTTAAAATTGTCTGGTCGCGAAAAGCTTAATAATGACAAATTGACGTATAAATTTAAAATTGTCTGGTCGCGAAAAGCTTAATAATGACAAATTGACGTATAAATTTAAAATTGTCTGGTCGCGAAAAGCTTAATAATGACAAATTGACGTATAAATTTAAAATTGTCTGGTCGCGAAAAGCTTAATAATGACAAATTGACGTATAAATTTAAAATTGTCTGGTCGCGAAAAGCTTAATAATGACAAATTGACGTATAAATTTAAAATTGTCTGGTCGCGAAAAGCTTAATAATGACAAATTGACGTATAAATTTAAAATTGTCTGGTCGCGAAAAGCTTAATAATGACAAATTGACGTATAAATTTAAAATTGTCTGGTCGCGAAAAGCTTAATAATGACAATTGACGTATAAATTTAAAATTGTCTGGTCGCGAAAAGCTTAATAATGACAAATTGACGTATAAATTTGAAATTGTCTGGTCGCGAAAAGCTTAATAATGACAAATTGACGTATAAATTTAAAATTGTCTGGTCGCGAAAAGCTTAATAATGACAAATTGACGTATAAATTTAAAATTGTCTGGTCGCGAAAAGCTTAATAATGACAAATTGACGTATAAATTTAAAATTGTCTGGTCGCGAAAAGCTTAATAATGACAAATTGACGTATAAATTTAAAATTGTCTGGTCGCGAAAAGCTTAATAATGACAAATTGACGTATAAATTTAAAATTGTCTGGTCGCGAAAAGCTTAATAATGACAAATTGACGTATAAATTTAAAATTGTCTGGTCGCGAAAAGCTTAATAATGACAAATTGACGTATAAATTTAAAATTGTCTGGTCGCGAAAAGCTTAATAATGACAAATTGACGTATAAATTTAAAATTGTCTGGTCGCGAAAAGCTTAATAATGACAAATTGGCGTATAAATTTAAAATTGTCTGGTTGCGAAAAGCTTAATAATGACAAATTGACGTATAAATTTAAAATTGTCTGGTCGCGAAAAGCTTAATAATGACAAATTGACGTATAAATTTAAAATTGTCTGGTCGCGAAAGCTTAATAATGACAAATTGACGTATAAATTTAAAATTGTCTGGTCGCGAAAAGCTTAATAATGACAAATTGACGTATAAATTTAAAATTGTCTGGTCGCGAAAAGCTTAATAATGACAAATTGACGTATAAATTTAAAATTGTCTGGTCGCGAAAAGCTTAATAATGACAAATTGACGTATAAATTTAAAATTGTCTGGTCGCGAAAAGCTTAATAATGACAAATTGACGTATAAATTTAAAATTGTCTGGTCGCGAAAAGCTTAATAATGACAAATTGACGTATAAATTTAAAATTGTCTGGTCGCGAAAAGCTTAATAATGACAAATTGACGTATAAATTTAAAATTGTCTGGTCGCGAAAAGCTTAATAATGACAAATTGACGTATAAATTTAAAATTGTCTGGTCGCGAAAAGCTTAATAATGACAAATTGACGTATAAATTTAAAATTGTCTGGTCGCGAAAAGCTTAATAATGACAAATTGACGTATAAATTTAAAATTGTCTGGTCGCGAAAAGCTTAATAATGACAAATTGACGTATAAATTTAAAATTGTCTGGTCGCGAAAAGCTTAATAATGACAAATTGACGTATAAATTTAAAATTGTCTGGTCGCGAAAAGCTTAATAATGACAAATTGACGTATAAATTTAAAATTGTCTGGTCGCGAAAAGCTTAATAATGACAAATTGACGCATAAATTTAAAATTGTCTGGTCGCGAAAAGCTTAATAATGACAAATTGACGTATAAATTTAAAATTGTCTGGTAGCAAAAAGCTTAATAATGACAAATTGACGTATAAATTTAAAATTGTCTGGTCGCGAAAAGCTTAATAATGACAAATTGACGCATAAATTTAAAATTGTCTGGTCGCGAAAAGCTTAATAATGACAAATTGACGTATAAATTTAAAATTGTCTGGTCGCGAAAAGCTTAATAATGACAAATTGGCGTATAAATTTAAAATTGTCTGGTCGTGAAAAGCTTAATAATGACAAATTATTTGTCACAACATGTTTGTGTAATTCTCAAAAGTATTCAAAGTTTGTGACCATCAAGCAATGTGCTGATATTGCCCCCCCCCCCCCCTGATAATAACAATTATCAATTTTCACACACACACACACACACACACACACACACACACGAAATGATCTGGCCATGACACTACTGAACCATGTACTTCATTTTCATGGAATTTCTCTGAAATATAAAATAAAATGAGGATTATTTCACCGGGGCAAATTCGCACCCATTAAATCTCCTACTAAGTTTTCAAAATTTTGACTTTTGATTTTTGGATTGGGATTTGAACATGGACTGGTGCCTTAAAGGGAGAAAAGAAAAATGGAGTTAAATTATGACCCGGTATATCGGCGTAGCAGACAATTCACGGGTAGTGGGTGGAGAAAACCGGAGTGTTCGGAGAAAACCGACATTTGGCAAGTGAACTGACAAGTTTTCTAACCCCTTCAATGTTCATAAAATCAATGGGCTCAAACGCAGTCATGTGATTTGTGTACTTTTCGTCTATGACGTCATGAGTGTGATTGCCAGATGACAAATTGCCGAAAACGTCATATAGCAACATGGACGTTTGAAGAATGCAAACATGGCTAAAAGAAAGTCAGGTAATACTGCGATGTCTTCTTTATTGTTAAATATCGCCATTAAGAGATGACAATATCCTTTTCATAATTAACATTCATTTTTGAAATGTTTTCTTGTTTGCGAGTCTGTGCTTTTTGTTATTTTGCATCATTAAGTTTTGGAAAGGCTGATTTTAGCACGATACTACATGAAAGTTTAGAACCGGGTGCATTTTTGTTTTAAAAATCCGGCCATGATCATATTCATGGTATTCCGGGTTTTTTTGCCCGATCATGAACACGAGCACAAAAAACTAACATAATCAGGAAAATGTTCATTTCTGATCAAAGAATGTAGCAAATCATATGTACATGAAAAGTTCAGTGTCCAGAAACTTGAGACGAACCCTTATTTGCAAGTACTAAAGTAGGCGCAGTTTAAGCGATAATTATTGTAAAAAAATCAAAGAATTCCTGAAAATTACAAGTAATTTAATTGTGTATTACATTTTCGTAGTAATTTTCAATTATTTGTTTTATTACCTTTAAAAAATGGTATAGCCTACTAGAAGGCAAATGTTTGCTAAAAATATTGTTTTCAATCAAATGTGTATGTAACAGTGAAAAAATGGTTTGTAAAGAAATATTGAACAACCGGATCATGGGCATTACCTCTCGAGAACAGGACGAAATTACTTTACTTTGTGTCCTGAGTATTTCTTTAGTATTTCAAATGCTACCCCGGTGTATGTGTTTAGATGTGGGGTCGCCTGCCTGAACACCAGGTCCCGGTTTTCCTTCACACACTGATGATCCATGCACACATCTGGACCAACGAACTTCTTAGATTGATGCATGTTGTAATAACTTGTTTTAAATCGTTGTACAATTAATAAAATCATTTATAATGTTAGTAGTGAAAAGGTTTCGCTTTTTCTAATGAAAAATTATCCATGTAGCAAATATCAATCACCCCGTGCCTACGGGAAAACTTTAACCAATATTGGTTCACGAATGAATTAAAATTTTATAAATCTTAAAATGGTCGATTTTTACAAAGATTATTAGTATTTAAAAGGTCTCTGTTTCATTTTGAAAAATTACCCTCAGAAGCAACTGCTTCTAAAATCTTCCATAATAACAAAGTCATATTGAACCTTCCACCTAACAGTTACAGATGAACAAATCTGATCCTCATATTTATCACCATTTACCTTCTTTTTTCACTAGGAGGTATTTTGGCCCTTATTCGTCAAGCTCAGGGTTTAAACCCTAACCCAGAGGAAGAATCGGCTCTGAAGAAGCTGACTTCACACGTACCGGGGATTGTAACTTTCGCTGATCACAACAAAGCGTTACCATGGAGTTGCAGATACAGTACAGTGCTTATGTTTGCAGACATATCTGGTAATTATAATATTAAAAATAATCATTTTGTACAAACTACATACATTTCGGCATTCTGCAAGACTTGTAGTACATGTCTGTTTTTGAGTTATGAGATCCAGGAAAAACTTCTCATTCTAGACCTGTCATTTATATAAATTCTTGGTGGAAATGTGAAGGCCTCTTCGATAATATTTCAATTAGAAAGCTTGCAAATAATTAAGATTTTATAATTGTGTACATTCATTTTTCATCACGATGACATGCTTTTTTATTTTTCATTTTTCTTTTTGAAAAAGTCTACTATCCATTGTATGCAAGACTTTTTTTTTCAAAATAGCCCCTCAGTATGCTTTCATGGTAGCACAGAACTATTATTTATTTATTTATTTATTTATTTATTTATTTATTTATTTATTTATTTATTATAATTAATGAAAAAATGTGTATCTAATTACTATTATCTCTCAGAAGTATGTTATCTTTATAGCATTTCACTACAATAAAACACGTAGGTCTTAAAATTTTCCCTTACCACTTGGTTAGACTAACGAACAACTAGTCACTAGAGTATCTTAAATATGAGGTGCGCCAAGCGAAAACCGTGCTTATCGTCTATGACGTAATAATAAGAAAAATGTCAAAAGATCCCGCATTTTCCATGCCGTAATTTAAGACACGGTGCGCACTAAAATGATAACGTTGTTCACGTTTGCAGATTCTTTACGGTCTAAAGTCTAAGTTTGTTTCTAATGAAAGCAATAGCCAATCTAGCAAAATTAATAGTTGAAATATTTACAGAATTTGAATAATCGGATATTAAACCAAAATAGACAATTCCCATGTAGATCTACGTATAATACATAGCCGACACGACTCTATGTTTATGCATTTAAATGTTATAACAATACCAATAACTAACATATTCGGGATTTCCAAATGAACAGCTCTGCATTAGACTATGTGAGAATTCATGAATAAATAAATAAATAAATAAATAAATAAATAAATAAATAAATAAATAAATAAATAAAATTGAAATACTATTGAATGTAAAGTAAAACCGGATCAAGATGAAAAAGTCGACTACAAATACCGGTATAGGGTTAATATTTCATTTATTCCAAAAGAATTTCTGTCTATCGTTACTTAGTTTTTTTATTTAATTTCTATTTATTTCATTTTTTGGTTTTGATGATTTTATATATTTAAACGAAAGTAAAACACAATAGACACAGATCTAGAGAAGATGCGCCTATTACCAAAAACCTAAGCCACTGTTCATACTATTTGGAATTCTGAGCAGTTTTAGGTTGAAGAGAGACAACCCCTGGCAAAAGGTGTTTCCTAACAAGAATTCTTAGTGCCGAACTAATGCAGTGTATTTAAAGTGTAAGAAAATGTGTAACTATCTCTTATTTATCTTGTTTTGAATAAGAAACATGTTCGGAATTAAATGCACCCTCTCTATAAAATAGGTGATTATTCACCAGAAGGGGGTTTTACCGGAATAATTGTGAAATTCCGAAATAGTTAAACACTAACTTTCTGTAATTTTTGGGAAAATTCGAAATATTTAGATCAAATCTGGAATTTTTAGACCAAATCTGAAATAATCAGACAAAATCCGGAATAATTGGTCAAAATCCGGAATAATTAGAATATTTTTCGGTAAATTTAACGGATTCTAAAAATTCCGGTAAGTGTCTGATTAATCCGGTAACTTGACTGATTATTCCGGCAAATGTCCAATTATTACGTATACGGTAAAACAAATTACAAAATTATTTGTTAGAAAATTTCCCGTAATAATTGGATATTTGCCGGAAAAATTAGACATAAATTTGGATAAATTCTTCGCGGCTCAGAATAGTATGGATTCAGACAGGTTGGGGAGTGTCATACACCCTTCTTAAAACTATGTAACTACAGTCAAACCTGTCTTTAAAGACCACCATAGGGAAACAGTAAAAGTGGCCTTAATGGGCAGGTGGCCTCTATATACAGGTTTGAATAATACAAAAAGAACAATTGGGATACAGTTCTCCTGGCCTTTATAAGCAGATTGCCCTTATATAGAGGTGGCATTTAAGGCAGGTTGGACTGTACTAATATTCCTGTAATTGAGAACCTGTGGCGCCGTTATGTGCTCCTGCGTTTAGTTACAAAGCGAGACATAATTATGTTATTGTTGAAAAAACATATCACCTCTACATAGTAATTCCAAACAAAAATATTTAAGAAGCTTCAAATTTATTCAGGAGCATTGGCAATATTTTTGGCATCTGTATCTATCAAAGTACTCATAATGACATAGAACAGGTATATTCATGTATAATTTTCCTAATTTCATCTTTTTAAATAAAAGCTTTAAAAATTAAAATAAGTTTAAAACAGACACAAATGTGACTTATTAAGAAACCGCAACTACTTTTTGGCCATGACAAGCCCTTGACTTTAAACTAACAATAAACATAATAACATCTTATGCATAACTTTTTTGCACAATTTGAACTAAACACAAACTACGAGGGGAAGTAAAAAGTTCATAGAATAGCGTATTCAGCCAAGCGTAACATTTTCTTTACTTATCTAGACAACACAAGGGTGTTCTGTTAATCAATTTAAACCTGCTGGAATCTCTATCACTGGGGCTTACTATGCTGATCTAATGAAGCAGCTGAAAGCTGTTATTAAATTAAAAGGAGGGGAAAGTTGAGCTGAGGGGTATAAAAATGGTCAAGATAGAGTTGAACAGGAATCTATGAGCAACATGAAAGATGCCAGACATATGTATTATTTCGTTCAACAATTGTTCCACAAATGTTCATTATGACTTCGGCTGTTCCCAACCCATGACACTTCCACATCATTCCCAATATAACATTTGCCAGACATAGGAAACACTCAACCGTTTGAACCTAGACTGACAAATATAACTATCTCGGACCACATGCTCACATAAATACGTTAGGTGTTATTCATTTACAGATGTGCAAGTTCTAAAGTTATTATTACACTCAAAATCAGCTACTCACGGCAATTCTTATGGGTATCTCATTTTATTCTTCATGGAAATAAAAAAACTGACAAAGATGAGTGAAATGATGTTTAAGCAAAAATAGGACTATGAAGGAGAAATTAGCATTTGTTGACCACAGATCAGAATACGAAAATGCAATCATCCTCAGAACAACCGTACATCGAGTACAACAATTTTTCGTTTATAGCCTTAATCATATTGTTAACAAACTAAAATCGTGATGTTTATTTGAAAAGTAAGCTGAGCATTGTCACAAGTGATCCTGGAAAAGTTATGGAGGGCGCAATTATACATGGGACAGTTAGGCAGACCGATATGTATACGCCCTCAAACTAAGTACGTGTATGGGGTAGAATAAAATTGATTAAATGTGCAATGGCTAAATTTCGTTTTGTGATACAAGTGCTGTGTCCAAAGGTGTGTGTGTTTGTGTGTGTGTGTGTGTGTTCTGGGCTCGATAGTTTACTCGACATATAGCTCAGTTGGTAGAGTGGCAGCTACATGTAGTATCGAAAAGTTTCGGATAAGGTTTTAGGACCAATTTTGTTGTTGCATTTTCCCGTTTCAGTTACATTTCAGGGCTCGATCCACCATTTAAATTGCCAACTAACAGATTATTTCTCGATTCAATGTAGTTGAATAAAAGGGGAAGGAGGTAATGTGATTGACCGTGATCGATAGGTGACCTGGTGGATCAGCATTCAGCTAGCTATAGTATTGGAAAAGTCAAGGGCTTGAGTTAGATTCTCGGTTTGGCTGCTGTATTTTTCCCTCTCCTGTCTTACACAGATATTTGTGTTCTAATATGTTTGAAAAAACGTTTTGTAAACGTTAATTAAGGAAATAAACATTAATAATTTTACATATTTTTATTTATTTTGGGGACTTTGCCATATTGACTTTCCGGTTTTATGGTGCACCCGAATTTTTCAGCTTATATTACACGTGTGTCCTTGTATTTGTTGATTTCGCGGCGATAAATTTTCGCGATTTTTAACCTTGCACGTAAAAATAAATTTACAGTACTTTATGTAAATACTCAGACACACAAGGTGATTGTTTCTTTTTTCCTAACTCGTTACTTTTATTTCTAAGCTAAGGCGATATATTTATCCAGTTTCAAAAATACTTACATAAACTACAATGTCAATATTCTTTCTTTTTTTGCTTACTCAAAACTTATGTGATTCGAAAGCAATGAGTGTATGGACATTTTTGTGAACAAAACTCTGCTACAGCTGAGAGAGAGAGAGAGAGAGAGAGAGAGAGAGAGAGAGATGATCAAGTTGTAGTAAACCACGTGGAAGAACCTAGCTGGGTTTGGATAAGGATAGAGATTGGAATTGGTTTTAAAGTAAAAATAGACGAAATGTCTATCTATGTTCATATTTTTTATTCTCTCAATATTGAACAAGTTAAAGACAACATCAAAATAATGAAGGAAGATATACTATCAGATTGTTATCCGGGGGAAACTTGACCTATTGGACTAACCTTTGACAACAATTCCATTTAAGACATGTTTGGCAGTTTGTAAGGGGCCCTTAGAAAATACTAAATGTTGAGGAATGAAACTTAACGATTTTTTATTACTTTCATTAGACACTTATGAATCAACAGAATCCTTAGCATTACCACTGAAATTTGTGCGATTGTTTCAATTCTTCCTTATGTTGAGCTCATATGGAGCATTGTACAAACTATTGTATTATTTAGATGTACAAGTTTTAAATTACGAAATGAAATAACATATAATGTCGTGGAGTATGTGTATAACAACGTTATTTTGACAGACGTTACTCACCCATAACATGACGTTATTTAAAATGTAAAATTTTGAATGTCGTTAATTATCGACTATACTTTAAACGTAAATTAATATAGGTTCTAGGTAAAATATTTCCAAAAAGTTGGTATTTTTGGAAACTGCAATTAATACACTTTAAGAATATGTATTTATCTCAAAATCGAAAATTTTAACCATAAGCCTGGTTTTCGCTTGGCGCACCTCATATGTCTTTTTTTAGCAGTTTAGGTCGTTTTGAGAGTTTGTATAAACAACTTTTTGATGTTTTTGGAAAGATTTTCGCTCTGATCTCGTATTTTAATTTTCAGGTTTCACCGCCCTTTGTGAGAGATACAGTGCGATGCAAAATAAAGGTATAGACCAGTTAACCAAAACATTAAATGATTATCTGGGAGCTATTGTAGAAGGTATTGTGAACTCAGAAGGAGATGTTCTTAAATTCGCAGGTAAATAAGCCGACACAAAGCTAATTGATGTCCGTGATGTCAGAATGCGTATAATCTTGCTAAATTGTCGGTACAAATTTTCTTGAAAAACAGACATTTTAAACATTGTTGTTTCTGTAAGGATCACTAGAAAAGTCGGATAAAAAGGGAACCACAATGGAACTATGTGGATGCCTGAATTTTTTTGTACTTTGCACTAGTTATAGAGTTATTCACCCCGCGTACAATTTACGTAGAAGAAATGATTTCATGAAAAAATACTTAAAGCACACTGTACAGGGTACTGATAAACCACCGGGTACCAAAACACTACAAGGAGTACTGATCTATTGATTTTAGTAACATGTTAAAATTTAACCCAATTATTTATATAATTGCTACGGAATAGTTCACATTTACAGAATGATGGAATATATTAAGCTCCAAACAGCGGTCAACATTCGTAACTTTTGTATGGCCGTCATCACAATATTGTTGATAAGTTTGATGCCTCTGTGTCCAGGATTGCCCTAGATGTATTTGACGTCCCATACTTTCATGTTTTGATTACAAACGTGGCGGGTGTAGCTAGCTAAACAGGAGGCGCTTTCCCTTTCGGAGCATCCGGCCTCACTTCCCTGGTGGAAGTTCACGTGTCTAACCAAACTTATCATTTGCTTCCGGATTGTGATTCGGACATGGATTAGTATGTTTGTTTTTGACTAAGAAGCTTTGAACAAAACCTTGAGAATAAAGATTATGAGATAAACTGTCTTTGTGGAAATGTTCATTAAAATTAATTACATTGTCTACAAACAGGTGATGCGATATTGGCGGTTTGGAGAGTTAACACAACCAATGAACTATCAGCAGCCGTGGCTAAGGTCGTCAGGTGCTGTTTGGATATTCAATCAAGGTGTGGAGAGTGGAAAACTGACATTGGAGTTACTCTTACTGTAAAAATGGGTGAGTCATTCGGATGAATCCTGAAATCAGCGACATATAATTCTGTTTTATATACATGTATAGTACAGGCCTGTCAAAAGTTTTACACCGAGCTAACGCTAAGGTTTCGAGGCTTGAATGCTAAGGACCGAGATGTTTGTAGTTAGTGGCCCAAAAAATGCCGAAATATAGATGGCAGCCGGCGAAAAGCTTTCGCGACGTAGGTAAAGAAGGGCGAAGTGTCCTGCAATCTGCTAACTTAATCTTTAACTTTCGACAAGTGTACACTGTATGTTGTGCAGTAATTGAAATGAGTATAAGTCTAGGTCAATCAATTTTAGTCTTAATTCCATGTGCTATTTTCACAAATTCATTCCATTTTGATTCCATTATTGTTATTATCAGTATGTTGGAGCAATGTAGGAAAATTGGCGGGGAAAATGTGTTCAAAATGTGTTTGGTGTACGTCTACGACCCGATGTAACCAATGAGATGTTTATATGGAATTCATATAAACACTTTGTAAAACCCTTCTTTATTTCATATAAAACTATACATTTTTAGAAAAGTTCTATTTTTCGAGCAATTGATATAAAATTTATAAAATTTTCACTGATAAATCCAAAATAAGTGGTAGTTTCTTTCAATAGTTTTCATATAATACCCCGTTCCATAAGGTTTTGCGCCTCCAGGAAGTTTAAGAAATACATGCAGTTAGTTTTCCAATGAAAAGGGCACCAAAGTTTCTTGTATTTTGATTGGAAGTTATTTCCTGTTTCAGGAGTGTCGTCTGGTGAGATGAACGTTACGTTTCTAGGCAACAATGAGTTCCGAGTGTACGTAGAACTGGGTAAAGCCGTGTCAGATGTGAATGCTGCTGAACATTTTTGTCAGTCCGGTTATGTAGTGTTGTCCCCGGAAGCTTGGAATCTACTTCAACAAGAAAACATCGGCTGGAACTTTGAAACAATGGACGACGGAAAGCATATTCGTGTATGATATTTGAATTTCACTATTGATAATTTTTACGTTGATACAAAATCATATAATTTTTCATTATTTGGAAACCTTAGAATTATTGTTATTTAAGATTTGTAATTTGTTTATCAATATGCGCGGTTGTTCGTCAGAGTTCGTTAAATAATAGTCGGGATCCTACAAAAGTATTCCAATAATATTTCTGGATATTTCAGTTTATTCAATTCTAGTCAAAATTGTTTTAGAATTAGTAGTCGCAGTTTGTTTTGTTTTATGAATTCACGTGTGTATCGTGTTCTGTTTCAGTTGCTTTTATTATTATATATCAATGGCTTTTTGTAATTTTTATCAGAATTAAACATTGTTATTTTGAACCTTTTACTGTTTTACTTTAAGGTATTGTCAGAAAGCACAGTATCATTGGAAGGTTTGATGGGATTACCTGCAAAGGGATTCTTTAAACGTAAGTATTTACGCACGCGTCTGAGTGTTACGGTTATTATTATTATTATTATTATTATTATAACCAAAGTAATCAAAAACAAATATACCCATCCATGTCCAAATCACAATCCAGAAGCAAAGTAAAAACTTTGGAACTGACAAGTTAGGTTAGACACGTGAACTTCCATATATAACATATTTTTAAAAGTTAATCTTTGTAATTTGATCAACAAATATTAATATATTCTATGGTATAATTGGCTATTTAGTTGTGAATTGCGATGTATTGGATTCTAAATACGTGACACATAGGCAAATTTCACCAACTAAACGTTTTTTTCTAATAAATATTTGTTTATTTCAGGAAATAGAAAAAATGCAATAGCAATGAGTTTTATTGCCAAATCGTCTTTAATGTCCAAAGAAAGTACGGACCCAGAACAGAAGAAAGTCGAGGTAATGGCGGTAAAGGAGAGACTAAGAGCATTGAAAGAACATCACCAACAGGTTGAAGGATCTGATAGCGTGCAGACTGTACCAACTATTACAGTTGAGAACGATACCGAAACCATCAATAAAGCAGAAGCTGCATCAAACGGAAATGGAAACGATTCCGAACCAGCAGCTGCCCCTACTGGAGCAAAACCCAAATTGGCTAAAGCGTTTGGAAGTAAATTAGGAAAAGGCGGCATTGCAAGATGTAAGGTTTGCTATGTTAAGGTCATTTCTTATTTTAAAAAACCCCGGATAGTTTAAATAAATGTCCATTAAAAGAAAAGGGCTTATATAAAAAGATTGAAAGTTGTACAACTCCTTTCAACTGTTAGTAGAAATCACACATGTATTTAATTTCGTTCCAAAAAAGCAAATCCACATTTCAATTAGTAATAACGATTACAAGCGCCATTTTACGGCAAGTCAATGTATTTTAGGGAAACTGCCATAGATATATTTTTGGTATTGGTATTCTAGCTTCAGTTGATGTGTTTTCCTTTTCAAGCTTCATTGATGTTGTATATTAATTTCAGTAAGAAACGTTGTGAAAACTGTGACAGAAATGAGATTAGATGAAGCACTTCGCCTTTATATATTGCCGCCAGTTCTGAAAAAGGTATTTATATCACAAAAGTTTGTAGGGTCAGAACCTTACCCAATAATATAAACCAAATAGCCCACAGTATAATAGTTTTATTGGAATTGTTCATCTAGTCAGCGCCCTAAATAATCTTCAATACGTCAAAATGTGTTTCATAGTAGTGGCAACTAGACGTCTCATAGTCCTGCAAGTAGAGAAAGCGAAGAAAAATAGTAATATACATACTTTGAAGCTTTTCTGAACATTTTCGTATAAAAAACTGAAGGAACTAATAAACTTGAAACTTTATTATCCAATATCTTATTATCGCGACTATAAGCACATGGTAAACCAATTTTTAGACATATAAGTATAAGTATAACACATGATTTTCATCTGCACTTTCGGTACTGTTATTAATATTAATATAAAAATAATGTGAAATATCGAGAGTCTAATATACAGGAACATGGTAGTTTTCAACTTGCAACTGGATTTTCAAAGAATGTAACAAGAAATTTAATACATCTAATACTAAAGTATAAATTGTTTTCTACCTTCGATTATTTTAATGAATAACACTAATCCATGTCCGAATCACAATCCAGAAGCAAAGTAAAACTTTAGAACTGCCAAGTTATGTTAGACACGCGTACTTCTACCAGGGAAGTGAGGCCGGGTGCTCCGGAAGGGTAAGCACCTCCTGTATAGCTAGCTACACCCGCCACGTGTGTAATCAAAATTGTGTGAAAGAAACATGGAACTATATCCAGGGCAATCCTGGACAAAGAGACATGTTGGCACAAACACATACCGTTGGTTATATATCTGAAATTCATGCTATTTTGTACCGTTGACGTTTCGCACCAAGAAAGACGGTGACAAGAAAAAGAAATCTAGAGGATGGAATTCATAATCATATGCCTTACATATAAAAAACAAACACACTTATCAATGTCAGAATCACAATTCAGAGGCAAAGTAAAAACTTACAAGTTAGGTTAGACACATGAATTCCACCAGGGGAGTGAGGTCGGGTGCCGCGGAAACGCAGGAATTCTATTCATTTTCAACCAATGGCCAGTACCATCAGGATTGTGTTTTATAACGTTGTATTTTTCAGTTGGATGACGGACAGCCATTAGAATATCTATCAGAAATGAGACAAGTATCTATTGTATTTATGAACATGTACTGGATGAAGAAATGAACGTTACAAATCTGTTACAAAGGATATTTGATGTGGTTTACTCCAATACAAAGGCTATGTATGGTAAGAATTTTATTTTTAATAAAAATGTAATAATTGTTTGAGGAAATAATGCAGAATCAGTTGGCTTTTAAGAACAATTACAATGTAACAATATAAACTTTTTTCTTATTTTTTCGATAATCAATTTTGATTCATGTATCAAAATAAATATGTTTGATGGTGTTTTCATTGTGTGTATATTTATATATTTTCAGGTTGCTTAAACAAAGTATTCCTCTTTGATAAGGTAAGTACAGATTGGGAATATTTATAATAATTATCACATTTTGTTTCAATTAATAAAACATTCACAAATACACATATTCCTATAATGCATATAAAAGTTAAGCTAATTCTTATAGAAAATAACATGGGTATATTGTGTTTTTCGTGGACTTAAATAGATTTGCAGTTTGACAATTTTCTTATCGTTCCTGTTTACTTACTTCTGTCAAATATATTTCATCAACTTTTTATGTGTAATTATATATTTATACAAAGGTTGTTTACGTTGTTATGATGAAATGAAGCATACATTCACTATCTGTGTTTCAGGGCTGTACATTTCTAGTAATATTTGGACTTCCTGGTTTTAAGCACGAACGATTGCGCACATGCATTAATTTGCTCTTTTAAAATGCACACGATTTTAAAGAATGTACAAGGAGTCATGTAAGTATTATAATTAAATAATCCACCATATTTGTGTTTTACACTTATATTGGACCATTATACTTATAATACATAGAATATTAACGACAATAAGGCATGCAAACTTTGCGGTCCATTGTTTTTAGAATTTTGTTTTGTTGGATTATCCTTGTACTGGCCACTTCAATATAAGTAAATAAATATTCGCACAATGCCAATGCCTCATTAAACTTTATCTTTAAGATATTATATATCGTACTTCATTTAATTTCAGAGGAGTATCAATCGGCGTAACTACAGGAACTACATTTTGCGGCGTAGTAGGACATACAAATCGCCACGAGTACTCAGGTATGTAATTACTTATATCAGGGGATATAATTATTCGCGTCCGAGATTTTTATGACAATTAATATATCTTTTTCATTATAATTAAAGTTTTTCAATGTAAAATGTTGATCTTTAAAGCAGTTTAAAGGCATATGCTATAAAATAGAACCACCATTCAAAACAAGCTAATTTTTTTCACTGTTTGTTCTATATGAACATGCAAACAAAAATATGCAAAAATAATGGTAGGTCACCGCATGTAATTTTTCAACAACTCTTGTTCAGTATATGCAGTATTTCAAGGATTTTGCATTTTTACCCCAAAATCGGTATAATTGAAAAATCAACCTCAAACAAACTCAAGAAATTCATTAAAATGTTATAATCAGCAAAAATACATCATACCCATATTTAACATGTTAAAAAATGTTAAAGTTGGCAGTTCAATACACATTTATTAAAATAATTGGTAAAAAATACATTGGAGGTAGAGCTCATTTTACCGCCTTTTTCACGAAAATTCCATACATTTTCATGTATAAAAAAAATCTACCATTCGAAATCTTTTCAAATTCTGCCAAAAGCTTAACCAGACTATATACTTCACAAAAACAAAGAAAAATTGATAGGTCACCAGGATATTTTAGGATTTAAAAATAAAAAATTATCCCTACCCCCATGATTTTTTCAAATTTTCCATTGAAAAAAAATGAAAAAAAATCCCCAAAAGGTTTTCTCTCTTCAGTTAATTCAAATATTAGCATCAGATTCAAGATAATACACAAAACAAAGCAAAACAAAGTATATTTTTACATATAATTTACAATATTAATCTTTGTTTTATAATCTGAATATTAAAAATAGATTCATAATTATCGTAAAAAATATCTGTGAGTCTTTAAGATTTCAAAAACTCCAATGAAAAGAATAAAACAGAACAGTTTTGTTCAACCATGTCGACATTCTAATATTTCTTGGAACTTACATAAATTTCCATTACTTTGTGGTGTGGTCAAAGAGAGAAAACTCTATACCATGGTAAGTTTACATTTTGTGCATCTGCGCTAGTAATACTCGCATTATAGGCCGTACCGTTTTTCGTTTTGGATTACACAAGATAGATAGAACCTAATTGCTACAACGGTGTGATGAAATTTGGACAATTCACCGTTGTATGGTTTCCATTTGTTTATATTTACTGTAAATAGATATCATTTAATCATTTTTCGAAGCTAGTGGTTGAGAAGTACGTTCGGGTTCCACAACAGTTGGACCAGATTTGTTCATTTGAATCATGCGGGCAGAACATACTTCTCGCCTTTTCTTAATAAACCGTCCTCTTCTTCTAAGAGGCATTTTGATCAATAATTTTACGATTTATACGATTTATATTGCCGAATACTGATTAAAAGAAAGCCGGATGTTTACAGTTGCTCCGCCGATCTTCGTCTACTGCTAGTATATCCCTTCATTTGAAATGTCTCACCACTTACACAGACAATAACGTAAACAGAGTTGTAGCCCCTGGATGCGCGGATTCGGTGCGCAATGAAAAAACCCGAAAATGCCTTTAACGAAAATGTTTTAAGTGTATCTGGATAAAACAAAACTACTGTAAATGTATTTTCTCGGGGGTCAAATTTTCGCGCTATTTTAATTCCAGAACTTTTTGCGGGATGAAATATTAGCAGATTTATGAAACTGACTATAAGATCGATAACCACGAATCTGACTATTCAGTGAATAGTGTCTGATTCTGTTTGCAGACATTATTGTACCTAATACTTTAATGTGTTATTTTATGTGTGGTACAAATCTATTTTCATGGAAAAGTTTTGACCACGAAATAAGTGGAAATTAGTACACCGCGAATAAAAATTATTTGCTTTTTGTTGCAGTAATTGGAAGAAAGGTTAACATGGCGGCACGTTTAATGATGCATTACCCTGGCAAAGTAACGTGTGATGATGATACCTTCCAGTGGTCACGACTTCCCGCCACACATTTTGAAATTCTTGCCACAAAAAGGATGAAAGGACTGAGAAATGTTGGAACTATCCGAGAGTTTTTTGACGTTGATGACAGTACCTCTTCTAACCTCTCAAGCGTTCCATATTTCCAATATCCACTATTAGGTATGATAACAAGAACAAAAATGAAGATCATTACACTTTTTACAAATATTTATTTGTTATGACACTATTCTGCTTATTTACATTTTTATACTTAATTTGATTGCGAAGTTTTTCGATTTATAAAGAATCAAAACAAACATACAATACATGTGTCCAAATCACGATTTCAAACAAAGAAAGTAAAAATTTGGAAAACTGACAAGTTGAATTAAATACGAGGATTTGCACCAGGAAAGTGAGTCCGGGTGCTCCGGAATAGTAACTCCATCATGTAAACGGGATTGGAATGATTTTCATCAGTTGTAGTTCTCGAACATCTTATTAACGTTTACAGTTAAGCTTTGATTTGAAAGTGTTCAAATAATTTTATCGAACCGTATAAAAAGGTTATCACTACAATGTGTATTGTTCTTACATGTTGCCATTGTTTGTGGATTGACGTATTGTAGGACGAGAGAAAGAAATAGGCATCTTTATGCAGCAACTGGAAAAAATAAATGAAGATAATGAGCAGGGACCAAATAAAAGTCATAGACACATAGTATTCGTGGGAGCATCTGGTATTGGCAAAACAAGATTGCTCAATACTATTATTATGAAAGCCGAGGAACAAAAATTCAGGTAGATTCTATACTGACATAGTGTTTATATTGGATTACAATATTAATCAAACTTGCTGTAGCGATAGTAATTATACGTGTAAAAGACCACATATCCTTTATGATCAGTGTCTGTAAGTCACTTTGCTTTATGCTGTCAACAACAACATTTGTATTTGCGCTGGACATTAACAATAATGCTCGTACAAAGTCGCAAGCTTTAAATTAAATTATAATCAGTGAACCCAATATGTTTTTTTCTATTTCTATTATTTATTAACTTTGTGTCGTGGTGGTTTTTTTTTATATATATATATCTTTGTTCTATTATATTTTTGCTTTACTGATCCATGATTATCTTCATGTATTTATCATTTAGAGTAGTTTCAGTGGCTCTGAAGCTGAACGATGCATGTCAACCACATAAGCTATCAAGACATATAGTCCGTATGGCTTTGTCTGCAGCAGGATATTCACGTTATATAGATAAAGAACCAGCAATTGTGGAGGCTCTAAATACAAGACAGCTACTTAGTTCACTTTACTTAATAAACGAAATTCTGGACACACAGGTAACTTAACTTTTAGTGCCATATTTGGTCTCTAACCAGCTTTATTTATTTATTTATTTATATGCATGTATTTATTTTATTTATTTATTTATTTATTTATTTATTTATTTATTTATAGTGTCTAGTAAGAAATTTTATCTATTGTATTATTTAGTATGAATAGAATTTTAGTTATCATATTATAGTGTACACTCTGACGGAACTTTGAACAGCCGGGCCCTGAAAGCCTTTGCTTGTTGTGTGTCATTTATATGGACTGAAGCACTGTTTTAGAAAAAAAATTGTTTTGTACAATTAAAATTATTATCCGTATAAAGATTTTTTAATTTAAATTTGAAATAGTTTAGTAATTTTATATTTATCAATTTTAGATTTACATGCATTTTAATTTGTCTACATGCATAAATCCTAAATGTTTTAGAGAGTCAATAAAATTATCTTATCAACAAATTTATGTTTTATGTTCAAAGTGTCGTAATGAAGACTTGAAATCGTGTATTTATGTTTTAACGAAAGATTTTTTGTTCGCAGTATGCCAACCCAAATATCGGAGTTAAACAAGACGAAGAAAATAGAAAAAGGAAATTAATACTTAGTTGTATCGTTAGACAGGTATCTAAGTTTTGATGACCATTTGAAATAAATTGATATGTAAATCAAATGCACTTTTTACACCACCCCTAGAAAACACAATATTTATGGCATTTCACGCATTTTACATTTCATTTTGTTTTATTTTGTTTTAAAGTGTTTGCCATCATAAAACTGTATTTACACCTTTTTACGAAAAAATCTTTCATTTGACGATAATTTTATGATCTTTGCGAAGTACATTTTACTATTTATATGCGAAAAGGGTTCATTAAAACAATTCGTCTGTTGCAATATTGAAAAAAATATTTTATGAAAATTGCGTAACTGTTCGCGATGCATAGCATGACGTCATTATATGACTAAGGGAGTACGTCATTAAAATGGAATAGCCATGGGTATATCGTTTGTGTTTCATATGAAGGAAAACGCGGATCATGTTACAATAAAATGTTTTATGTCTTTCAGTGTTTGGAGGTCATTGGTACAGTAGTAATTGCAGTAGATGATGCACAGAATATTGACACTGAGTCATGGTCATTTCTTGCACGCGTGATTAATTTTCGGCGTGCATTTGTTATATGCACGGTACGTCCAGTTACCATAGAAACACCACCTTGTCCAGCTGCTCTGGAAATATTTGACGACAAAGATGTTATTGTACAGGACATTGGCGGCATTGAAATGAAATATTTGTGTGCTTTAGCTTGTCAGCTAATGGAAGTAACTCGGATTCCAAAAGACCTAGAAAGGTATATAAAGTCCGTGTTAATGTGAAGCAATGATTGACGTGTGGCGTAAATCTCATTACTGGCCATTAATTACGAAAGCGTGTCAAAAGAGAGTTTAGTTATTAAGTAACCTTGCTTACAAAATCTACAAACTTTCTTTTAACAAAATAGTCTATCAGCCATTTTACTGAATATATACCTTGTTTTCTCACCTACCCAACCGATTTTTAATTATTACATTTTTATCTCACCCTAGTTGTTCTACACTCTATCGTAATATCTTGGAATTTTGGACTCTAAAACTGCGGTAAAAATAAATAATTTCTGAGCTCAATATTTTCCCGAAATTAATTATTTCCGTATCACTTTCACGTCTCAGATATGTATAAAGACAATACATTGTATATGAATAGCTAAAACTAGTATCTAAATACCAAAACTAATGACAATTAAGTAAATTTTCTTCAAATAGGCAAATTAGGTTAAACACGAGGACTATTACCGGGGAAGTATTGACAGATGCCATATTCAAAACTTGTCCGAATGGCTTTTATTTATTTTGTCTTTTAGAGACTTGAAACAATACCTGTCCCTTGATCTTATCCTAACTCTGGTGATGTATTTTTGTCTCTTAGGAACAGGGTTTTGTGAGGCAGTTATATTAAGCCTATGTAACAGTCACAAGTACAAGATTTTAAGTTTTTTCCTTACAGTAGTTTGACTAATTTTTTTTCAGAATATTGCGCACCCGTTCCCAAGGTGTCCCATTCTGGTGTGAACAACTGTTAATAGACATGGCAAGTAGGAAACAAATTATTATTGTAAACCATGATGGAGATTTGAAAATGTTGGAAAACTCCATTTCACCGAATAAAGATCAAATTGCAAGATTAGCCAATCATGAAGAATTCGCTGCAGAGGAGTCCAAACGAAAGAAATCATTCTTTCTCACTACTGACTTAGTATGTATTCTGGTGTTTAAATTACCGTGTATGTCCACTTTTGCTGTAGTTAGGAATATTGTATGTCCACTTTTGCTGTAGTTAGGAATATTGTATGTCCATTTTTGCTGTAGTTAGGAATATTGTATGTCCACTTTTGCTGTAGTTAGGAATATTGTACGTCCACTTTTGCTGTATTTAGGAATATTGTATGTCCACTTTTGCTGTAGTTAGGAATATTGTATGTCCATTTTTGCTGTAGTTAGGAATATTGTATGTCCACTTTTGCTGTAGTTAGGAATATTGTACGTCCACTTTTGCTGTATTTAGGAATATTGTATGTCCACTGTTGCTGTAGTTAGGAATATTGTATGTCCACTGTTGCTGTAGTTAGGAATATTAGACTATATTGTATGTCCACTTTTGCTGTATTTAGGAATATTGTATGTCCAATTTTGCTGTAATAAGGAATATTAAGAAACCATCCGCAGAAATAGTGCCCTTTCACAACAAATATGTAACGACAGGCAATAGCAATGAAAAATGAAAAGACTTACCTTTTTCATATTCTATTTCTATAAAAGATAAGATTGCATATTATACCAGTGTAAGAATTTTTTGTTGAAATTTTGCGTTATGGCATAAATATTTCGTTAATATTGTATGTATCCTCAGTTCTAAGGGGTCTTATTAATTTATCATTGTTTAGGCAATTAAGGCACTGTAAATCGGGAAATATTCGCTTTCGTTAACTGTCGTGTAACTTAATTCTTGAGAGTTACAAAACCAATATAAACTAAACAATACTTGAATATTTGATTTCGATACACTAGTAATTCTTGTATATTACTTGCACTCACTATCATAATCCAACCAAGTGAAAATCGAGTACTTCATCATTTTGAAATTACGATTCACATGAAAATGAACTGACTAGAAAAATTTTCGATTTACAGTATAGATCTATTATCTACAATTATAATTTTCACAAATTTCCAATTAAATTGTTTTTGTTTTTGAAGCCAGATGGAAGTGCGAGTTCTGAGTTTTTGGCTGACCTTGGCTACGTACATACCAAACCTACCAAAAGTTCCTCCAATTTAGAGAGGATGCTATATTTGCTCCTGGTATTATCCCAGAGGATATTCCAATTCCTCCTTCAATGAAAGGTAATTAAGCTAAGTTTCTAAGTCACCGTGATTGGTTCTTTAATTGATATTCTAAATGTCCAAAAAAGAGTTTGCAATGTTTTCCAATAATTTTTAATTAGGTAATTTTATGCTTCGCCATTTCATGATATATTTTACGATATACCATGGGTAGATGTTGATTATTTCTTAATGTTAAACATTTTACATTAATGCATAATAACAAAATACTGGCCTTTGATTATAATTAAGAAATAATCAACATTTACCAGTGGTATACCACGGGTAAATGTTGATCATTTCAATTCTAACATGACTTGGATGAAAAAATTTAAATCAACATTGCGAACTCTTTCTGCGGAAGTAAATTTTACTATCTATTGAAACAATTCGGCTGTTGAGATTACCTCCATTGAAATAAATGATTTTATAAATGAAAATTACGTCATAACCATTGTTCGCGACACAAAGCATTATGTCATAAGATACGCAAGGAGTACCTCATTAAAATGGAACAGCGATGGGTATACCTATTGTTATACAACAGCTAACTCTCTTTATGTTTCATATGAAGGAAACGCAGGTCATGTTAGAATCGACAGTATACCATGTAGATGTTGATTATTTTTAATTTTTAAACATTTGAAACTAAAGCATAATAACACAATACTGACCCTAGATGATAATGTATGCCATATTTCCGATTCATTCACCATTGTTTTACGTTATAGATCTTATCATGGCTCGTTTAGATTCCATGAGAGCCACTGACCAGTTGGTCGTAAAATGTGCCACAGTACTTGGTAAATGCTTTACACGGGACATGCTAGAAACTGTGCTTCCGAAAGTTCAAAGAGTGAAAGCAAGAAAATCATTTAAAAGATTACACGAAGGTGGAATTCTTGAATGTGCAACTGTTCCAAGTATGCGCCACAAGCAGTCATCCAGCTTTCGACGAGACAGTTTGCTCCGTGAGGGTTGTTATTGCTCACGAGTAGATATTGGCATAGGTGAAAATGTTTGTGATAATATGAGGTTCAAAAACCTGCTGTTGAGAGATACCGCGTATGAAATTTTGATGGAAAGTCAAAGAAAAGAGCTTCATGAAAAAGCAGCACAATATTTAGAGAAACAGGCGGACGAATTCCGAAACAACTTACCATATTTTTTACTGGAAAGAGATCCACCGTCAAGCCAAGAAGCACGCCAGGTTACAGGTAACATAACGTCAAAGAACTATTATTATAGTGATGATTCATTTGTTAATAAAGCATTATTAAACCATATTTAAACATGGACCCATCTGATAAATAGTTTAAATTGTCATCTTATTTAAAGTTGTCGTTTTGTTTATTCATTTCGAGGCATCAGATCCACTTCAGGAGAAAGCATGATTACAAAAAATAGAACTGTGCTTTTGTAAATGAAAATGCCATTAAATTGAAAGAAAATGAAATAAATTGACGCAAAAAGAAAAAAGGTAAAATTTAGAGTATTGAAATGACCATATTTGAAAAGTAGCGCGTTATCAAGTATCTCTTTTCATCTCAATTTGATATTCAGAGCTTCGCAATAGTTAGGTAACAAAGTTTAATACAGGAAATTTGAGTCTCTCCATGTGAATAATTCTTTAATTTGATTACTACAATATCCGTTGCATAAGAGTTATAAATATTACATATCTTGTGTTTGCTTCTGTTTTCAGTTATAGTCTTTCTTATAAAAGTAGTTTATTTTGCAGTTTCAGTAAGAAGACCGTTCTATATGTCTAACAGAATAATGGATAATCCAGATAAACAGGCCGAAAGATACATCAGACGACGCAGAAGAAGACGGGCAATTGTCACTACTAATGAGTAATGTTTCTGATAAATTATTTCAACTACGATACATAGATATGCTTTCAGATAAATTATTTCAACTACGACACATAGATATGCGTGGCATTTGATACTGTCTGTCTTTCAATTTCCCATTGATAAGTTTGATGTTTCTGTGTCCGGGGTTGCCCTGGATATATTTTACGTACCATTAATCAATGTTCCTTTCACACAATTTTGATTACACGCTGGGCGGGTGTAGCTAACTAAACAGGAGGTGCTTACCCTTCCGGAGCACCCGGCCTCACTTCCCGTGTCTAACTTGACTTGTCAGTTGTCAGTTTTTACTTTGCTCCTGGATTGTGTTTCGGACATGGATTACTATGTTTGTTTTAATCATCTATCTGTAGAATATTGTTGGTCATTAATATTAATATTAATGTTTCGGCCACAACACTTCATATTGAGGTTTAGGAGTAAATGTTTAAAATCAAACATTTAAGTTCAATTTCTGACAATACTGATCAAAAGAAGTTATAATTGTTTTAATCATTCATTTTATACCGTGGCTTGAAGTTTAGAATAAGATTTCAGTAATTTACAGGATACTGTAAACTTGAAAATCAGCGCTATCTTTATAAAGTTGATCACTTCATCAGAAATATACGTTTTTCATAGTCTTTATATCGATATCTAACATTTGCGCCTCCTGTAGTGAAAAATAAATTAATTTTGCATGTTTAACTAATATATTTTCATCAATATGTACTATGGAGTATACATTTTTTATGTAATATGTAAATTATTAATGTGCATTTCAAAATTTACATAACAATATTTATATGTATATGTACGTACTTTCTATTTTAACGATTGTTTTGTTGGTGGATTTTGTATGTGGAACTATTATTTTTCAGCAATATATGCAAATGAACGGCTCCATATATTGTGTAAACTTTAAATACATTGTAGTTTATAACAGTATGCCTTGCAAATGCAAAATATAAACACAATATCGATATCGAAGATGTACAGCTACTTCCTGGACTTGACAAAGTATTTCTATAAATTTGTTTTTTTATGTACACAAATAATACGACATTGGATCACATGGATTCCATGTGTCAAACACATTTTAGATATTTCAATGATATATTATAATTTTATATTTTAGGGTGATTGGGCCAATGCTTCGAAAGCTTCTTGAAGCGATCACCAATGACAATGCAACAGAGATGTTATTGAAAGATCTACTACCACTTTACAACGATATCATATTCCACTGGAAATCTGCCAACAGAATGTTGCACGTTATTGGACTATTATTAGAAGCCATTTCTGTTGCACTTGCTATTAGAAACACTGCAATGGTAAAAATATAAGTCGATCAAATTGAATATTTATTCATTTCAAATTTGGCATCAAGTTTGATAATGTTGACCAATAAACTATTTAATATTTTTAATAACAATGTTTGTTTTTAAACGCCCAAACTTTAGTTTTATTGGATCAATAGAGAAAAGCTATAATTTTTATTGAACAGCTAGAGCCATGCAATTTTATATAGATTCCAAATGCAAATTTCTACTACATCTTACCTTAAAATATTTAACGGCATGAAGAAAGTGTAGAGTCTTTCTTTCTCGCTTGTATTGATAGACATTTTTATAATCTTATTGCAATGCACTATGCCGTTACTTATAGACAATATTTTAATTGTCAAATTTGATGGCAATGTCTACAGACAAAATATTTCGACTGCTATTGGTTATTGGCAGTGTACTACTCCAAGCGTAAATCTAATCAGCCACTTTTCTGCATTTTGACTGAAAACGCCGGATAGAATCGATTACGCTCTAGCTACGGAGGTGGGTGGGTCATAATTTATAACCCTGAGTATTGGCCTGACGTATTTTAAACAAAGTGTCTTAAAGTTAACGAGACATTGTTCATTGTGCATATTTTTTTTTCTTATCTCGTTTATGTTTCTTTTATTAACATTTATTTTTGTTATACGTTTTGGTTCCTATTGCCTATTGTATTGTGAGTTTTTTTTAGTTTTACTATTGTCATGTAGGTAATCATTTTCATATGTTGTTTTCGCTTCTTTTTAGAAGTATTATAACCAGAAATATCATATTTTTTCTGTTGTTGTTGTTGTTATTATGAATCGTCTTGTTTTAAAATCCAAGATATTACAGTTATACTGTATGACGTAAATACCACCTTGTTATTGAACGCTCTTTTGCTTTTAAATAGGCCACAAACATGATCAATGAAGTACAGTCGGTGTTTGAATCATTAACCCTGCCAGAAAGTGAATACTTTGATACGGATGCAAAACTTGTGTTTGAAGCAAAACTAAAGAGATTAAAAGCAAAGGTATGATAAATCAATATTTGTAAAAAGTAAAATGTTTTCTTATTCCCAATTAGGATGATTTTTTAAATCAATTTTCTGACCCCTCAACAAAAATGTTTATACTTATTAACTATTAATACAAATGTATTGTACAAATGCGTGTCTGTTGTACTCACATGATACTTTTGTATATTAAAAATGACAAATTGCATTTTCATGCTGAGATTTTTCATTATCCATTTCTTCCATCAGACTACCATGTATAAAAACTGAAATTTTACACATTTACACACACGTGTGGTTTCTGTTGTTATATATGGAACAGACCAATTTTTTTATTATGGCGAGATTTCTTCATAGTCATTTCTTCCTTCAGACTGTCCTTTGTCTCACAACGACAACGTTTTACTCACGGTGTTTGTTTTAAATTCTGTTGCAGACGCATTATTTATCAGATGAGGGTGAAACAGCTTTCAAATACATGAGCGAAGCAATGACATTATTAGGATTAAAAGAAGCATCAGATACATACAACGACAGAAATCTGCTCAGGCGTGAAAGAATCAAATTATTCTTTATCAGATTATCAACAAAAGAACGGAAGTAAGTTATCCATTCATACTGTATGTATACTAGTAACAGGAGTGAACATAGAAATATGCAGTTAAAACCTGATGCTCATAAATCTATAACAAGTAACACCACAAACGCATGAAAAAAGAATACACAACGACACATTTCGAATCGCTGATTTTGCCAGACACTAGATGAATTTAGGTGAAATTACGTAATATGTAGCTAAAACATGTACTTAGCTATAGCCAAAACAACTATAGCCATCTTAAATAGCCAATGAAGTCATATAGGAAGACGTGCGACAGAAAACATCGGATACAATAGTACTAATACATGTCTAAATCACAATCCAGAAGCAAAGGTAAAAACTTTGAAACTGACAAGTTTGGTTTAACACGTGAACTTCCAGCAGGGAAGTGATGCTCCAGCGTATTGAAGGGTAAGTATAACCTGATTAGCTAGCTACACCTGCGACGTGTATAATCAAAATTGCAAGTGAAAGGAACATGGAACTATGAGACTTCAAATATATACAGTGCAATCCTGGACACAGAAACGTCAAACTTATCAACAATACTGTGGTGACGGCCATAAAAATTGTAGTGTGAACAAGCTCTACCATAGCGTATTGGGAAATAAATACACCATAAACAAAAGACGCCGGTATATTGCTGGATAGAAAAGAAATACTGACAATAGAAAAATTGAAGTCATCACGTTTGTCATACATGTTTGAACGTAGCCTTTGAACAAATTGAAGAACAAATTGGGCGTTAGAATATGGCATCAAATGGCGTTGTAAACTGATCGAATGGCTATGAAATAAAATCAAAATTGATCTTTTCCTTTTTATAGAGAGATTACCAGGAAGACTATAGAACAGGGATATTGTTTGGATGAGCTATATCGAATGGACAAGAAAAGAGGAAACGAAATTGGAATGGAAATAAATGCGTTACAGCAACTTAAGAAAGTCTACGGGAGACCTTGTCATCTACATCAGGTAAAAACTAAACATAAACAGGATATTTATACCCCCGCTTAAAAAGTGGGGGGTATATAGTGATAGGGGTGTCCGTCCGTGTGTCCGTCCGTCCTTCCGTTACACCTTAGAGTACCTATCTCTTATCCGCAACTCCTCCTAAACCCTTCAATGGATTTTCATGAAACTTTCACACAATCTTTGTGATAATGTAGATGTGCACCTCTTATTTAAAAATTTGATCCGATGGGTTTTTGGGAGCGGGGGTTTTTTGTGAGCTTGTGGCTCACAATTTTTCTAGTTTTGTCATATGTTCACCCACAAAATCTGGACTAAAAACAGTTTGGAGGTAACACATCACAAATGCTTATCGTATTTTTGGTTTAAAGATAAAATGTTTTAAATTGTTGTCTATTGAATTAAGATAAGTCTGCTGACCAGTACATGAATATGTTTCACGAAGAAAAGATATGTGTTCGTTGAAATAAGATTAATAAATATGAAACACAATTTCATTTTTTTCCTCTTTTTTGCTCAGCGTAATGATTTAAATATTAGACTTAAGGAGGCTCGAGTGAAATAAATTTTAGGAGCGAGTCGCTAGACTGGTCCCCGTCACCAAACATGATGACGTAAAACGTTTTTTGTTATCTACTATTTTAATCAGTAAATAAATCACACATACGTGTTAATATTCTGATATATATTCAAAAGCATATGTAAAGATGTAATTACAGCTTTATTTAAAATAACGGTGATAACGTCACATGCGTGTACGACATATGACGTTTTACGGCATTCATACATCAAAGCAGCAGCTAACCTAGACATAAGAAAGAAAAATACAATTAAATACAAAACCAAAATGCCAAAAATCACAAGGAATGGTACTTAAAATCTATTTAATCATACGTTTATGCTACATCGGATTTATCTACCGCGATTTTCCTTGTAATGTCGACATCAGTGACATCAAAACGCACCGACCGTCGAAGGTCACAACTCCGTCATCTTGCTCGGTACAGGCCGAGTGTTAAACTTACGCTAGTCAGTCAGCTAACACTGAACGAGGTATGCAGACAAACAAATTTAGTAAGACATCCGTTTTATTAGATATTTACTTGTGTCTGTGACGTCTAACATTTTGGGGTCACAGCCAGTGATGTTTGTTGTTTTGTACTGAAATAGTTACTATGAGATGTGTCCTGTTTCACCTGCATCGTGTGTGTTTTTAAATTTTATTTTCATTGCAACATCAATGGAAGTTGGCTGACTTATGGGTGGATATGAGGATGGAGATTGGTTTATTCAAAGTCATTCAATATAAATGGACCAGATTCATTTAAAAAACAATGTATTGGATCTAAACTCCTTTTCTATATTTATTGATATTTTGTTTTAAAATTTATAATAAATCTAGACCTTAACATTAATTTAAAAAAATAAGAGAAATGTGGCAAGTGATTACCTCTCTACAAGTAGAGCAATGGTTTATAGAGTATAGGAAGCCTCCAGATCAAATCCCTCTCTGACTCTCTTAATGTTTTCACTGTTGACATGCTTGCCAAATATAACCAGAAAATAAGGAACATCTGTGTTCTACTTTTCGTGACCATTGCATGGAATGAATGATTCCTCCTACCGCAGAACAGAATAAACTAGCCCTAGATATAAGAGGGAAGTGATTAAAGTACAAGCCTTGAGTAAAATCAAAATTTTGAATTTGTCTTAGTGATTTATTTCATATTAGTGAATGTTTTAAAAACTGATTTTTAATAAACTACAAAAGTCTACAAAGATGACGACTACAAAAAGTGTGATTTCTTGATGAGGGAATTCAGGGTAAGCAAAGCCAAGTAATCAGATGCTGATTTATGTATGAAAAAGATATAATCTTGACTGCGAAGCCAAGTTACAAAGTAATACATGTATTGGTAAATTAAAATTAACTATATAATCTAATTTTCACATGACAGCTCAGTTTCTCTAAGCAATGTTAATATTATATTCCCCCACTCTATAAGCAATGGGGGTTGGGTCAGGGTGCGTGGGGTCTTGAAATGCTGACTAGGCATGATCAAGAACTGAATGAAGGTAGTGAATTGAACCAAGCAATCAGAAGATGAACACTGACCCACAGTGACATTATATAGAACCCTCGGTCACTGCAACATGTATATTGCATGGGTTTAAAAATCAACAACTTATTTAGCTGGCAACACCTCAATATAAGTGACATAACCTAACCCAGATGGCCAATTGGACCAATCTAAGCAATAACTGGTTAAACTCTCTTAATAACTTTGAATAAATGGCAACAAATTTACATATTTATTGCAAATCTGATATTTAATCACAACTGCAGTTTTTACATTTTAACAAATGATCTCTCACTATCCACACATGTGTAAAGTACAATGCTTTGAAACGTATATGTGTATCTCTTATCCACATGCATTGCTTTAATTCTAAAATATACACTTGTCATGCCTCCTCAAAAAAACACACATAAATTGTCTATACATTAATGAAAGTATGACAATTAAAAATTGTCATCAAACTCCTATAAACACGATCAACTATCCCTGTATTGTAATATATTTGCATATCAAAGTATCATATATATATAATATGTGACAAGTCCATTCATATGATGTGAAGTTATTTCAGAAACTACAGTTGGTCTGCTGCTTTGTTTATATTCATGAAATGGCAGATGAAATCCTGTTATACCTAAAAAATAAAAGAAAATACTTTATAAGAATTGTGTCAATTTGTGACAAAATATAAGTAAAAAGATTACACACACCCAAATTAAAACATATATTTTACCGCTAAATTGAATTGTAAGTATACAATTATGTGTACTAGTAATTAACATAAGAAATATCAGTATTGTAGTCATTACTAGTGGGTGAGGTCATCCTGGTCCAGGCCTTGAAAAAGGGCCCATGTTTTCAATTATTTCAAAATATATAAACAAGAAAGAGTTGAAATTGGATTTATTCAAAACTTAACTTAGGCTAAAATATGGGTCAGTGTTGGTCAACAGACAGTATTATTATGAGACAAAAATATTATTTTGGGGTCAATCCACAAGAACTGAACACTGAATATACTGGTACATATAAAACACATCATAATTGTCACCAAAATAAACTAGTACTGGAGAAAAAATGTACTTTATGCTGTCTTGAATGCATTGATGTACACATAGATTGTTTAAAACATATACAATATTATATAAATTCACACATTTAGCAGAGCTCTGTTTACATATTAAGTATTACATATTGAGTATTTACACTTTGTATGATAGCACTTATCCATGAATCTCAAAAAGTCAAAATCTTGTTCTTGGACCTTACTGATTTCTTAGTTACATACAACAGGAGGGAGGACACACCTGAAAAACCACTTCCTCACCAAGTGCCTTGACTGAGTATCGAACCCCACCCTCCCTGGTGAAAAGCGGGCACTTTTTCACAAGGCTAAAAGGTTCGAACCACAAAGCCTGGCAGTAAATCACTCGATTATATCTACTATATACAACACAACAACATCAAGACTTGCTCAGTCCTGCTACATAATACATGCACATGTAAATTTCCTAAAATTATATACAATGACTATTGACTAACATGGTTAACTGCTGACCATTATCTTTCTATACCTATTAACAGTTTATTTAGTATTGTGGCAGACCAGACTCTATATATGTGGCCAGGTAGCTCAATGGGTGGAGCGTTCCACTAGTACATGTATTGGGAAGATCCTAGGTTCCAGTCTCGGTTTGGCTGCTACATTTTCCCTTTTCAGCTTTCCTCTTACATTTGGGGGCTCGTCCGACTCTGGGAAGTGACAGACAAACAGGTTGGAACCTGGTGCCTGGTTTCGATTCAATGGAGTTGAATCCCAAAAAGGAAGGTAGGAATGTGGCAGACAGGACTTGATAATTTGCCGGGTAGCTCAGTAGGTAGACGCTACCGCTAGTATTTGTAAGGTACCAGGTTCGAGTCCTGGTTTGGCTGTTGCATTTTTTCCATTTCCTTTTACAGTATTTTAACCAAACTAACCCCCCCCCTCATCCATGGAATATTGGGTGAAAAGTATTCTATGCACAGCATAATCATTTTAAGTAATTTTAATTTCCTCTGATATATTTAACAATGGAATTAAATCATCCCGGACACATTTTAACACCCAACTGCCTAGACCTGAAATTCATGGCTCCGAACGGTTTTTTATGATATTGATGTTGCCGTTCAACGTTCAATATCAATATCAAAAAAGCCGTTCAGAGCCATAATTTTCAGGTCTACCCAACTGCCCGGACAAACATTTATTTTGAACACTGGTAGTCTGGACAGCACTGCACATGTTCCAAGTTGAAATGTCTAAATAATACGGGAAATGTCCCGGCGCGAAGCGCCGGGAATTTCCCGTCTATAGGTAACACGTATGTATTATGACGTCATAGAAAATTGTGGAAAATTTCTATAGACCGTACGTCCAAATCATTTGACGCCGCGCGTGCACCACTTTTTTCACTTTTCTCAAGGCCATTGAAGGGGTCAAATCGACAGGAAGTGAGCTCCATTTTGGGGGAAATCTCGCCCGTCTCGTGCATCAGAAATGAAACCAAGAAAGGATTATCGTGAAAATAATTCATTGAAACAAGTAATAATTTAAATAGGTTGATCGAATACCAAATATTTACGTTTCTTTCGCCATTTTGGCTGATCTCGCAAGTGTAGCGTTTCAAGATTCGCGATGACGTGATTTCTTTTGATCGGGTCAAAGTTCAATTCAGATCGATAACCACTGTAAGCCAATCAGCGACCGACTTTCCCACGTGCATCAACCATGATCACACAGTATACAATGCGGGAAGATACAAAATTTGCCGATTTCAAGTTAGATAAATCGATTACCATAGTTACCTGACACAAAACTATTACGAGGTTAGCATAACCACAGTATACGACTTCTACGGTAACTCTTTTTCACATATAATTACCTAATTGAATCAAAATTTTGAGTGCATCTGTGACCCTCGCTGAATGCAGTGTAAACAAAAATGGCGTTCGTCAGGACGGGAAAGACGTTTTCACAAACGATCGATTATAAAGAAAAATAACAAAATGCGTTTTTCAAAAGAATTAATCAACAGTTCGTCCCAATAATCATTTTTATGAAAATACAGATACAATTTATTGAATTTATTCCGAATTCAATGTAAATATTGACAAATCCTCTTGTTTGTTTACATGTGACGTGGATATCATGATCAGCTGATCGGGCTGGACCAGGTGCTGACTAGAACTGACTTCAACTACAATGACTGTACTAATCAAAAATCTAACACTGACATAACTGATGAGGAAACTGTACATGTTGTGCAATGAGATGGACCGCTGTCCCAAAAAGTTGTGATGAAAATAACAATAATAAAACATTCATGTTGAGTTTAGCAGCTGTAGTTGTGATCCACTTGGATAAGGTCTGAATTGAATCCTTGAAAACCTCCAGGGATGGTGACTGGACTACCGATGCTGGCAGGGGATTCCAATAATTTAGTTCTCGGATTGAATATAAAAATTTTAACTAGGGTAAAATCAACATTACCTTCTTAAATATCCCAGACTTGGTTCTCGAACAAAAGTTGGTATAAGTGACTGAATAAATGCAAATTTCCACTCCATCATCCACATAAGCGACCATTTCAATATAAATCTTAAAGCACCATCTTTTTAGTATATCATCCCAGAATGTTTCATTTCAATTTAGGTGAATAATGAATAATCTTGACTGGGGTAAAAAAAAACTCCAACCCACCATCCTAGAATTAACCGTCTCGATATAAGTGAAAAAGCATTTTCAACTCTCTGGGGCTGGGGCTCTTCATGCAGTGAAACTTAAAGGGGCTCGGCTAAAATTAACATTATTTAGGTACAAGCCTGTCAAGTTTTAATCATATCATTTGTCAATTGCAATGGTCTGTGCTTTAGAAAATTCTCATCATGGTACTATATGCCTGTGAATGTTGAATGTGCAAGAGGAGCTCACCCTCATACCACTGTATTAATATCGGGTTGTGGGTTAAAGGTGCTGCCTAACAGAGTCACAGACAAACATTCCACTCCCAATTAATATAATTCTATAACCAGTCGATAACCTATCCTTTAAGCCAAATGTGGCTTGCAAAATGAGGAAGCAGTAACTCAAACTTTGAAGTATTGTCATGTATAACACAAGTCAGGTTGGAACCAAAAACCTTCCACTCTCCAAGAGGATGCTATACCGGTGTAGCTAGCTAACAGAAGGTGCTAACCCTTCCAGAAAACTCGGTCTCACTTCCCTGGTGGAAGTTCGCGTGTTTAACCTAACTTGTCAGTTTCAAAGTTTTTTTTTACTTTACTCCCGGATTGTGATTTGGACATGGATAAGTATGTTTGTTTTTCATTGGTATAACTGCTTCATTAATTGAATGGGACAATCTTGAACTGTGATATGATGCACATCTTGTTTTAAGAAACAGGAGTAGTTATTTATGCAATCATAAATCAGTAGATTAAATTATTCACATGGTATGGTAAAAGGTGATTTAAGATGAGAAGACATTACAACGTGAGAATGATGTCGTGGTATGGATTAGTATATTCACTATATTGGGTAATTGAATAGCCTTTTGTGTCCCTGGAAAGATCATACCAAAACTCGGTTTTGTGTGACAGAACATGATTGAAAGAACTCGGCGGTAGTTAACGATAGTCAGTCCCACTAGTATTTGGTGTGGAAGTGCGTGGCCTAGTGGTTAAGGCGTTGGACTCAAGATTCGAAGGTCGTGGGGTCCATCCCTGAACCGGGCGATGTGTTGTGTCCTTGAGCAAGACACTTAATTTCACGTTGTTCCAGTTCACTCAGCTGAAAAATAAATGAGTACCAGCAAAATGCTAGGGGTTAACCCTGCGATGGACCAGGGTCCCATTCAGGGGAGAGTCTTGTACTCTCAGACGCTTAACGCCACCAAAACCGGGATAAGCTCCGGCCTGATGGGCCTAATGGCTCGGGACAGACTTTAACTTTAACTAGTATTTGGTGAGACAAAACAATGTGTGCCACCTCTTTTGTGGGTGTGTGTGTGTGTGCACAACCCGATAATAAATTTGGACATTTCCCGGGATCACAGTATGTAAACTCCGGTGTACGTCTTCCGGAAGCTGGGATCGTCGAAGCGAAGAAAAAGCCAACAGTAATGGTTCCACTGTCGTCCTGTGACAGTATATTGGCTGCTAGTAAGTTTTCTTGTATACTTTCACTGCAACAATTACACTCAAACTGTTCGCGGGTAACAGCGGAGTTAGTTTTGAATACAGTCGGTAACATTTATTGTTTCAATTTGAAGAAAATTATTGTTAATCATTCAACTTATCAATGATATTTTCAAAGAAGTCAAATAAATTATATTTTCCGAGCATAAAGAAATGATAAATACCACATTTAATGCATTTGATTTAAGAAACCAAGTGTTAAGATCAAAGGTGACGTATCACTTTATCCCAAAACGTGACAGTTTAGAAGAAATTCTGATTTAATTTCACGCTGGTGATTCCAGATAGTGTACGCTTAGCTGATGAAAACATGAACGCCTAGCTGGGATTTTAGTGGGAAAATGTGTACGCCTAGCTGTACAGAAAATTGTACAATTTATTGCTATTTTTCACATTTTTCTTAGATAATCGGTTGAGAAAACCCCTTCACAACTTTATGCTAATCTCAAGGATATGGTGTCATTTAATATACATTTTATTTATGAATAGATTGATTGATTGGATACGGTTTTACGTAAAAGTTAATAATATTTCACTTATATGGAGACGTCGCCAGCTATATGTGAAGCCATAAAAATTTGACCTTTGCAGTGCGCTAAGGACAATGTGTAGGTAGAGTTCTTTACGGTGCCACGCCTGCTATGAGACGAAGGAACGAATCGAAGGAATCGGCGACTTTCATTTCTAAATGCCGAGTACATGAAGTATTTACTACCTATTTTTAAGACTTGGTCAGACCCAGGCCGAATTCCGAACCCACTCCTACACCAATCGCATTACCAACTGAACTATCGTATATATATTGAAAAGAGCGTGTTGTTGGTAGTAGCAGAACCTATTAATCATTCCTTTCTTTTTAAATCAATCGACAAAAATAAAATAAAATAACAGATTATAGATAAATAAACAGGGGACCAAGGACCTTAACGTTCACCTCAGGATATGTCATATCTCGTGTAGAAAGTCAATGGACAATCACATAAATTACAGGGACTGTTTTAGTTTTCAAGAGATGGGACCTAATGTAAGGATATTTCCAAATTTATTATTACTTATCCTAAAATGCTACCGCATACTTCTAAATATTTAAGGTCTAGCTACAATAAATGTATATACAGCTATTAAAAAGCACAAAGGCAAAAAACTAAGCCCTTTCAGTATACTTGTATTCTTACACATCTATGACCTTGACCTTTGATCCAATGAACTTCATCATTGTAGATAACGCCAATGCCATACTTATACAGGATATTTTGTGACGTCGTAGCAGACGTTTTAATCGCAAAGGCCCTGATTATCTGTAATGAAAATTATCCCCCCTTTTTAAATGACATTAATTACGGTGTAACAAGAAAATGCTCCCTAAACAAAGTAAATACCACAAAATTTTAAAGGGGGATTTTTTATTATTATAATTTTAAAAATAAGTTCAAGCCCCCTTTGTGGAATTTACTGAAAATACGAGATTTTCAAATTATCTGGGAACCAAGCATATAAATGTTCAGAAACAAATACTCCATATCTTGAACGGTTGTAAATCATTGAATTGAATGTACCCTCGGCACTTTTGGTTTTCCGATTGTGTATTTAGAATGGCGGGATTAAAACTTATGAACTTTTTGGCTTAGTAAGAGAAAATATAGAGGGCAACCACACTTTACGCTTCGAAATTTAAACACGCCGAGGAACCTTATTTTGATATGAAACCAACAAATAAACATTACGGGTATCATGTATGTGTGTAGTGAAAGTTCGGAGTTATCGACTTTTTTAAAAAGAACTTGTTTTCTTTCGCTTTTATTTCCCTTCATGTAAGACATTATTCATAGCGGACTGTCATGGCGGATATGCAAATGAGATCATTGCCGTTCATTTCCCAATATGTATCAAAATGACCTTAAGGCTAATACTTACAATATTCTAATATACATGCCTATACAAAAAGTTAATAGTTTTCAAAATCATGCACTGGCAAATATAGTAGTTTAGCAATATCCCCTTCAAGAACCTTGCCATTTCCCCATTTTGAGCCCTACAGCTACGATTACTACATGTTCTAAGTATGCTACACGTGGATCTCTTGTATCAGAGGAAAAGAATTTTACTATTTCCCTTTTAGGACCCAAAGGGGACATAACTCCCTCATTTGTGCAAACCAGAAACATGATTGTCATTAAGTTTCATCAAATTTGGCCTGATAGTTTTGGAGGAGATGACTTAAATACAATGAAAGGTTTATTCACTAAATAGTTGATTCACTAGATTTTGACTCCGATAATGTACACGATAATCGACTGATATCCATAAGATGGCTGGGTTGTTGAATTATTGTGAATCTACAGATGGTGGTCCAAGTTGGATTTGTATTTTGAAGAAAATTTGCATATTTCGCAAGAAAAATACCGGGATTCATAAAAATAACTTTCATCTTGTCTTTCAAGTTGAAAACCCTGTCCATGTCTGCAACGAAAAATCAATTTTTTAAACAAGTTAACACGAAGCAACGTTTTGTCAGAGAACAAAATTAATTTTACAATGTTTTACAACAATACCAAACACAAATATATGTATGAAGAGATGTTCACATAAATGCAGCTAATGTACACTAAAATCCCAGCTAGGCGGTTGTTATGATTTTGCAAGAGTTGCAGCTAAGCGTACACCGGGTAAAAAATAATACTTGTTGTAGTTAAATATTTAAACGTATATCTTGCATATGCGATTTGTATTCAAACTCTTTGATGTTTCTTTGTTCCAATTACCTTATAAAACGGTAAGATCGGCTTTAAATTAAGGTAAAATTCAATCTTACGCCAAGGAGGTTGGTGATTTTTCCCTGGCTGTCGATGATCAATTGTGTTTTTTGACATTATATGGTGATATTTGCGGACAAATTGTTATGTCTAAGTGTTACTGACTTCAGCAACCAAAATTATAAGTGGTATCCAAGACTTGACAATTTAATTTTGAGCGTTTACATACCTCTAAACTTCAGTCATTGAGACTATCAACATCACACGGTCGCTTCGACGATCCCAGCTTCCGGAAGACGTACACCGGAGTTTACATACTGTGGGGATAGGCAATGCCTATTTTCATATTACCGTGTATCTATCATGTGATGTTCAAAACAAAACTATATGCTTTTAATAAACATATTGAAAATAATATACCTACTGTATTCGATCTTTTAACATCTTTGTTTCTGTTGTAAAGTTCTGTGCATAGTTCCCCATGTCTTCAACAGCTGTTCAACGCAAAAATGTGACACGGAATAAAGTTAAAGGTTATAAAAAACAAATTGGACACGTAACGGAATCCCGGAAGTTAACGCCGGATCATTCACGGTTTCATCAAGATTTTATTTTTGATAGCATTAGTATTGAATTAAGAAGATCTAAATGCACAATAATACTTTTAAATGTACAAGTTGAAAAGTAATTAACAAAATTTTATTGATATCTTTTCAAACTTGCAACACAAATGTGATAAACCGTTTGAGCATTTGAGTAACTGTTAGCAACACATACTATATTACAAATATATGTGCCGGTCACAGTTTGCTAAAATATTGATAATTTACCGTAGATTTAAATTCATCTTGGGCTAAAATGTTAATTTATAATGTAAATAATCGTTTTTATTACCTATTGTACCAAAAGTATCACTTATTTTAAAATTCAACTAAATAAATCCCCCAAAATACTAAATAAAAATAGGGGTAGGGTTGTTACCATAGCGACTGTACAGTAAACGAATCCGGTGACCCATATTTTTTAATATCTTATTTTATCAAATATATGTCAAGCTATATTCATGGAGATTTTGAAACTCTTGGTAATTTGCTTATTAAAAATATTCCATTTTTTGTTCCCACTTTTATCTGAAAATAGTGCTAAATATTACTCTGATAAATCTCTAATGCCCACAAAATTATTATTAGATTGTGTATTTGTTTTAGTTTGTCACTGTTCAAATCTCCTTAAATCAAAAGAGGAGATTTATGTCTTTCAACTGTCTTGGAAAATAAATTAATTTATCACCATTTAAGAGTTTAAACACTGCAACATATTGTTCACTCTTAAACTTATAAGGACCACTAAAAATCCTTTAAAAAGGCATAAAACTGTGTAATTTCCGCTACTTTTAAAGCCAGATACAGAAAAAGGGAGTCCGGTGACCTATACTAATTTTTTTATTTTTCAAATCTACACATTTTGCTCTACAAAATATATAAAATTCACAATGATGGTAATTAAACTTTTTTTCACTCGAGCCTCCTTAAGAGACTTGTTTTTATCATTTAGTTTGTGAATGCTTATTCGGCAGCAATAGAATGCGAGAAGAGACGCACCAAACGTCGAAAACTGGAAACAGAATTGTTTGTGAGGTAACGTTTTATAAACAACTCACGTAATCACCAAATATTAATGCATATTATCTTAACATTTTCATTTCTCGTGTTGACGTGTTAACACATAGTGAAACATTTAACCTTAGATGATAATTTTGGAACAGAAAACAAAATTTGAGGTTTCTGTTTGCAAATATATTTGAATGAAAAGAAATCTATGGCAACCCATTTTGTGTTCATTTGATTTAATTCAAAGAACAAGGACACGTATGAAGTGAATAAAAAACAGCAAGAAATTAATTAAAGAGCAATGTATCGAAGAGTTAACATTAAGGTATAAATTCTATTCATAGATTTAAGAAATCCTAATTAGTTATTTTATAGAAAGTAGACAGGATATTTTACAAATAACAGGGTTTAAAGATTGAAAATACCGTTAAAACCCATACTTTTGAACTTTTGAAAAAAAATTTCGTCTGCTATAACTGTCCTTTCACATATATTGACACTTAAAAATAATTGATTGTTGGTACTGCATTTTCCGTGTTGATGATGTTTATTATCAGTATATGTTATGTTTTGTAATATACTTCAAATCATTTAAATTTCATAAACGAACAGTTGTGCAGATCGTAAAGAACAACTAGCGGCAAGTGACTTTTACAAAGTTGGAAAGATTTATGCCGAAACATCTGCAGCCAGTTTCCAAAAGGGGGAGTTAGCAAGGGGGCTCGCTACAGGTATGTTCATAAACATGCATTGGTTTCGTGTGCAAAGATTTTTTACAAAATCTTCTCTGTGTAAGAATAATTATGTTTGAAATTAATATTTCTTGTTACGACTTTGCTATTTAGTAACATCTCTCTTAATAAAAAGCTTTTCTATTTTCTAACCTTCCAAACATTTTGTCCATGGATTTTGTAGAAGTTTTGTATATAACCGCGTTGTCTTATTTTGCTAAGAGATGTGTTGGGTTTTTTTTTTGTGAATACATTCTGTAACTGTCGAAGGTGCCATTTATATATGAAAAGTCCATGAGTAAATCTATTTGTTATATAATTATTTTAACAGGAATCGCTGCATTAGAAATAGGTGAAAAACTTGATGACCACGGAATGGTGGAAAACGTTGCACCTAATTTGATATTAGCATGCATTTTAACTGGCAGGTAAATAATGTGTTAAACGATAACATGTTCGACTATAGTTTATGCTGATAAATGTATTGCTTTTTGAATGCAATGACAACATTTTAGCATAGATTTAATGATATTTTTTATTTGAAAGTTTTTGGGGATGTCATTATGATGAAGGAGCATTTAAATTTGTCATGGGCAATACAAACTGCACCAAGGTAACCGAAACAGCAGCGTTCAAATATTTTCTTATATTTTACATTAATTTGGGGTCATTGGGACGTTTCGCAAACTTTAAATGTTTTACTTAAAAATTTCAGTACATGTATGTACATGTATTTATTGTGCCTTGCTGTTAAACTCTCGTGGTTAAAACGTGGAATAATTATAAGGTCTGTTACATTCATTTGTCATCATGTCCAAATCTAATATTACAAATATTGCACCTAGCTGGTAAAGCCAGAAGATAATTGCCCTTCCGGCGCATGCGGCATCGCTTTCTTGTTAGATGTCTTTCCATAATTTTATCAATTTTTTTTCAAAGATATTTTTGTTTTGTTTTTGGGACTGTAGTTTGAATATGGACAGGTGCATTTGTGTTTGATTTATTGATTCATAATCAGCTGAGTACAAGTGGTAATCGTATTTTTTTAAATTGTTTACCTATTATAGGCACAAAGATGGTGTAGGCTATCTACAAAAATACCGTAAATGGTTGAAAGACAGTCTTAAAATGATGTCACTTGCATGGGTACATTCTATGTCTTTAGAGCTTATGTTAGATGGAGGTAGGTAAAACTGAGAATTTGTAAAATTCTCTCTAAAACTCTTTGTCTTCTATACGTCGCGTTTATATGTTTGCATGTTTTATAATAAGACATAAATCAATTATATAAACTCTTAAATTTATCACATTAAAAGCCAATTTTCAATAAGTATCGTTTCTTTACAACAGAACAGCTTTGGTGTCGGAATGATCCAAGGCGCGCACTTGCATAAATATAAGCCGGTATCTCTGCTGGTGGATGTATCCCCGAGGATATCACAAACTCGGTAGGCAATAATTGTGCATTATTGTCAAAAATGTACTATTATCTAACTTTGCTGCAAGTTCAAATTTGAAATTCCTCAAAAACTAAGGTATACTTCCTCATGCAAATTATTTCCTTGGCTAAATTTGACAATATATATAGTTGGTCCTTTTTGGGTACTTTTTCAACATCTTGACAATTTTTGGGTTTCACAATTTTGGTCCAAGCACTACTTATAAGGAATTGTATGATATGAATGTATCGACAGGAATTAAACGAACATTGTTTACTAAACCTTGGTGATTCCGAAACGACCGTATAGTTCTAAAATATAACTGGTATAGTATGTAATTACAGCACCTCTCAGTTGGAATCACACTCGAGCAAGTCCTACTGTGAGAAAGTATGTCCATTCGCTTGCAGTGTTTGCTCCTGGTGCACTCTTTGATCCACAATCCGCTTGAAATATAAGTAAAAAGATCTGGTGTGTATTTAATGAAGCCTTGTATTTTTGTCCATATAAACCATTTAAAGACATTTTCGGGTTTTTTCATTGCGCACTCGAATCCGAGCATCCAGGGGAGACTACTCTGTTTACGTTATTGTCTCTGTAAGTGGTGCGACATTTGAAATGAAGGGATATACTAGCAGTATTGACCATTTCGAAAACACGACAGGGGAGATAACACCTATGAACGAAAACGAGGCTTGGGGGGGCAAGCTACATCCGTCCAGTATCGTGCATCGTAGAATATGACGATTGAAACGGGGAAAAAGACTTTTGTTGTACCCCAGGTTGTACAAAAGTCTTAAGTATATCACAATCTTCACAATTTATAATCCAAAAATATTTGTCAAAGAGTTTTGATTATTAAAGCATTTATTTGATGTATTTATTACAGCCGAAAATAGTTTATTTCTATCATCTGTCAAAATATTACTGGACAGTATAGATGTCAAGAAATGAATTTCATCTTCTCTGCTTCTATAGAATTATTATTACATTTAGTGCATAATTTATCTTTTTTTCTATTTTTGAATAACGTCCAATTTAAATTTTTAATCTGTGATGTAATTCTTAATCTGGTTATAAATAATCAGTTTTGTTTTCCTTATATCAGTGTATGGCCAATGTAAAATTTAATATTTTATAATGTATTAAAATCAGTTTGTCAGTCTTTTTAAGGTAAAATAAACAAAAAATTTCGAAAGATTGAAACTTTACTCTAAAAATCTTCATATTTAATTTGATCAACGCCCGTGACATTTAATAGAGTCTTTAAAGTATTCTGTGTTCAACGTCGCTGATTATATATCACATTTCGTCTTCCTTATTTAACTTTTTTGCATTTCAAGAGGTTCTCAATATATTTAACAAATTTAAACCGCACAAACATTTTTAACTTTTCATTTTGAAAATTTTATATTTTGAATTTTTTTTTTATTATCATAATTTCATTCTGTAAATATTTCTCGAAGTCAGAACTTCTGTAATAGAAAATTACTGGAACCGAGAATCATTCAGTCATTTATTTATTTCAAAAGTGATAGCTTTGACCTGTACGAAAGCGTATATTACATATTTTGACCCACAGGTAAAGGTTGCTAATTAATGCCGATAATCTGCATACCTTATCAACAGACGCGGTAACTTATTGATAACGGAAGCAAATTCCAAATTCCTATTGGATCAGATGATAGTATATTATACGTGGAAAATGTACCTACATGGTGTTAATCTCATTAACGGACTAATTAATTACCTTAATTTATGATGAGTATTATGATTCTGAATTACTAGTAACCACACCAGTTTTGAAACTGCCGTGAATTAATACTTCTAATTTTATGACTTCGTATAGTTAATGACTGTGTATTCAAATAAATAAATAAATAAATTAAAAAAATAATAAATAAATAAATAAATAAATAAATAAATAAATAAATAAATAAATAAATAAATACATTCATTCATTCATTCTAAACTTACTGTTGAAGAGCACATGAAATAAAATTCTGTGACGTTGAACCAGCTACAATTATAGATGTTTGAACTATATTCTCAAAATGATTTTCAATTTTAATTTTTATTACTATTATTATTTTTGGTTAAAATAAAGACTTTATAATGAAATAAAATTCAAATTCTTTAATTTCTAAAACGGAAAACTTTGGGTGTGAATTCTGTAACGATATGCCGGTTATTGTGAAATACCGGTAAAAATCCGGCCTAAAATTTTGTCATCTTTAACGCAAATTGGAAGCAAAAAGTCGTTTATAAAAAAATGTAAAAATATCCCGATAAACAACAAATGTCGAAAAATGTAACCATAAGCAAGATTTTGGATACTATAAGGGAAAAAGGGTGAAATAAAGGCACTTTTTTAAACAAAAATAGAAGGAAAGACATCAGATATAAAAATATTTTTACACCATAGGCACGGGGTTATTTCGATCTTTTATAACTTATGATAACAAACTTGATAGTTTAATGGTAAAAAATACTTTTTCAACGATTTTATTCACGTTCCTTCATAATATAATTACTGTAAATCGGGCAGCTATTCGGGGCCTATCGATGAGGATAATTTCTAAGTACTATGGCAAGTGAGTGGTTTATTTATTTTTTTTAAATAGAAACAATTACTAGTTCTTACTCTTAACTAACAACGGTTTTTACTTATTGATATACCACTTTATTTGACACATAGGAAAGATATATCAACTACAGATAAATTTACAAACGTAGACATCTTTTTTTTAACAGCCGTGTCAACTTTCGGTTTCCTTTTTGGTTGCTGTAATTTAAATAATTTCTACAAATAAATGTTTCACTTTCTGTATTATTTTATTTCTTTTATTCGTCATAATTGTTGGTGAAAACGATAACGAAGAACTACTAATTCACAATTTTCAACAGCGTAACCGCATCTCAATGTAGTCTTTCTTCAGCAACCTGTTGGACTTGCCCCCCCACGAGACTTAAACGAGACTTCGGTAGACGCGAGACTTTGTGTTTTCGAAATCGTGAATACGAAGATCGACTCGTAGCAACTGTAAACACCCGGCTTTCTTTTGATCAGTATTCGGCAATATAAATTGTAAAATTAATGATCAAAATGCCTCTTAGAAGAAGAGGGCTGTTTATTAAACTATCCGAGAAGAGAAGGCGAGAAGATACTTTCTGACCACATGATTCAAGTAAACAAATCTGGTCCAACTGTTACAACGTTGTGCTGCTCGAACGTACTTCTCAACCACTTGCTTCGAAAAATGATTAAATGACGTCTATTACAGTAAACATAAACAAATGGAAACCATACAGCGGTGAATTGTCCAAATTTCATCACAACGTTGCAGCAACTAGGTTATATCTATCTTGTATAATCCAAAACGAAAAACGGTACGGCCTATAATCCGAGTATGACTAGCACAGATGCACAAAATGTAAACTAACCATTGTATAGAGTTTTCTTTCTTTGACCATACCACAAATTAATTGAAATTCATCTAAGTTCCAAGAGATATTAAAATGTTGTGATGGTTGAACAAAACTGTTACATTTTGTTCTCTTCATTGGAGTTTTTGAATTCCTTTCATGAGATTCGCAGATATTTTTACGATAATTAGGAATCTATTTTACATATCCAGATTATAAAACATTGATTAATATTGTAAATAATATGTAAAAATATACTTTGTTTTGTGTATTGTCAAGAATCTGACGCTAATATTTGAATTAACTGATAAGAGAAAATCTTTTTTGAATTTCTTTCAATTATTTCAATAGAAAATTTGAAAAAATCATGGGGGTAGGGGTAATTTTTTATTTTTAAATTCGAAAATACCCTGGTGACCTATCAGTTTTTCTTTGTTTTTGTGAAGTACATAGTTTGGTTAAACTTTTGGCAGATTTTTATATGATTTCCAATGGTAGATTTTTTTCTGTACATGAAAATGTATGAACATTTTGAGAAAAAGGCTGTAAAATGAGCACTTTCTCCAATGTATTTTTTACCAATTATTTTAATAAATGTGCATTAAACTGCCAACTTTGACATTTTTGAACATGTTAAAAATGGTTATGATGTATTTTAGTTGTTTATAACATTTTAATGAATTTCTTGAGTTTATTTGAGGTTGAATTTTCAATTTATACCAATTTTTGGTAAAAATGCAAAATCCTTGAAATACTGCATATATTGAACAAGAGATGTTAAAAAATTTAATGCGGTGACCTACCATTATTTTTGCATATTTTTGTTTGCATGTTCATATAGAACAAACAGTGAAAAAATTAGCTTGTTTTGAATGGTGGTTCTATTTCATAGCATATGCCTTTAAGTGCCCTTTTGTCTACATATTTATATTTTTATTACTACGTATTAATTGATATCCAAATACCTCCTTTTCAGGTGCTCCTGTTGAAACTATACAAGATACATTGGCATTTGCAACAGATTACATGCAATATGCTGATGCTGTATCTGGTGAATACACAACCCGTTACTATCTGGCAATGTCAATAGCTGCTGTGTGAGTATATGGTTCATTAAAAAATGACATGGATTAGTACGTATGTTTTTTATTTGATGTGATATTGTTTACTCATATGCAAATTAGGGTCGCTTGTACTGTAGTTCTCCCAATCAGGGCTTGTGGTTTTTGAAATTGGAAATAAGCTTGTTCCCACTGCTAGAACTTGATACATGTACAACGAAGTAAGCTGCTTACAAATACCCAAGTACGTTGCAAGCCCTCAAAAATTGTATGGTTGTCATAGCAACATTGTTGAGAAGTATGGTGTCTCTGTATCCAAAATTACCATGGATATCACTTCACATAGTCAATAGCATTGTTTAATTGAGCAATGTAATAAGTAGATGTCCTATGTTCCTTTCATTCTCAATTTGATTACACTCACACCTAGTGTCGCTAGCTAAATAGAAGACACTTGCCCTTCCAGAGCACCTAGTGTCGCTAGCTAAATAGAAGACACTTGCCCTTCCAGAGCACCTAGTGTCGCTAGCTAAATAGAAGACACTTGCCCTTCCAGAGTACCTAGTGTCGCTAGCTAAATAGAAGACACTTGCCCTTCCAGAGTACCTAGTGTCGCTAGCTAAATAGAAGACACTTGCCCTTCCAGAGCACCTAGTGTCGCTAGCTAAATAGAAGACACTTGCCCTTCCAGAGCACCTAGTCATCCCTGGTGGAAGTTCCCATGTTTAACTTGACTTGAATTGTGATTTGGATATGTATTAGTACGATTGTTTTTGATTGATAACCTACATGTTTTAAGTACATGTACATATGTATTATATAATTCTAACATACATACTTTGCACCATATTTTACATTGGCTTCTATTATTTATCCCTTCTCCACCTTACAAATCCCAACATTTAAACTTGTATAAGTAGTTCTGTATTTGCAGTTGGTTACAATTTGTCCGATCTCTTTTGAACAATGGTAATTTCTATCTTTTATATTACATGTTGGCTAATACCAAATGTATGCTGCCCTTAATTAGCGGCAAAATTCAATATTTTTATTTTACCTTTTGTCTTATATTTGGTATATTTTCTACGTCAAGCGTCTGGTGGTCCCTGCTAATGTTACAAGTACATTGCTTTTCAGCTATGTAACATCGATTCAATATTCTATTATTTTTTACATTTTAATTGTTTTTGTTATTATTTTAAGACATGCGAGAAAGAAGAATTGGAAAGAATCACAAAGATGGTTTAATTACTGGGAGACGTATGAATCTTCATCTACATCATTAACTACATCGTTTTTATATGGTCATGCTCGTTTGAGAAAGCTGGAGGTTATGTTATTGTCATATTGTACCAACAAACAACTAGGACAACGCTGGAGTGTTAAACGACTGGAGGCCGAACTCAAACTGGTATTTAAATCTCTCTCTCTCTCTCTCTCTCTCTCTCTCTCTCTCATATGTACATGCATCTACCATAGAACTCTGCAATGATATACAATTTGTAATTAGTCTGGACGAGTCATTTTTGAATTATTAAGTATTATTCGGCTGTTGTTTACATTTTACAGGAGTTCGAAGCCTTGAAGAAAATAAAGAAGTCAAACAAAAGTATCAAGCCTAGATTACATCACTTGAAGGCATACTACAATACTTTAAGGGGAAGAACTTTAAGAGCACACAGTCAACTGTTCAAATCAACCAGGTGTTCTCGACAACAAAAGAACAGATTTGAATTAGAATGGGCAGTCCACAACCGGAAGTTATGGTTATCACGTGTGAGAGCAGACGACAAGTGGACCAACTTTTCAGATCTGCATATATATGACATGAATGTATCGGCAGGAATAAAGAGAACATTGTTTACTTTACCTAGGTGATGCCAAATTATTCTATTAATAATTTCAGGCAGCTACAACTTTCCAAGCTTTCAAAACTAGTGACAATTGATAGGATTTGCGAGTATTTCATTTCCAAAATTCAATAAAACTCATAAGAAGGGTAGTTGTAAAGTTCCATCTTCCTCTAAGATTTAGATTCATCCGTGTGTACAATCATGAGTCTGGTGTTGATGATAAGTTATTAACCATTAATCAACATGGAGTATCATCTCTAGAAGTCTTCCCCATGGAGATAAATTATGCCTACAATTAATACATGGAAAAAGAGAGGGGTAGTGGTCCTTTCACCGCTAATTCTAAAATATTTTTATGATATTTGTTGGATAAAGCAACTAATATTAGGTAAAATGTTATGTATCCATTTCCTATGGAAATTCTAATGTGATAGTTGATGGAATGGAAGTGAAAAATTTATCTTTTTATTTGTATAAGTGATGAAATAGAACTTATGATTTCAAAATTGAATAGTACTTATTTATTTGATCTTATTGTAATGTATGTAATTAAGATAGTGATTGGTTTACAATCTTTTTGTGTATGACAATTTAATATGATATGATGATAGAGTGGAAAGTTACCCATTTTTTATTTTAATGGATAAAATGAATCTTGATTATCTAATCTATGTCTATCATAATTGGTGGTAATGCTTATCTTACCAATGATAAAAGATGTTTTTTCTTTTTTAAGTTATGGAAAGCAACTCGTGATTGTTTATATAATTGATTGAATGTTATTTATTCGTTATGCTGTGGTGATTGATCAGATGCATATGCTGACTGAATGTAAAGTTTATTTTATGTGATATATGTTGGGAAAAAAGGGATTGGGACATGAATTAAGTATATTTGCCGAAAAGGCAAACACTTAATAAAAAGAAAGAAAAAAAAAAGAGTAGTTTTTGTTTTCAAAAAATACTCTTTGTTGAGTAAATTGTATTGCTATTGGTTGATACAAACTATATCAAATTTTAAATTCAAACCGCACAATTGAATACAAAAATAGCAAGGATAACACAGACATTCAGTACAATGGTATGTTTTAAAACAATTTCAGTCACATAACTTCCAGGAACCACTTAGGTCTTTTGTTATTCACAGGTCGGTAGATTTTTTATCAATGGCTTAAATATTTGTTTACAATGTTTAGCATTTGGTACCCCATGCATTTTATCGTGACAAGTTTTGGGTAGTGGGTCTGACAATAGCCAAGCATAAGGATGCATTAATAGTTTTTTACTTTGCTTTGGCATTGATTGGTATGTTTGTTTTTACTTTGCTTTGGGATTGTGATTATTTTATGGATAGGTACGTTTATTTTTTAATTGCAGCTTACTTCCTGAATTGAAAGTGGTAAATGCATAATGTGATGTTGTATTTGCATTTTCCAAACCTCAAATTGATTGAAGAATACACTATAGTTTTGGCTCATTTTGTACTCCACTGATGACATTGAAATGAAAACCATTAAGAGATAAATATAATTTAAATAAATTTACCACAAACTTAAAACTATTTTAATATATTTTAAAATATAACAATATGGTAAGTACTGTAACATAATAATCTCTTCTTTTTTTAAAAACAAAAACCTTGAGTATATATATTAAAATTACACATCATAAGATACTTTTAACAAATTTTAAAAATAAACAGCATATTAGCATAATAAATATAATATGTAAAAATGTTAATTGTCTTAATTTTATAATGAGCATTTCAAAGGCTGAGAAAGGTGCATGATTAGTTTTGTTATATAAACTAAATAGTCCGTTAAAAACATATATACATATCAAAGCTAAGAATTTTGGTGATTTAAAATACAATTTTAAAACTAAGAGTGTGATAAAAACCCCAGTAATTTTAAAATTAACTGAAAAGAATACTGCACCAATGCCAGGGGAATATAGCGAAAAGTGAACACTTTTGTTAAAATAGGTGGATGTGTTGATTGATGTGAATTTACAACAAAGCCAATAAGCTGTTGTGGCCGATATTACAATGGCCATTAAATCTGTATAATTTCCGTAAATTTTACTCTGAAAATAAGTAGTGTCCTCAATAACTATCTTTAAATAAATGGCCCATAATCCAATAATTATCACAGTTCTCTGGTGTATTGCAATCTGAAATAAATATGAAAAGGTAAACTTAAATAAATATAACAAAACAAATAACATGTATAAAAACAAACACAAACATACTGGTCCATGTCCAAACAGCAATCCTATAAGCAATTCAGAAACTTTGAAAACTGGACAATAAGTAAAACGAGACCTTCCAGCAGTGACGTAGGCCGGATGCTACACTTATCTAGCTAGCTTCACCTACCACATGCAAAATACATGACATTGTGTGCATGTGCCCAAAACTCTGTCTATTCTGTCATGTCATCTAACCTTGAATGAATTCCATAGCTTCACACAAACTCTACAATAAAATAAATTCTTTCGTCTCTCTACATCATTGGACATTTACTCCAGTACCTACTCATGATTGACGCTGTCATAATTGTGGCTGCTCAAATATATTTGTCCTTTTTGGTCTTGTTTGTCTGTTCTATCATTTACTTGCATTGAGTCACATTCTTGGTTTTGTTTGATGTTGCCAAGTAAATGTTTTTCAGTTGCAGATTTTTGTATTCTATTGAAAACCAGAATGCTGAAATACTGACACTGAACTAAAACCTGTGCTTGTTTAGACTATAGATGATTATATAATACTAAACCTGTTTCATCTTTGTAACAGCAAAACTAACAAATACCATTAATATAAAATTATACATGTTGAATGAAATCACAAACAGTACACAAAATCTGGCAGTGGCAAAACTGTAAATACAAAAATGTATAAACAATATGTGAACAAAAATGATTTTAGTTGTGTGGGAAAACAAAAAATGTATGGTTTAAGTGTTTCACATAACAAGTACAAAATTACAAGTACCCAATCAAAACCAAACATAATATCCATGTCCAAACCACAATTCCAAAGCAAAGTAAAATCAATGAAACTGTCAAATTAGGTAAACACCTGAGTTTCGATCATGGAAGTGAGGCCGAGTGCTAAGGAAGGTAAGCACCTACTGTTTAGTTAGCTACACCGTCACGTGTGTAATCAAAATTGAGAGTGAAAGAAACATGGATTTCAAAATCCAAGTCATTCCTGGACACAGAGACATAGTTGTCAACAACTTTTTGAGGGCCCTGATTAGCCTCGTCTTGCGTAAGCAATTTATTTGTAAGCAGGTTGTTTCGTTGCATAAAGTTCCCTTAGTGGGAACAAGCTCTATCATAGCGTATTACTGTGAAACAAATACACCATAAGCAGAAATAGATTTATTGCTGCATAGAAAAGAAAAGTTGACAATAGAAAATTTTACACCATAAGCAGAAATAGATTTATTGCTGCATAGAAAAGAAAAGTTGACAACAGAAAATTTTAATTCATCGCGTATGTCAAACAGTTTCAAGTGTAGCCTTTCGAAAGTCAAAATTGAGGTACAAGTCTAAATATGAAGCAGATCTTGACGAATCGGTCGCATCTTTTATTTCAAGCTCACTAGGATAAATGACATTCACATTGTTTCCAAATCTGAAGATGGTATCAACATTGAAACAAATTAGAACACGATATAAAAAGTCATAAATGTATTAAAATTTAATTATGCAATTATATCATGGCGATGATAAAAAACAATCACACCAATCCATGCCCAAACCACTATCCAGAAGCAAAGCAAAATCTTTGAAACAGACAAGTTAGGCTAAACACGTGAACTTCCACCAGAGAAGCGAGGCCGGGTGTTCCGGAAGGGCTGTTAAGGTTCGCTTCTAAAACTAAACACGTGAACTTCCACCAGAGAAGCGAGACCGGGTGTTCCGGAAGGGCTGTTAAGGTTCGCTTCTAAAATTATTTCAGGTTTTGGTATTTTTGTATTTAAATTTAAATAAATTCAGTTTAGAACAAATACAATGTAATCTTAATTCCACGGAATATTACCTCATTTGAGTTGTTTACCGTAGCTGAGTGGTCAAAATGATGTCCAAATCGCCATTTTGGGTGCATATGTCTGTTACAATTCACGCAGCTTATGAAACGGGTATAATGTTTGAAATTAAATTAGACAGTACTCGAACACTTACGCCATAAAGATGTCAGCAAAACTTAACAACTGAATTCCCGCCACAAGTCTGTTGTAATCTATTTCTACATGATCTGCAAAGACAAAGACAACAGAATAGTTTCTTTCAGATACTTTATGTTGGAATACAGGTATTGACGTCACACAGGTCACCAATGTTTAAACATACGACTGTTACAATGTCGTCTATAACTTCGATCACTTATTCAGTGATGAATACCGATGTGGCCTTAAGGGTCATCTAAGTAGGAAAATTCAAGTGAAAACTATTTGGTTGAAAAGCGTGAAAGAGGGTATAATTATGAAATTACCTACACAACTGGAAGATTTATAATAAAAATAAATTAGGAATTGATAATTTAAGAAATTTTAAAATATTTGTTGCATGTTTTATGAAAATATTGCAAAAATACACGTGTTGGGGAAAATAGTTTACACCTTGTATAACGAATTAATTTTAAAAAATGAAGATATTAAGATAGTCAACATCATAAAGCAGTGCAAAGGGGCCAGAGTTTGTTAAAGAAATACGAGGTTTTTGAAAACTCAACAATTTACGGTTGATGTTATCTACGATTAATTTACCTTTTAAAAATGCGTGTACCAGGCGTGATATTTATATTCTAAGGCCACTAATAATCCAAAATACAACAAGTCACTAAAAGTGCACGGTCACACAATACTGTTCTATTTGAATTGAGGTGAATATTGTTTGGTTTCAACAATGTTGAACTATATAAAGCCGAATATGCCTCAACAATAATCAAGAAATATACAAAGTTAGCTTTTATAATCTTCCCTTGGATCGTTGGTAACCTTAGAATATGAACTATCACGCCTGGTACACGCATTTGTAAAAGGAAAATCTTCCAGTTGTGTAGGTAATTTCATAATTATACCCCTCTTTCACGTTTTTCAACCAAATGGTTATCACTTGTATTTTCCTACTTAAATGACCCTTAAAAAGATCGCGGGTTACTTACCTCAAATTTCAATAATGCTATATGTAGATCTGTTGTTTAAATAATTTGATTAAAATTCTTATATTCAATCTAAAAATCGAATAAAACCAGTTTTTATCAGACGCGCATCTGAATTCAGACAATGCATATCACGTAGTAAAATGCATTATAGCCAATAACTACATCTTTTGAGATAAAAATCTCGGCTTTGTCAGATGAGCTTTAAGGTTTTGTAGTATTTAAACATTAAATTTAAAAAAATGTGTCGTTCTATGTCAAACATGTGTAATAAATGAATATTATTCATTATTTTCATGTTTGTTCTGTTTTACCTGTTGTCCATTCAAAAACAAGTTCAATGGGTTAGTCTGTGAGGTATACTGTTTAGAAATAACAACACCGGTATAAACCCGTCTCGCGTGAATACGTATTAGCCAATCAGAACCCTATTATGAATGACTTAAATGAATGAAACTGTCCAATGTGCCATATCAACATATGAGAGGGACAACAGCTTCCTTTCAATTAATTGCTGAATTTTGACTCCCGAAAACTCGAAAACTCGAAAAAGTTTATTAAAATTTATTCATATAAATTAAAGGCAAAAAATAAAAAAGCTGAGAATATATGCAAAAAATAATCAAAATATGAAAAAATATGTTCTAATAAAACATGTGAAATTTCAAGTCTATTGAAGTTATATCAACTGAGATATCTAAGTTTGAATCACACCACCCATTCAAAACATGGTTTTTTTCCATCACTGAAAATGTGATCGACTGTAGTTTAATTACGCACTAGATCCGGTTTTCATTGCAGTCATTGAGAAATACTGGTAACCTAATTATGGACGCTTTGTACACTGTGAAATTTGGGGAGCCAATCGGATCATTGAAAAATAACCCAATTTTTTCACCCTTCCGCCAAAGAAACCGTTAGAAAATTTTCAAGTGTGATTATTTAGATAGATATTACATCAACGTAGTCAATTTGTGTGTCTTTTTCTATATATACATATTGTTCTTCATGCTTTTGTTCGATTAATGGTGCACATATATGATCATTCTATGGTCGGAAAACGTCACTAAGAGATGAAAATTATCTTATCTTTTAATTGTACACACTGTAATCGTAATCCCTTTCAAATCTAAGTTTGGGCAATCAGCTAGTACAACCTTATACCGCAAACATGGATGCAACGGTACATCGATTGTAAAGACAAAACTCACCTGGATCAATCCAAATATATAAGCTTTTCACAAACTGATGCAGTTGTTTCATAAACAATTGAGGACTCGATGGTTCCGTTCCAGTCTTGCATTTGGGAATTTTCCAGTCATGGATTGTTCCTTGAAATCCAGCTCTGGGATTATTTCTATCATAGACATCCCGACGGTTTTTATCTGACAGGGTCTGGTACGCGTATTGTAGTAAGATGAACTTTTCAGTAGACTGAGGATCACACTGAAATTAAAATTAAAACAATGCAGTGGTAATGAACATAGTTAGCAAGTTAACCTAACGGTCTGTCACTGGTCAATAAAACACAAACAAACCGACCCATGTTCATACCTGAAATGGCCTTCATCTCCTTTCCACACTAAAGCTCCTGGTTCATTATCAAATGGTCTTTCGGGCGAGACTGTCTGGGGTGCCTACATCTCAGTACACGATAAAGAGATCTTGGAACAGTTTGGTTTTAAAAAGAGCAGGCCATCTGTGACCGCTGAAAAAGCCATTTCTAAGTGACCGTGGACGGCAAAACTAAATGAATACTAGTTCATGAAGTTACAGTACAATGATGAACAAAGCTTTCCCTAGGTCCGTTTCATGAAATCGTCCTAAATTAAGGAAGGTTCTTGTCTATTTAAGTTTAGACCGATTTATTTTCTTACAGTTTAAGTGAATGAAGTGACTGTCGCGTTGCAGGGAAATAGCCGAGCTCATGTCATTAGTACATAGGTAGAATGTATATCATTAACTATCTACCTATAATATAGAGCTTTTCCACTGAGCTGATTAAAGCCCCGAGAAAGTAATTGAACAAGACGGTTGGATACCAATGTGTCTTTGTGTCTGGTATTCCATTATCCCTAAATATCATTGGTCATTAATTTGTTTTCGTAAGACTAAACAAAATACAGATTAGTTAACATCTATAGATAGTATTCGTTACAAGCGTTGTAGGAGAACAGCGCAACCGTGTCATCACAAGAAACTTACAACAACATTGGATCCCAACGCTAAAGCCCGAGGTATTATTATATCGTTGCATATGCTGACCACAACTTAAAATTATATAATCCAAAAATCGAAACAACAGTGTTAATTAATACGCCAGTATTTTTATCAAAAGTTTGTATTATAGCTTCATATATAGTAATAGTTTTACCTACTCCACATTGCATACAGAAATAGAGGGTGCAAGCTGACCAATTCGACGTATTTGTACCATAAAACGGACAAACGGACAGATAAAAAAAGTCAAATAAGACCGATTTTTTATTTTGACGGGTATTTTTTAATTAAAAGTACTAAAAATTCGGACTTTTTGTAAGGAAATTGTACCAAATTCAAACATTTAATGATAAAAAAGTACCTAAATGGCAACCTTGCACACTTAAAATGTACCAATCTGGACAAATAAATAAATTTGATTGGTCAGCCTGAGAGGGAGCAGACCATACTTTGTAGGGTCGCATTCTAAAGTGGCCTGTCTTTTGATGTAGACATCGTATACATTGTAGGTATCGTATACATTGTACGCAGGTAGGCACATGTTAATTTTCACTTTTTATGTTCCTTACCTTATTTTTATCCGGGTGTATCAATTTACTCAGTTCTCTATATGAAGCTCTGATTTCATGCTGGCTGGAATATCTGCTAACGTGTAAATAGGAATAGTAATCAGGTTTCTCTTGTGAAAATTTAAAACTTTTCACGCATGAAAATGCGGATGACATAATCTCTAACCACAGCAATCCACAAAGCATCTCAACCATTTCTCTGTCCTTTGTGGGCCGTCTTACTTCTTACATTGGCGGTGCTATTATGATGAAAAGAAAAAGGATGACATTAGCCAACATATTTCCGTGTGTTTTATTTGCCAATTCGGGGAGTTTTAGCAGGTTTCGGCTATTTGTGGGGCCCTTATTTATTTAATTCCTACTAGCTCGTCAACCGCGGAAGCAAGTACACGCGAACTCGTTTCTGAATGTTAAACCGCGAAAGTTTCTACCCGCGAATATTTCTCGTTATACAGTTTTGTTGTTATTATTATTATTGCTACGGCTGATATTCGCTTACATTGTATTAATGTATAGGCATCATCACGATTGTAAAGTATGCACAGTGCACTGCGCTGAATATTTCTTATGACAAGTCTCATTATATAGTTTATGGTTTTCTTTTAGTACCACTACAATGACCACACCACTGGGCATTTACCCGTTATGTAATCAATTTATGCTTTGTTCCAGGGACTTGTCTTATTTGGTTGTTTGTCATTGACGTGCCCTTGGATGTCCCGGTATGTTTGTCTTGTCCTGTTTGACTGTCTCTGTAATTTGTCATGTTCTCGCTTGTCATCATGCTAGTCTGTCTTGACTTGACCTGTTTGGATGTTACGGTGTCACTGCCATTGTTATTTTACCGGCACTAGTGTTTTTGTCTTGTCTTGTTTGATTGTTTGTTTGTCATTATTCATGTTCTTAGTTGCCCAAGCATCGTTGCCTTGTCTTAATTCCTTTTCTTTCATTTGTCATGTTTTGGCTTCCCGATTCCATTGTTTACTCTTTCTTCATTATCTGTTTCTGTAATTATAATGTGTTCTTACCTGAACCAGTGTGTTTGTGTTATCTTGTCTTGATTGGCCGTTTCCGTCATTTTTCGTGTAGTTGGTTGTCCCGGTGCAAGTGTTTGCCTCGTCTGTCTTGATTGGCTTGTTTCTGTCATTTGTCGTGTTCTTGGTTGCCCTTATATGTTTGCTTGCCTTATATTGTCTTTCTTGGTTGTGGCGTCCTTTGTTGTATTGGTGTGTTTGCCTTGCCTTGCTTTGATTGGTTTGTTTCTGTCATTTGTCATATTCTTGGTTGAAACATTTGTCTGCCTTGTCTTGTCTTGATTGGCTGCTGGACTTGGTTACATCAGTTTGTTTGTCCTTTCTTTTTGTGGTTGGTTGTTTTACGTTATTTACATCATTTGTCGTGTTCTTGGTTGCACCAGTGTGCTTGTCTTGTCTTGGTTGACTGTTTGTGGTTGCCACGGCCGCCTGAGTGTCTGCATTGTTTTGTTCAATGCCGTTTCTGGGTAATTCGACATGTTCCTGGTTGCCCATTGTCATTTTCTTGTCAGTTAAGTTTGCTTGTTTTTTTTCCATTGTTGCATATTTTTCTAGTTTACGTTAGTTACTGCCAAAAGTTCATGTTTTCTGTTATAAATTGCTTCCTTAAGTTAAATAATGTATAATAACCAGTGATAACAATAACTATAATATTTTATTGCATTGATACAACTATAATGATCATAGCATACAGGTTAAGTTCAAAATTATAAAAAGACAAATTACGTAAAACATAATGTATAGTACATTAAGGATACTCAGTCTAAATTCAGTGTAAACTCTAGAATCCAATCATTTTGGTAGAATGTAATCAATTTTATATAAATACATGTTTACCAGTGCTTGAGGGTTGTGGGATGAAATGTAAGTTAAAAATAATGTTTAAGAGTATCGAACAAGAATAAGACTATATAATGTAATGTATAGTCAAAGGGAGGTAATTCGCCTATATACGCCAGTAAATATGACTTGAATGATCAATCAATACAATTTATTATTATTATCCCGATGAATTCTCAATTCACGTGTAAAAATCAATACACACTGAATACTTTTGCATAGTCTTACTTTCGGGTAATTGTTAACTGTCTTATAATATCGTTCGCGACCAGGGATTCGGAAGTCCTGTAAGAAACAGAAAAAAGTACCCGATATAATTCATAAAACAAGCACTGGATACCAAGTTGCATTAGTGTCAGTCGGTGATTTAGAATCAGAATTCAAAATACAGTTACGTTTCCTTTGGCTAGATCACTTACCGCATATATGTTTCATTATGATGATCTTCATTTCGTGGGTTCTCCAATTATCGCCCCTTTAGTATACAATATAACGTTCGATACGGGTTAAGGTTTTTAGTTCCGCTTTTTCAATGGCGGAACGCACAATGATTTGAAATACCTGGTCACTAAATCCGCTTCAATCTGCACTCATCCCGAGTAATACGTCATAATTTTAACCTCTGAAATTCACTTTTTGTGAAAGAATATTTTAATCATGCTAGATCCAGATGAAGGTATTTATTTTTTTTCAATAATAGCTCAATCTTTTTTGTTTATATCAGCACAAAAAATAAGTCGTACACTAGTGCCAGTAGTGGTTGTAGTTAGCAGTAGCATAGCTCCCTATACGCCACAACGCACAAGCGTGCACATCAATTTTCCTTCCCTTCCGTCGTCCTCAAAATGAAGAAGGCAGACGATTCTAATGCAAAAATAAGTTCTTTTTTAAACCAGTCGCACCGTCAACGTCATATGAATCAACATCGAGGCTGCTTCAACTTCAAGTTAAAGCAGGTAATCTGAGAAGATTTCATTTCCAAGTCAGCGTTTTGGCCCAAACTATCCAGACCCTATCTTCTTCAAGTACAATTTGGGGATATATCAATTTTAATTTATTATCATTAGTAAATGACATCAGATCACACCAATTCTTTTCTGAAATGCCACCAGATTACACCATTTGACATCAACGTTTAATATTTTTTGAAGGAGCGTGCCCACGGACCCTGCCTAGTTCATTTGTGCCTTCGACACTCGTCTCGCAGTGTAAATTCTCCTTATCATTAACAGCACGACGTGCAGATCAATTTTTGCTAGCTACGCCACTGGTTAGAGCAGCAAAGCGATTAATAACTGATAACGTGCAGCACTCTATCCATTGGTAAATGGCAAAATTTAGATTATCGATGGTGCAGTTTTGCATCATGTCATGTATTAAAATTTGTGATGTGCATCGTGTCGAAATAGACAGGAAATTTGCACTACAACTGTCTGTGACTGTGGAAGAATGCATTTCGGTCGGAAAATAAATGTCCAAAAGTATGTTTCTTAAAAAAAACTCCATTCATTATTGCATAAAATGATCTTTGATTTTCATTTTTTGTGCCTAAATTTGTTAATTTCTGCTGGGCACTAATCCAACTAGTCTGAGATTGACGGCAAGCTACTTTCCTAACGATTTGTCATCAAAATGAAAAAACTTGTATACACAGACAAATCTGTAATGTATATTTTTATTTAATTAAAATTGGCTGTGTGTGTGATCCGATTAGGAGGGAGTTTGTAGATAAATTTCGACCAAAATTTGGTTGGAACAAGCTCTATCAGAGCCAGTCTGTTTGTGACAATGAATTAAGTCTTTTTTCCATAGAAAATAAAATAAGTATAAATAAAAATTTATATTACCAGTAATCACTTTTGTCAGAAAAGTAGCATGTTATCAATCTCAAACTCTAATAAGTTGGAGTACTCAGCACTGAATAATTTATTTCTTATCATACCGGTAGTTCATAAGCCGTAAGTCATTATTGTGATTTGTTTACACATACTATACAATATCTGAAATTATTTGTTTTATATTCATATCTCTTTACCTTTGACACTTATTTTATAAATATTACTCTTTTTATACAGAAATGCCACTTGATGGCGATCCCGATTCTGATGAAATCACATCTGACATGTGGCAGGAGGCATGTTGGATTATCATCAGTGCCTATTTTGATGAAAAGGGATTGGTACGTCAACAGCTGGACTCGTTTGATGAATTTATTCAGATGTCTGTACAGAGAATTGTGGAGGACTCTCCACAGATTGATCTTCAAGCTGAAGCACAACATACTACAGGTGCAATAGAAAATCCAGTAAGTATTACAAAAAAGTAACATGCTGTGTTTTTATGGTTAATTTTCTTAGCCAGTTTAAATTGAAAACTTGTTAAAGAAAGCATTCACTGACTGTTTAAATTGAAAACTTGTTAAAGAAAGCATTCACTGACTGTAGCAGCCACTGGTAGCTCTCTGGAGGGAAACTTGAAAGGCTTGAATAGATACTTTGTACCAAGTTTCCTCCTATTAATGACTGGGCTTAAAAAAAACAATTTCAACCAATCAACTAACCTTCTAGAGGAACAAGAGGATCTCTTTTTAACTTTCATCATAGATTTTTATTAGCTCACCTGAGCACAAAGTGCTCAAGTGAGCTATTGTGATCAGTCTTTGTCTGCCGTGCGTCAACTTTTCATTGTTAACACTCTAGAGGCCACAGTTTTAGTTATATCTTCATCAAACTTATCCAGAACGATGTTCATGACCAAAGCAAGGTCAAGTTCGTATATGGGTTATGTTGGGTCAATAAGTAGGTCACTAGGTCAAATCATAGAAAAACCTTGTTAACACTGTAGAGTCCATATTTTTTCTCCAATCTTCACATAATTTGTCCAGAACGATGTTCATGACCAAAGCAAGTTCAAGTTCGTATATGGGTCATGTTGGGTCAATAAGTAGGTCACTAGGTCAAATCAAAGAAAAACCTTGTTAACACTCTAGAGTCCATATTTATTTGTCCAATCTTAATTTGCCCAAAACATTTTTCAAGACAAAAGCTAGGTCAAGTTCATATTAATTAATAATGAACTCTGTTAACCCTCTATTCTGTATTCATGTCATTATTGGAAAAATGTGTAGAATTCAATTTATTCTCAGGTGAGCGCCCAGGGCCTCATGGCCCTCTTATTATTTTAAAGTTTTTAGTATATTTTGTTTTTTATGAACTAAAGATGTAGGTTAGCTATGCTATTCATACATACACACACACACACACACACACACACACACACACACACACACACCACACACACACACACACACACACACACTTGCTTCTATATGATGCTAATATGAACACAAGCATATGAGAGAGAACTTTTTTCTGTTTGACAATATACATGTAAACATTCTGTAATTTCAGCCAAGATATTTGTTAAAATTTGAACAAATCTACTTGTCTAAACCCACACATTGGGAGAAAGATGGTGCTCCAAGTCCTATGATGCCAAACGAAGCCAGATTAAGGAATCTCACGTAAGTTATACTGCTTTATGTAAATCAACATAATTAACAAAATTATTAAGATATAACTTTTAAGATTTAAGACAAGGAAAATCTTAATTAAAGAATGATTGTGAAACTGGGGACAGGTAGGTGTATTGATGAGTCTGAAAACAAGTACTGTAAACCGCTTTATATTGGCGCATACTTATTTTAGCGATTGATGACTGGTAAACATATTAGCGCAGTTTAATTTTAGCGTAATCAATTCCAGTCTGAACTGTTTAATACATCTTTATATTACCGCATTTTCTCGCCTAAAACCCACAACTATTAGCCAGAAAAATAAAATTTGAGAAGGGGATGACAGGTTACAAGAAAATATGTACTTAAGTTTTAATTTCTTTGACTTTTACTGAGAGAAAATCTTCGTAACTGACCCAGGAAGCCACGAGACAGATGTCTGCAGGAAGCTTTCATCATAATTTGGCCCACTCGTCGATTACACATTTTACTGAATAAATATTTAAATTAATAATAACATATTTTGACCTTTTTTATTCATTTAAATACCAACTGTTTTTTTAAATACAAACGTTTTGACAAATTGTCGATGTATCTCCGATAACAGCCGCTTATATCATTATAGAGGTCAATAATTAGGATTTATATTCTGTTGCCGACATCACAGAAAAAATAAACAATTTTCGCATAACGGGTCTAATTTGTTGATGTAATTGTTAATATTTTAATGATTGAAGCCAACTACTGGTAAATTAAAATTAATTACCTGAAAAGGAGACTTGTCAGACCGTACGCATCACATACAATGGCCAGTAATTAACAGAGCTCTATGCCTATCCATTTGTCGGTGGTCAGTCAACCGGGTCTGGGTAATTAATCCCTAATTACTTATCACATGCGGGTATATTGATGGAAGCCATACCAGTGTCATCCAGAACTATTATTATTTTAACACTGACTATATAACCATTTAACGTGCGTCCATACACATTCATAGTCACAGCAGCGCTGTACAGTACTGACTTTTTTTGCTGTAATTTTAGCGGCAGTTTTATTTTAGCGCTGACACTCTTATCGCCAATTGCGCTAAAATAAAACTGCCGCTAAAAAAACACGGTTTACAGTATATACATATAGAAAGAGCTTTCTTAAAAGTAACGGTCCAATTGTAAGCAACATATGTTAACTTAATTTGGTATTCTAGTGTTTTAGGGAGTTGACTGTTAGGATGCATCTGTGTTAATTTAAGGATCTTGAAACATGATTACCTCAGGAACATGGAATCACATTTTGATTTCTGTATTAAATTCAAATTTGAAAGTTTTTATTATGTGATTTATTTAGTACGTACTTGACTGCATGTATTGTTATATTGTAGATATTCAGCTCCATTGTATGTAGACATTACAAAAACTGTGGTAAAAGAAAATGAAGATCCTGTAGAAACCACACATCAGAAGACCTTTATTGGAAAAATCCCAATCATGTTACGTTCTACTTATTGTTTACTGAATGGACTAACAGATCGTGATTTAACAGAATTAAATGAATGTCCTCTAGATCCTGGAGGCTATTTTATCATAAATGGTTCAGAAAAAGTTCTTATCGCTCAAGAAAAAATGGCAACAAATACAGGTTGGTGATATACAATCAAAATTCAATTCTCCCATGTTAACTTGGTTTTTACTCCCTACATTTGTAAAAGGAGCCTTGATGGCCGAGTGGTCTATATAGCACATCCTTACGAATCGCCAGACTTCTTGTCACCTAGGTTAGAATCTTACCCAGACATATCTTAGTGTGAGAAAGTCTGCCACTTGGCTTACAAAAAGCCTGTGGTTTTCTCTGGACACTGTTTTCTCCACCATCCAAAAATTTACTGTCTTGATATACATGTATCTGGTAAGTAAAAAAAATCATGACTTGGTTGTAAAGCACCATTACACAACTCCTCTACTCTTTAGGCTGTTAAACGAGCACAGTGCCATTTGATTAATGATTATATTGGATTTTATTTATGTCCCCGCCCAACATCCATTTCAACAGAAACAAACAATTATATTTTCAGAATCTGAAAATAACTAGATCAGTGATATTTTTACTAAACATTTATTAACTAGTCATCTTGCGTGTCATGAGAGTCTTACAATTTGGTTATCAATGCAATGTCTTTTTCATATTGACAGTTTTCTAACTGCATACCATTAAAAATGATTTAAAGATTCTTTTTTTTCCCCTTGTAGTATATGTGTTTCAACAGAAAGACTCAAAATATGCCTTCAAAACAGAGATTCGATCATGTCTAGAGAATTCTTCCAGACCTACCAGTACTCTCTGGGTTAATATGATGGCTAAAGGCGGTGGAGTAAGTATATTTTGTAACGGTACTTTAAATTTGCCATTTCATGATCACTTTTCAGTGGTGGCTGATTAAAGATGCATTGATAAAAGCTGTTCAAATAATTGTGGTTAACAGAAAAGTTCACAGTAGACAATGTCCAAAGCAATACATTGTCATTTATGATACACATGTATTTTCAGCCATATGGCAGTATTTAAAGTCCCTAAAGGTTTCGTCGAACAAGTAGAATTAGTTCAAGTTCAATGAAACAGTACCAATTTGTTTACCTAGGTTTTGAAAAATATATTTTGGATTTGCTAAACTTGGGGCCAGTAACTTTTGTAATCTACCAATCTTTAAAAAAATAAAATGCAGCTGTCTAAAACTACTTAATCTTTACTTTGTACAAAAAATTACCAGATTGCTAAAAAAAATAAATGATTATGGAGAAAATATGATTACTATACTGTGACCAGTGGAATTGGAGCTCTGGTGTCTTCTGTCAATCCTTAACAGAAGATCTTTTTGAAAAATGCTAGTCTTACTCCAAAGGTTTTGATGATCATTAAGATTTGATTTGAAAATTGATATAATGATTGACTTGCTTTGGATGATTTTAATTTTACAGAGGATATTATTGTTTTATTTTTTCAGGGAGCCAAGAAGAGTGCTATAGGACAGCGTATTATTGGTATATTACCATACATTAAACAAGAGATACCAATCATTATTGTGTTCAGAGCTCTTGGATTTGTGTCAGATAGAGATATACTTGAACACATAGTTTATGACTTTGATGACCCAGAAATGATGGAAATGGTAATTATTATACCCCAGCAAACTAGTTTTTTTATTTACTTATTTGGTATTTTACACAATATTCATATAACAGTTACATGAAAACATTCTGTTACAACAAATAACATCTATAAACATATATTTCAGACTTTCATTAAGGCATAAAGTCTTTATGTGTTTAGTTATAGGCAAGATTAATAATGTCTGCACAATTACATGTATAAACAATAACATTTGTTGTTTTGCTGTTCCAGGTAAAGCCATCTATTGATGAAGCCTTTGTGATACAGGAACAAAATGTGGCTCTTAACTTCATCGGGGCTCGTGGTGCAAAACCAGGTGTAACCAAAGAAAAACGTATTAAATATGCCAGAGAAATCCTTCAAAAGGAAATGTTACCTCATGTGGGTATCAGTGATTTCTGTGAAACAAAGAAAGCATACTTCTTGGGGTAAGAATAATACAATAATTTTTGCCTTGCCAGAAAAGGGCCGAGACATGGTCTTGATTTTGGCTCTCGTGAAAATTATACCTTTAATGTGAGATGTGGATCTCATTATTCTTTGTCATCATTAGATATAATTGTAAAGTTTTGATTGAAATTTCTAAAGTCTAATGTTGGGAATTGGAGGGATTTCCAAAACTTAGTATTAACGGTACTTGGAACTGTACATTTATATCATGTACCCTCCACTTTATCGTATTGTAAATTAACAATTTGAAAAGGGTGTAATAATTTACATTTTGATGATGCTCCTGTCTTTTGGTGAAACAATTATTATTACTGAGGTATTATATTTTGTAGATTGGCTTAAAAGTTTCCTTATCAATTCCAGTTTGAAACCTAAATTCAAATTAGAGTTATATTGTTTTTTGCATAAACTTGCATCATCACTAATATTTTGTTAGTTTGATTCTGTTATCCAAAACATGATGTTACCAATTCTTGTTTATATTCATTGTGTGTACATTATTTAATAGTAAATATGTTTATGTTGTTTTGTTATTTCTTTCATAGATACATGGTACATAGGCTATTACTTGCAGCTTTAGGTAGACGTGAAGTTGATGACAGAGATCACTATGGTAACAAAAGATTAGATCTAGCAGGACCATTGTTAGCTTTCTTATTTAGAGGGTAAGATTAAAAGTAATCTGCTTTCTTTTACCTAGTAACCATCTTAAGGAATCACATTGTTACCTGCATCACCAACAGTGAAAGCAGATCTAGTAGCCACTCGATTCCTTCTATCTGTTCCTTAGTCCGTTTGTTCATTATTTTATGTTAATTAATTTTTGTATGAAAAATCATTGTGTTGTCATGACACAATAGGAGTTTGAAGCCAAAACCTTTGTATATATGTATACAAAGCTTGTGACTTATCACAGGTAGAATAAGTTTATCTGCAAATTATAAAAGGAAGTTTGTTACTGAAATGAAACTTAGAATTTATTCTAATAGAAGTTAATGGAAAAAAACAAGACAAGAAAATATTAATACATGTACATATTTTGTCTGCAGAATACATGTAGTTTTCAGATATTATTCAAAATTTTTAAATTTGGTTAATGAGTGCTATACAGCTATTCCAAATATTTCAAGTGTATTAAACATTTCATAATGACTGACTGGTGAACATCTCCCATATAAATGGATTACACAATTAGCTAACCTATCAAACATTTTCATAACATTTTTATTGTAAAATATGAGGGTTTGATAATATTCAGCACAGATAAGCATGGGCAATGTTTAGAGGATTAATATTACCTTAGATTGTGAATGGAAGTCTTGCCATTCTCTATAATTTGGTTGATGAAAAATTTTACAATTTTTTTACAAATTCAACAATGCTTCTGTAATGTTTGTAGATTTTCTCTTTTGTCATATAATAATAATGTTGTCATGATATATATGTTTTAGCTTGTTTCGTAACTTGATGAAGGAGGTCAGATTATATGCACAGAAATTCATTGACCGGGGCAAAGACTTCAACTTAGAACTTGCCATTAAAACACGTATTATAACTGATGGTCTGAAGTACTCCTTGGCTACAGGTAACTGGGGAGATCAGAAGAAAGCTCATCAAGCCAGAGCAGGTGTATCACAGGTAAGACATCAGAAAATTATCAAATGCAAACTTTAGTTAGCTAGGTATAAGCTTTTATGAATGACTCTTCACCATAAAAATTAAGTTTTCCAAAAAATTCAATGTAGAGCAAAGATAATGGAGGTCTTCAGAGATTAGCAATCCTCTGAAACATGGAAAATAAAAAAATCTTGTATGTATTAGAGAGAAAAAATATACGAGGTAGTTTAAACCCTTCCAGTCTGTACAATTCTGCTCCATGACTACAAGTTAAATGTTAATACTGTGATGATATTGGCATTTATGGACTAGAGTCGCTGAAAAACATTCGATGTTGAATGCCATTTCTGAGTATTTGAATCATTAAACTTATCATTCATTTAAGGAATGATATTTGCTTTGACTGTACTGCATGGAGTTATGCAGTTGAATGGACTGTCTCAAATACCAATGGGCTTTCATGGTTATTTGAGACAGTCCATTCTACTGTATAACTCAATGCAGTACGGTTAAAGCAAATGTCATTCCTTATATTTACAATCGTTTGTAACTTTTTCAAATAAACACCAAAATATAAATCAACATTTTAACACTTTTCATAAAAGAAAAACAACTACTACCTCGTTAAAAATTGGCTGTTCCAACTGTCGGCATCATTGATCATAGCAAGAAAAATAATTACTTTACTAAGCTTTAATTCATTTATTATTCAATAATCAATTAATTTATAACTGTTCTTGTCTGTTACATTTTCATATTAAAATTAAAACTACAATTATTGAACAATGAATTTGTAAGATTGCAGAGGTTAAAGGTCAGGGTCCCTGTTGTAGTGTATTTTTTCCCTGTGAAAAAACTCGCGTGCTCCATTCAACTGCATCGAGTCATGAAGTAGAATCAAGATCAAACACTGCATTGAAGCAAAAACAATGTGATTGTTAATATATGTACATGTAAATAGCTATAAATGAAAATTCTTAAGTTTTCCATTTGGAAATATTTTAGGTGTTAAATAGATTGACATTTGCCTCCACTTTGTCTCATTTGAGAAGATTGAATTCTCCCATCGGAAGAGATGGTAAATTAGCTCGTCCTCGTCAGCTACACAACACAACGTGGGGTATGATCTGTCCTGCAGAAACACCCGAGGTAATGTATTATAATGTTCTTAAAGTAAATTAGTGACATGTCATCACATCAGCATTCAGTATAATACGGTTAATTCCTTTAATTCTTTTATATTTGAAAAGTTTGACATATACAATTTCTGAACAATTCCTAATGATGAGAATTTGGCTTCATTTTCATAGCTATCGGAACCAATTCATGGATTTATGGAAATTATCATCAGTTATGGGGATAAAATCTGTTTTCAAATGAAACATGTAGTTAGTCAGCCCACTATCAGTTATATTCTTTTGAAATATTTAGAATTTAAAAACATGCAAAAAAAAGATTATTTTTAGTTTGTCCATAATAAAAATTGGCCAGGGATTGGTCCACATGCAGAGTTTTAGTGGGACAAAATTATTATTTTGTGGCCAATGGAGCAAAGACTCCTTCTATAATGAATGCTGCTGATCTAGCCTAGGGATCTAAATAGACAAAATAATTGCAATGTAAGCAGTATTGTTACAGATTAATATGTGTTAAAGTATGTATAATTAGTATGTCGTGGTGTTGTAGGGAGCTGCTGTAGGATTAGTGAAGAACTTAGCATTAATGGCTTACATTTCTGTCGGATCACAACCTTCTCCAATCTTAGAGTTTTTGGAAGAATGGAGTATGGAAAATCTAGAAGAAGTTGCCCCATCATCTATACAAGAGTATGTATTCTTATATGTCCTGAATTATTCCCTGTAGATATGTGTCCAAATGGTCAGGACCACATACTCATCTTTCAAGAGCTATGGGTTCAATCCCCAGCTGTGTTTCTGTTTGTCTATTTGCAAAATATTTAAGTTGCTATTAAATGAAAGGACATTGACATAGATGCTAGGTCTAAACTACCATTTCATTAATGGGAGATACTTGTAGTCTGGTTGCATCTCAAATCATTTCAGGATAAACATAAACACCAACTAATGAGTGTAATTCTTTAAATTGACACTAATCTGAAATTAGTCAAATTAACTCAAGAAGAAATAGAATTATGGATTTATAGATACTAATATTGTCTATCTTGAGTCTAAATGTTGATCAGATTAGTGTGTATTTGGTTATGTTAAATCATGATCTTAATGCAATGATGATATTGGCCTTTTGGACTAGAGTCGCTGAAAACATATAATGTTGAATGCCATTCTGAGCATTTGGATTTGAAAATTGTCAGTGTTCATTAAACACCATATTTAAAATTAGGAATTTGATATATTAGTTGTGTACATTTTTGTCTCTAAAAAACCATTAAACCTAAAAATTGCATTATGATAAAGAAATTTTATAAGTTAGGAGTGATTGTATAACCAAGGTAGTAAAGTATTTATTGTATTCCCATTATGACATTGATGATGTAATGGTATTTTTCCCAACCCCCACCCCACCACCGAATAAATTCTTTCATATGTCAAGGGGGTCAGTTTAAGGATGGTGGAAGAAAGAAAGGTAACTAGAGAAAACCACCAACTGTCATCAAATGAAATGATATAAAGTTCCTTACTGGGACCTGCCAGAAAGATATTCTAATGTAGGCAATGAAAGGTGATGTGACCTGCCTGGTTGACATTTTGATGTAGGTAGTGAGGGGTACTGTTATCTTCCTGAGTGAAAGTCCAGTTTAGATGTGAGAAGTGCTGGGATCTGTTAGATTGGGATGTAGGTAGTGAGGGGGTACTGTTATCTTCCTGAGTGATAGTCTAGTTTAGATGTGAGAAGTGCTGGGATTGAGGTGGTGTGAGATGCTGTGATCATTAAGTCTATGCTTTAGACCACTTAGTAAGTCACCAAGGACTATCAATAAGTAGATGGGGATTTACAACAAGATGGTCTTTCAGACAAGTTTGATTACATATTGCTGTAAAATACATAGTGCAATGATGATATTGGCATATTTGGACTAGAGTCGCAGAATACCAAAGTGTTGAATGCCAATTCTGAGCAACATGATTTGAATATATTTGAATATGTTAATAGTAAACCATTTTATAGTCTCTGAAAACATTTAAAGTTCAATGCCAGTTGTGTTTTCAGATCGAAAGCCTAAATTCAACATACCGGTACGTGTATATATAGAACACATGAAATATTTTCAGTTGGCATAACAGAATTTAAAGCTTACAAATACATAATAAATTATATGAAATTATCCCAAATGTGGCCAGGGATAGTAAAATCAGGTTTTATCAAAATTCAAAATACATGTACCTTTGGGGATAGGGGTCATTTTTGTGAATTTTAAAATTAAAATTTTGCTTGTAGGTAAATTTTCCTTATACTTCCTTGAATATATAGTCAATATATATAGTAAAGACCACCTGTATTTTATTATATATATGTATATAGACTGCCTACTTACAAATACTAATACTATTGGTATTTAATTCCAATTCTCTCCAACCTGTTGAGATAGACTAATTTTAAATGTTGCTAATTTTTGTATGAATAATTGAGTGATATCCATTGTATTCTTTGATTTTGTTTTTGTTATAGTGCAACTAAGATATTCGTAAATGGATGTTGGGTCGGGATACACAGAGATCCAGAACAGTTAATGAACACATTGAGAAAATTAAGACGTGAAATGGACATTATAGTGTCTGAGGTAAGTAATGACATAACAAATATAATTTTAAAAATGTGTTGTTTTAAGTTAATTCTGTCAAATATGTACTGTAGTTTTTAAGTGTTAAAAGCCAGGGGTAGAAATTTTGTTTAAGATTTTAAGACCACCATTTTTGCACTTTTCCCAGTAATTTTTCTCTTTAATTATACAATGTGTATGTATATCCAAAGTGTCAGTAAGACCTGCCAATTTTATCTCGTTTAGTAGGCTTTAGACAGTTTGGTCTATAATCACTAATTGATTAATCTCAAAATGGTGTGAACTTTTAATTATTGTATCTAAGAAGTTAAAGGATGAAAAGTCTCTTAAATAAACAGTGCCCACGCCTTAGCTTAGAGTAGTTTTTAAAAACAAAAGATGCCTCATTTACAGGGTTTTTACATGTATATTTTATTTAGGTCCCCACTCTTTAGCTTAGGTTTAAAAACAAAAGATGCCTCATTTACAGGGTTTTTACATGTATACCGTAATCCTTCTATGTATTCGGACCCTCTATGTTTTCGGACACCCCAATTTTGAAATTTCAATAATTTTCAAATTTCCTCTAATTTCGGACGGCATTTTTTTGCCTCTAAATCCGGACACGATTTTGCTGGAATTCACCCGGAACAAGCAATACATATCGCTTATAATTAATATTTAATAAAAACAAGAAGAAATGTTGTTGTTTTGTTGTTAACTTACATTAAAATTTGTTATTTTTATGTGTTTGTTGCGTTGTGTATTTGCGTGATGGAGTCATGATTTGAGGACAAGTATTTTACGATACATTTACGTTTTTAATGTAAGCTGAATATAGCCATACCTATATTAAGTGTTTTAATATTCTTTGAAAGTGAAAGTTGATTGAAATTAAAAATCGTGGCTAAGAAACATCGTACGAGACTAGAAGTTCTGTCGGCACACAAATCCAACATCAAAGACATTTTTTCAGGAAGTGACGTTATCAATGAATTTCATTGGATGAGAAACTTGTGGAATCCCTGCTGATTCAATGCATGTCAACTATGGGAATTCCCGATCCTCTGATACTTTCATTTGTCTAAAAACGGAAAGATGGAAATTACGATGTATTTATTGTTTTTCCTAAGATTAAAATTGTTTGAAATGTGAGTTAAAACAATGTATTTGTAAACTATTGTGTTCTGTGAGTGGTAACATCGATTTTAAAGAAAAGCTATATTGATCACGGCGAACCCCATTCATACATGTCCTTGTTCTTAATCGTACAAAATGTGGAATTTATTGACTGAAAAATATTCTTGACTATAATTAATTATAAAATTTTGACCGTAGACAGTGACAGAAGATGAAGTGGGGTAACGGTGAACCTCAAATGGTGGGAACTACTGACAAAAATTCACGCGATTTGCTTACAAAAAATGGCGTCCTTCGATGTGTATTACACATTGGATCATGATTATTGGTCAACAAACACTTCAAAAAACGACTTTTTTGTGAAATAAACAACACAAAAGGTAATTTCAACATGAACTTTATTTGAAAATTGATATTATAGATGATATTCATGTGCGTATCGTAGTTGATAGCGTCTTGCATTACCGGGAGGGCAGCGAGACATATCGGCTCCTAAATATCGGACAACTCTAAATATTCGGACACCCCCATTTTTCCAAGTGTATAATTTTCATATTTCCTCTAAATTCCCGGACACTTGAAAATGAAATTATTAAAATTCGTCCGAATACATAGAAGGATTACGGTATTTTATTTAGGTCCCCACTCTTTAGCTTAGTTAAGCTTAGATGTGTTTTAAAAACAAAAGATTCTCCATTTATAGTGTTAACATGTATATTTTATTTAGGTATCGATGATTAGAGATATAAGAGACAGGGAAATCCGTATTTATACAGATGCAGGTCGAGTATGTCGTCCTCTGTTAATTGTTGAAGATCAGAAGCTCTTATTGAAAGTCAGTCATGTAAAACAGCTAAAACAGAAAGAATACAATAACTACAGGTTTGTAATAATTTACAGTAAAATTTTGTTTTAATGATCCTTGTCCACTTTTTTACCAAGAATTTTCAGTCCCAAAATCTCTGTATTTATCCCACTTCTTTCAAAAAAGGAGGGTATATAAAATTTGAACTTCCATCTCTCCTTTCATCTGTCCAGAAAACTTTTTGTCCAGAATAACCCTCCAAATAATTTTACAAAACTTGGTGCAGAGCATCAACATTGACAGGATAATGTGCATATATCATAAGCTTGAGTTTGTTCGCTCATTTTCCTGTTATGGCCCTTTGAACATGAGTGTAAATAACATGTACAAAAGTACCTGTTGGTAGGGGGTCCTTATTTCCTGAATTTGCTTGTTTTGTTTTTCTTTTCAAGTCTTTCTAACTCCTTAATGATGCAAAAAATTGAGTGTCAGAACAAGTAGTTACAAAGAAGTTTAAGTTCTGTCACAGTATTCTTGGGAGTAAAACATTCTCATGCATTGCAAATTCTAAAGACCCTAAAGTCCTATTTGCCAAGATATAAATTTCTGTGCTTACCATTAGCTGGTGATGCCTCTATGTTAATAAAATATTTTTAATTGGAATTTACAATCTTATTATATGTATAGTTCGTCAGCAATATTTTGACAGAGTGTTATAAATATGGGGGAATCTATTCTACACAAAAAGGTATTACCGTAATACTGTGTTGTTGTATGTGTATAATCACGTCTGTATATGTCCGTTTATCAAATTCGTCTTATATGATTCCTATTTACATTTTATATAGACTCTTCCGTGTTTATAAACACTCTGCCAATATATTGCTGATGAACTTCTCTTGTTAAATGGTATGATCAACAATACTACATGTTGTAACTCACTTTTTAGCTCACCTGAGCCAAAGGCTCAAGTGAGCTTTTCTGATCACAATTTGTCCGTTGTCTGTCGTCGTCGTCGTCGTTGTCGTCGTCGTCGTAAACTTTTCACATTTTCATCTTCTTCTCACGAACCACTGGGCAGATTTCAACCAAATTTGGCACAAAGCACCACTAGGTGAAGGGGATTCAAGTTTGTTCAAATGAAGGGCCACACCCTCTTTAAAGGGGAGATAATTGAGAATTATTGAAACTTTGTTGGTATTTTTCAAAAATCTTCTTCTCAAAAACTATTCGGCCTGTAAAGCTTAAACTTTTGTGGAGGCATCCTTAGGAAGTGTAGATTCAAGTTTGTTCAAATCATGGTCCCCGGGGGTAGGGAGGGGCCACAAGAGGGGGATCAAGTTTTACATAGGAGTATATAGAGAAAATCTTTAAAAATCTTCTTCTCAAAAACTATTAGGCCTGAAAAGCTCAAATTAAAATGGAAGCATCCTGAGGTAGTGTAGATTCAAGTTTGTTTAAATCATGGTCCCCGGGGGTAGGGAGGGGTCACAAGAGGGGGATCAAGTTTTACATAGGAATATATAAAGAAAATTTTTAAAAATCTTTTTCTCAAAACTATTAGGCCAGAAAAGCTCAAATTAAAATGGAAGCATCCTCAGGTAGTGTAGATTCAAGTTTGTTCAAATCATAGTCCCTGGGGTAGGGTGGGGCCACAAGAGGGGGGTCAAGTTTTACACAGGAATATATAGAGAGAATCTTTAAAAATCTTCTCCTCAAAAACTATTAGGCCAGGAAAGCTCAAATTAAAATGGAAGCATCCTCAGGTAGTGTAGATTCAAGTTTGTTCAAATCATGGTCCCCGGGGGTAGGGAGGGGCCACAAGAGGGGGATCAAGTTTTACATAGGAGTATATAGAGAAAATCTTTAAAAATCTTCTTCTCAAAAACTATTAGGCCTGAAAAGCTCAAATTAAAATGGAAGCATCCTCAGGTAGTGTAGATTCAAGTTTGTTCAAATCATGGTCCCCGGGGGTAGGGAGGGGTCACAAGAGGGGGATCAAGTTTTACATAGGAATATATAAAGAAAATTTTTTAAAATCTTTTTCTCAAAAACTATTAGGCCAGAAAAGCTCAAATTAAAATGGAAGCATCCTCAGGTAGTGTAGATTCAAGTTTGTTCAAATCATAGTCCCTGGGGGTAGGGTGGGGCCACAAGAGGGGGGTCAAGTTTTACACAGGAATATATAGAGAGAATCTTTAAAAATCTTCTCCTCAAAAACTATTAGGCCAGGAAAGCTCAAATTAAAATGGAAGCATCCTCAGGTAGTGTAGATTCAAGTTTGTTCAAATCATGGTTAAATAATAGTGTATTTTCCATGCTGTATTCTTTTATATAAGTATTTTGATATAAAGTTAAATATATTGTTCATGAGAAATATATTAATTGTACTTGTATTTAAAAGCTAATTTTTAATGTAAATCCTGCTGTATTCTATAATTTCTATTTGCCATTTCCCGATTACAGTATTCGGCCTATGCATTTTCTCTCTTTTGAGATTGGTAGATTGCATGATGAAAATTTTTTTTAAAATTATTTCATTGGTTGAAATGCTGTAAGAAAAAGGTAACGGAATAAGCCGAGGCTTGTCGAAACATCAACCTTTTACGGTACATAGAAATACTTACAAATTGTTTAGTGAAAAGCATCGGTAGGAAGTATAGATTTCAGTTTGTACAAAACCTCCCTCCCCTGCACTCACTTCAATACTGAACTCATTTCGGCTTCTACCTAGCAAGTTGCTCAGGTGAGCGATGTGGCCCCTGGGCCTCTTGTTTGTCTTACAACCTTTATGTGTTACAAGTTCTACATTACAGTTTGAAATTTTCACCAATTTTCAATCCATGATGCAATTGCCTGCCATCAACCATCTTTATAAACTTTTATCTTCCTAATTTATAAGTACAAAAACTGCTCATAAAAACTGCTATTTAACAATAGGATAATTACTGTTGATGTATTTATATAGTTGGCAAGATTTGGTGGCCAGCGGTGTGGTTGAGTATATAGATCCACTAGAGGAAGAATCCATCATGTTAGCTATGACACCTGACGATTTAGCAGAGAAAGATGTACATTACTGTTCTACATATACACACTGTGAAATCCATCCAGCAATGATCCTAGGTGTTTGTGCTTCTATCATTCCATTCCCTGATCATAACCAGGTAATAAGAGAAACTAATCCTTAAAATAATGTACCATAAATAGATGACATACAGTCAAACATGTCTGTAAATGGCACCCACAAGAACCAGTAAAAGTGGCCTTTACACAGAGGTTCCATAAACATGAATAAAGAGCAACTGAAATAAAATTTTACTGGCCTTTAAAAACAGGTGGTCCTTATATAGAGGTTGGACTGTACATTTATTTCTGTTTGTCTCCAATACTTTACTGGGTTATCCTGTGTTTTTTTAGGGATGACACGATATATCGGTATAACGATATACCGTTCGATGGGCTACTCCCGACGATAATCGATATTGATTTTTCAAATATCGATAAGTAAATAGAAAATCCAAAACTTCAGAAAAACAATAAAAAAATCAAATTATATAAAACAATGCCTTACTTGTTTTTATTTACATTTATTTAAACAAGTTCCAATTGTCATAACATGTGCATTTGTACATACAAGTAAGTACGTCATCAATTCTTGGGTACCTCTGAAATGATGCGAAATCCTTCAGATGCTTGAGCGCCCCTTATTACAGTAAGAGGTACTCCAAGCATATGCATGATTAAGATACGATTCAGTCTTTTAAGCCTCTAGTTTACGTTGTTAAGCACATGGTCATTCAAAATGCTTCATATGACATGATTTTAGGGAGTTTGATACGATGTATCAAGACTTTTCTCCACAGATTATTTTTCCGATATGTATCAATAGTTATCAGCATGAAAAGAACAATAATCGATATTGAATTTCAGCAGCGATAGACAGCCCTAGTGTTTTTGCCAGGAGAAAATTAAATGAATTTAAGCAAAAAATTAAAAATGTTGTTAACATACACCTTTTTAGAAGATCATGTTATTTATGGCAATCTGTATTCAAGTTAATGTTACATACATGGTTAAACTATTACTTTTATCCAAAACAGTCTGTACTCAAACTATTTGTTTGTTACCGTAATTGAGCTACATGTATATAGACAGCACATGTACATGTACATTTGTTATGTAAGAGTTTAAAAGTGTTTTATGTCATTTGAGTAATAAAGTTTGTGCATTTTATTATGAAATCTCTGGGCTAAAACAGTTAAACATTGAAATACATGTAACATTTTAAATGATAATTTGAAGTGCACTGGGCATCAGTTTTAAATTTGTTTCTGTCTGTTTGAATTATATCGACAATAATGTCCATCAAGAACAAGTAATTACCTTGAGTTATCCATGGTCATCAAGAAAACAGTTCTTATTTTTGAAAAACTAAGATCTGTTTATAGCATACATGTAGATATACAGATAGAGTATTTTGTACATGTCTATATTGTGTTTATTGTTTCAGTCTCCACGTAATACATATCAAAGTGCTATGGGTAAACAAGCTATGGGAGTTTATATAACTAACTACCATGTCAGAATGGACACACTGGCTCACGGACTGCTGTATCCACAAAAACCACTAGTCACAACAAGATCTATGGAATACTTGAGATTTAGAGAATTACCTGCAGGTAAGAGTGTCTTTTACTGGAGATAGATCTCATTGTTATATGTCACCTGAATTTTCCTGAATTTGTCAAGTCCATGAGATATTTTTTGTAAGATTTCAAATTGAGCATATGAATAATGGTGACTAAATAAGTTTAACTGTTCATATATTTGTAACAAAAGTAAGTGAAAACCTTCATGTATAAGGATCAGTTTATCTCTATGTAAGTATTTTTCATCCAGATTCCAGATATATATATACTTCCAGAACAGGTCCAGGTGGTAATGCTTATGGATCACAGCACCCGTTATGCCTATGTTCAAATCTCACACAGCGTAAATCCTTGTGTGAGAAGGTTTGTCTGTTCACTTGTCAAAGATCATGATTTTCTTCAGGCAATATGCCATCCTTGAGATTAAGACTTCAATTTAATTAAAAGAATCTTGATTTGGGCATAAAACACCACTATTTCACTCTAATCAATACTTCCAAAACACTAACATAGCACAGATCTTGTAACTGAATATAATGATGTACATTTATACAGGAGGTTGTTTATTTTTCAGGTATAAACTCCATTGTAGCCATTGCTTGTTATACCGGATATAATCAAGAAGATTCTGTCATCTTGAACTCATCAGCAGTAGATAGAGGCTTTTTCAGGTAAGAGATGGTCTAACATGGCTGTACTGTAGAAATACCAGGGTTTTACTGGCCACTTAGGGAAAGGGACATTGGAATGAAAATGGGGAAATCAGTCGACAAAATTTACATTTTGGGAGAATTAAACAAAATAAGAAGATATTCTGATTTACTCATTTTAATAATAATCTTATAGTGTTATGTGTACATTTGTTTCAAACCAGTTGCATCCATTGTACCAGATGTACATTGAATTAACTTCTCTCACTTTTTCTTAAGTTTTCCCCAACAATTTTATCCAGTTGGTCAATTTACAAAATTGACAAAGTATGCTTTGGCCAATGGGAATGGGTCTTTTGACCAGACCCAGTGATTAGTGGCTAGAAATATCCTTGAATGCTGCCATTGATCTTCCAAGTGAAGGGATGTAGGTTCAAATCCCATCACTTTTCTAGATAAATTTTAAGACTGTCTCAGAATTAATTGGGTTTTTGGATGAGATTCTAAAAATTGATGACTTGTGTCAGTAGGAGTGACAGGAAATAAAACCTTTGTTGTTTATAACCATACATTTGTTGCATTATCATCTGTAGCTGTTAGCATATCGGTACAAGTGAAATAACTTTGTCACTCACATTAAATTCCATTTCAACCACTTTCTTTTCTTGTTAAATTGACATGTACAAAGGTACATATAAAGCATCTAGTTTATTGGTCCATTTTAATGCCCGGAAATATACTTTATGATTTCTGTGGTTTACCTCATGGACAACATAAACATATGTAGTGAATTTAAGGAGAGGGAACATTGATTTTTCTTCATATTTCACTACTTTACATTCAATACCTAATACATATGATATTATGTTGAATAACTAATGGTTTTCAGCACATTTAAATAAAAATTCTTAACTACATCTTGTCATTCTGAAAATTTACACAAGCATTTGTATAATTATTAGCATCAATGCCCATTCTTAAGATGTTTAACCAAAATGTGCCTTTTAGATCTGTGTAAAGGAAAACTGTCACAAGAAAATATAACTTTGAAATTTACAGAGGTTACAGTTGACATCATATAGAAAATGTTTTGAGTTTCCATGTTATTTTCTTGTTACTCCAGAGAAATATTTAAAAAAAATAATAAAATAAAAAAAATGAAAAAATAAATTTGAAGATAATAATATTTGTATACATTAGTTACTGTTATTATTTGTTCTGCTTTAAACAGAATTGTATCTTTATCTGCAGATCATTTTTCTTCCGCTCATACAAAGATTCAGAATCCAAGAAAGGGATGGACCAGGAAGAAATATTTGAAAAACCTAACAGAGAAAGTGTACAAGGTATTGTTATCTAACAACTTCTCATTACTGTGTTAACACATAAACCACTTCCATTATACAAAGTGCATTTAGACTTGGCTTTTACATCAGAGTTTTCAATTTGAGTTAAGACAAAAAAGATCCCTTATTTTGCCAAATGATCCCAGTGTTAAGAGCTTAGTGGGACATATTTAATAAGATGTGAATACAAACATATCAATGTCATGGTCTTTTAGAGAAAAATGTTCAATAATGGTCCCTTCCTGGATTGATCACTTTTGTAGTGTGAAATTTTCACCAATATTCAATACATGATGCATTTACCTGTCATTAACCACTTTATAAAAATCTTTTGTTTTCCAGTGCTCATGAAAAATAATTATTATTATGTTAAATATCCAAATTTCTTGTGGATATTTTGGAGCATTTACACCTGACTATGACAAGTTTTACATGTAACTTACTTATACCAAGTACTGACAAGTTTATGTCATTGGTATATTGGTTGGCTGTCAGTCTCTGCATCCCGTATTAAAAGTTTTGATGAATTTGTGGAATTTTATGCTTTTGGTTTCAATGTTAAGAGTTTTTATACATTACATGTAAGTTATGGATTTTGAGTTATACATTTATTATAAATGTAGGTATGAGACCAGCCATATATGATAAACTAGATGAAGATGGCATTATAGCGCCAGGTGTCAGAGTGTCAGGGGATGATGTCTTGATTGGTAAAACCTTGACGTTACCTGTCAGTGAAGATGAGGTTAGAAATATAATTTATTTTTATAAAAAAAGCTATTTGTAAGATGAATTCTTCTCATTTACTTGGTAAGATTGGAAAAACTCTAACAATTTTAAAATTAGAAACCTTCTCTAAACTGTACCATAAAATCATGTGTTAAGTTCAATTAACACTCTTGTGGTTACCATGGTAAAAAGCAGAATGGAAAACTAAACTATGCAAACTAAATTAGTCAGTTAGTTTTATTAGCTAATAATAATTTCTCTTCATCTTAGTAATGGCTCTTTTTTCCAGGTTCATTTTTCATAATAACAATGTTTTGTCTCTCATATTGTAGCTTGAAGGAACAGCACAAAGGTTCCAGAAGAGAGATTCTAGTGTGTTCATGAGAAGAAGTGAAACAGGAATTGTTGACCAGGTATTATATTGAATATACTTAAATACAAGTTCGATTCTTGATAATTGGAATTTCTGAAAAAAAAAGAGCAACATTTTAACTGAAAATTTAAGATTTATGGAACTACAATTCAAAGTGAATCTTCAATCAGTGAGTTGAGTAATGGGTTTTACATCCCAGTAAGATTCAGTGAGAACATAATTAAAATTTACGACACTCATTCAACAATAAATTTATTGTTCATTGAAGCCAATTCCTAATATTTACAATTGGAAACAATCTTTTTTAGATGAACCTATTTGTTTTTGCTGGCATTCAGTTGCTCATAAATACAGTGTGGGGTCATGACCTCTGATGATGCAACATTTTACGATCTGATGACATCAAGGAATGCCAACCTATTACGTCATGCACTGTTTGATTGGTCAGTATTCAAGTCTTATCCCGACATTTCCATCCTTATTTGGAAAAGGGCTGTTCCATCAATCCGACATGTTTGCCGGAATCTTCAATTTAATAAATTATTGAAATTTCTGACATACTAACAATATTTTTCATGATTGTAAATATAAGAAATAACATTCTATTTGAGCATATTCATTTGGTATTTTGAATGAGAGTCAGGAATGGCATATTAACATGAACTGCTTGTCGGTTGATTCAATATGCTATTTCTGACTCTCATTCATAATACGGAATGAATACACTCGGGATAGAATGTTATTTCTAAAATGGATTTGCAAACAATACATGCTGAAATTATAACTTTACTGGCTTGAAATTAAAAAATTAATATAATTTTGTATTATAGGTTATGGTGACATTGAACCAGGAAGGCTATAAATTTTGTAAGATCCGTGTAAGGACAGTCAAAACTCCACAAATTGGAGATAAATTTGCCAGTCGTCACGGACAAAAGGGTACCTGTGGTATTCAGTACAGACAAGAGGTAAGAGAAAATTGAACATCCCAGTATTAATTTGGGTTTACACTTACAGTTTATATGCAATTTTAACCAGGAATTTTGTTTTATTACAACTCTTTAAACTAGTAAATTTAGTTAATATGGTTTTGTTAATCAATTTTTATGAACTGATTACCTTGTCTGAGTTGAAAAAAATTTCAGTCCCAAAAATGTCACAACTCAACAGAATTTACATGTACCTACTACTTACTAGTTCATTTGTTAAGCGTTTGACTGAAATATATATAAAAGGATAAACCTCATTTCAGGGGAAAAAAATTCAATTTCATGAATGAAATGAGTTCATTATATAATATTATATCAAGTTGAAACAATGTCTTACTCTTACATCAGCTTAAATCAGAAATACTTGTCTGAAATTTGGGAATGAAATTTGGAAGGGAAGAAATATTTGATAGAATAGTGATTACTCATGAAGACCATCATCGAAAACCTCCAATGCCAATTTAATTTCCCACAGAATTTGAGTCTGTTTTTGCTTTCGTTTGTTTGTTTAAAAACCATGAATAACCGATTTAAAAAAAACCAACAACATTACTTTAATGGAGATTGATCAGTGCAGAGAAAAATTATGTAATTAACTGATATGGAATTCAGCATAATCAACTGTATTACTACCCACTAATTAATGCTATCTTTCCTTTTTGTAGGATATGCCATTTACAGCTGAAGGTATAACTCCAGACATTATAATTAACCCACACGCTATTCCCAGTCGTATGACCATCGGCCATTTAATCGAGTGTCTGCAGGGTAAAGTGGCTGCTAATAAAGGAGAAATTGGTGATGCTACACCATTTAATGATGCTGTCAACGTGAAGAAAATCTCTGTATTATTACATCAGTATGGTTACCACCTTGTAGGAAATGAGGTATATGTGATCTATGTTTAACTATATTGGGGATAACTGAATACGCCAGAGTCCTTCAAATAAGTCAATGAAAAATAATGCCCTGCGCCGTGTTAGATGTTGCACAAAAAAATCTTCTTTAGAGATGTGCGGTTTAACTTGCATACAAGTAAATGGGTCCATGTTATGTAAAATGGTAAACTGTGGCACAATTTTAGAAATACCAGTACTATTTCAATTTCTGTGAGTACTTATTTATGGAAATTTATGATCTGTAAAATGATATACATGTATGTACATGATCAATGAAGTTATATCATTCAGAATGAAATAAAACTAATTTAGAATTGATTACTGATTTTGATATGTGTTAGAAATGCCGACTATTAAAACTGATGATTGATATGGAGTCGTAAACAATGTCAATATTGTTGTACAGCGTGAACAAAGTGAACGCGTACATTGCTATCGCTTTCTTCCAAGATATCAAGCTTCTTTGCTATGAAATTATAAGATATGAGTACACCTGGAAATAGTGCGCCTGGTAAATGAGCGTGAAAGAAGTATATCTGTTTTATCGTGAGATATGTATTCTGAAACGGGTAATGCATTTGGTTACATATGCACATTTGGAATAAATTTTCGGAATACATTTCGGAATCTAGTAAAATATTGCGACGGGATGCATCTAATAATTTCTGCAATTTGGCGAACTGATCTCATGTTTACAATAAAAAGTAGTTCAAGAAGTTTGCGTCCTACGATGTAAAATCATAACTTTTTATGAAATGAACAGCAACGGCAGGTTGATTTAATAAATTCTTCGTGAAATCTATGGAAATTTAAATTTATTTTGAAGGTTATGATAACGTATTTTGATGTTGAGGCAATTGTGTCATATTTTAAAATGTTTATCGATTAGATTTTACTTTCGTGAAAGGGAGATAATTCGTACAGTGTTGTATGCAAATTTTAAATACAGTCGTTTTACCAGTTCCGAACAGGGTTTCATATAAGCGCTGCTGCAGACGTCATCAACAAGCACAGGAAATAAAATTTATGTGGTGTAATAATACAAATGTTTACTGATTCCAAAATATCGACACCTGTCCTCAAAAACACGTGGTAGTATGTTTTCTTGAATAAAGCATTTCCGTGATCACGATTTGTTTACATCGTTAAACTAGGTCACCAACAATCTGTCGACCTGTCCTGCACATACATTTAGGAAGCGGTTGAAGTTTATATTATTTAAACAATTAATGCCCATACATTCAAGTAGAAGCAAATTTAGAAAGTTATTTTGCGATTCCTTTAATTGAACGGGATTGAAATTTTAGATTATTTGGTAGTAAAAATTCGGAACTGGTAAAACAACTTCACCATTAACATGAAACGGGAATATTGTGAGTGATAATCAGCAGTTAATTAAAACCCAGATTAACAGCAAATGATCCAGTTACATACAACCGCTAGAACGTACCCCCTCATAGCAACGGTAGGGTCTGCAAAACTCTACTTTCTCTCTATCCGAAATGACAAAACGATCGGGTACGACTTTTTTAAATTTTAATTACCGATTGTCTTTTTCATATATTTATGAAATTATTATTTTCTACCATTTAATTCAGCAATACATGGTTTGGTACATTGTTTCTTTTTCCAAAAAAAAAAACAACATCTGTTGGACTATGCATAGATCGACCCCCCCCCCCCCCCCCCCGAATTTTCAGTTATATTCTGTCTTGCCACAACACAATTTTCCCAACTACGCTGTACAACAGCGCGACAGTGCAGTGCTATGTTTGTTATTAGATATGACTGCATTCCAAACTGTTTAATTAACTGATATTCATCATCCATTATAAGTAAGATTTGTCTATTTAAAATTATACTGTGGCACATACTGCAGTACAAAATTTTTCATGGTACCCCAACACTATTATTTTTTATGTCAATGCTGTCATGGTAGATGTGGCACATAATGATATTTAAACTTACAAAATACAGATTAAATTTCTAGTTGAGTTGTTCCGAAGAACTGATATTACCTCAGTGATGGTCTCCCTTTAACTTATATATTATATTTAATTGTATAATACATGTTTATACTTTGTTTAATTGTCCCATAGGTTTTGTTTAATGGATTTACTGGCAGGAAGCTAAACGCTCAAGTGTTTTTAGGACCCACATATTACCAGCGTTTAAAACATATGGTGGATGACAAGATCCATTCCAGAGCCCGTGGTCCCTTACAGATTTTAAATAGACAACCTATGGAAGGCAGAGCAAGGTAGGTACATGGGAGTAACTTAGCCACACACATATACAAATATATGTAGTACATTATTACATTAATTAAGGCCTTGATTTTCAGGGGACAAATTTATCTTCCTTGTTGAATGAGCCAAACCACAACACACCCGCTTTTGTAGAAATGTAATTTAAGGTCAGACACACATTGCTGAATAGTGAAAATTTTAAAAAGTAATATGTTAATGGAAAGTAACCTTTCTAAAATTAACACTTTTTTTTTCTAAAGATTTTGTTCCAATATTAAGACAGGGTTTTTTAGATTATATAACAATGGATGTCTTTGTGAGAAATACATGTATCAGTTTAGAAAGGTTTTCATTTTAATCAGGGTTCAATTTAGACAGGTTCCACACTGCTGTTTCCAGTAGAGTAATTCACACCCAATGTTTTACATAGCTGAAATCTAGCATAATAAAAATATATTAATATTAATCACTAGGTTTCCACAAAAGCCAAATTTCCAAAATTTGTGAAAATATAGTCATTTTAAAGTATTTTCCTCAAATTTCCCAAGATGGGCTACTTGTCTGAAATTAGTAGCCATTAGAGATTTTTGCTACAATGAATGGATACATAAATAAAATAAAAATATATTAAAACATCAACTGGTTTTATTTATTTCAGAGATGGAGGTTTACGTTTTGGTGAAATGGAACGGGATTGTCAGATTGCCCATGGAGCAGCACAGTTCTTGAGAGAACGTTTATTTGAGGCCTCTGATCCGTACCGTGTCCATGTTTGTAATTTCTGTGGTTTAATAGCAATAGCCAACCTTAGAAACCAGACATTTGAGTGTAGAGGGTGCAAGAACAAAACTCAGGTTTGTAATTATTAGAAATCAAATGGCACAATCTTGATGCACAGAAAAACATCCTTTAAATTTTACTTTGTTTAATCATTCATTTACATAATAAAGAAACAGAAAATTGTGTTCATTTTTTTAGTTATTGCTTTAATTATAGTTTTTAAGAATTCAAAAAATTACCACAAAGCAAAATATGTAGTGTATATAAAATAATTTTAATTTATTTCTGTAAATACAGATAAAGTTTTTAGCCAATTCTTAAAAGAAAGCGCTGACCATGTATTTAAACTTCCACATGTATCTCTTAATTTTGTACATGTATTTCACAATATTTCTGAATAAATACGGTCTTATTTTGCCAATTCCCAGTGAATGTTGAAAATACATTTTACCTTTATAATGCTAATTAAACTGCAGTGTTAAGTGTCTTGTTGCTTGTGAAGTGTATGTTGTGTCATTGAAGACCTCATAGTGACTGACTAGATGAACATCTCTAATCAAATGGAAGATGATACAGGTTTTGAGCAAGAATTTTTGTAACACCTTCTGCTTAGCTTTTTAAAACTTTTTCTTTCTCTTTCATTGTATAATATTCAGCCATTATATTTATAATACCTGACTGAGTATGATATTTGTTTTAGTTCATTATCATTGACTTTTGTTGATGGTAACTGTACAATCAACTCTAATGTAAAACGTGAGTATCAAAACATGAATTAAGTTTTATTTTGAGCTTAATACATTATATACATTTACAAATTTATTACTTTTTGTATATTTCAGATCTCACAGATAAGAATGCCATACGCATGTAAACTGCTATTCCAGGAATTGATGTCTATGAGTATCGCCCCGAGAATGATGGTAACTTGAGATTAACTTCAGTATACTGAGAGTGACTGAGATAGACATGGCTTGATGTTGTTTCTGGAATAAACAGCTCAAATATTGTCCATGTTTGTACTGGCATGGGGTCATTATTAGCTGAAGTTGAAACAGGAAGTTTTAATGATGTTATTTATTAGCACACAGAAAACTGTGAAAGAAAAGAATTAAAATGGGAAATTTTCTGGCTAATTATAAACTGTGGGTACCATCAAACATGTAAAAGAAGTAAAAAGTATGCCAGTCATAAACAACCAGAACACTGATGCCAGTTATCATTCATTATTCTACGGAAGAACACCCATCATAGTTATAATGGCTTAATTTGTAATCACTGGTTATCATCCAACATCATGTAAGAAGAATTACAGGAGTTTCAGTGCCATAATTTGAAATCGTCAGTAATTATCAATGATACAAAATATAACCATGGTTTTAAAGAACTACGGTTTTCATAGGTTGCTGATGAATAAGTTTTATTACTTAATTTGAAATATCATTAATCATCAGTTGGTATATGAAGGAGTCTATACATGTGTTAAGAGATCTGGTTCTCGATAATTGACAATCAAAGATGGTTATGTTTTTAAAACACAAAAAGACGCCGTCTGCAGGTGCTTTAATTTTGAAGAAGTATTTGTTTTGGTGATTGAATGTGTCAAGGTATTTCACATCATATTTAACAATGCTACATGTTATCATGATTACAATCATAATTTGAGAAAGGGAAATACTTTATCATGCTTACTTATCAAAGATTTGTGGTAAAAGAAGATATATTTAACAGAGTATATGTTCTGCCAGTGAAATTGTTCTATAGGATAGTTTTAACCAGTGACTTAGTTCAAAACAGAATAAAGTCGCTCACTATTTCTACTCCGTTTACATATTTGGTTCAAAATCTTGTTTCATGTAACTGGAACTTTTTCATGTCATAACAAAATTACATTTATGTGATAGGTAAATTTCTTAATTTTGACTTAAATGCTGGATTTTTGTCAGACATTTAAAATTTAAAGTCTGCATTCATGCCATTTCTTGTGTAAAACGAAAATTGTTTTTATAAGTTGTTTGGAGTTGTGGTCAGGAACTTGTTTTTTTGAAAAGTGTGTATGAAAGGATGTATGATATGAGATAAAAAAAAAACAAAAAAAAACAACTTTGATGTAAAATGAATGTAAATGTATTTCAAATGGTGCAATGGTCAATCTACAGACAGATGTCTTATGGTGAATTCAAGTTGTACACTGTACAGAATTGATGCTACAATGATGCAATAAAAAGTATTTATTTTCACTACTTTTGTTTGTTTTTGTTGAAGGATGAAAGTTATACCCGTTAATAATCCGTTCCTGTTAGAATATTCATTTGGTGTTTTATTTTTAGATTGCTAGTTTGAACCAAATTCATACTTGAAAATTTCCGAGGTTTTGTTTTTCAGATGAAACTAAAAGCACTGTAAAAGGTCCTAATAGATAGGCAAAACTCAAGCCCTTATTTCGTTAAGGGTATGACCACTACAGTAGCTCAGTGCTCACTTTGTATGTGGGAGGTCGTGAGTTTGAACTCAGGTCGGGTCTGGCTAAGACTTGAAAATAAGTAGTGACTGTTCTTTTACCAAGCACTCTGCATTTAGAAATGAAAGTCACAGGGTCCTTCCAAAGAGACTTTAAAAACAGATGCCTCCTGACATGGCAGGCATGGCACTAAAAGAACCTTCCCTGCACATTGGCCTAAGCCCACTGCAAAGGTCAAAATTTCTGTCACTTCACCTATAGCTTGTGACGTGACCTCTCAATATAAGTGACATGTTCTTGGCTGTGACATAGAACCCTATTTTATCAAACAATCCTTAAGGGGTATGACATGAGAATAAATTTTAGATGGTGACTAGGTTGAGGAGATTAAAAATTTTAATCTTGATGGGGAATCCAAGATACCTGCAGTTGTTATAAATAAAAAACAGATAAATGGCAAGGATGTGTCATAACCTTGAACCAAGGACATTGAATATCATAACCAGGCCATCATAACTCTTAGTTAAATTTTGAGAAATTTCATGATACTTGAGAAGAAAGTTTACTGGAAGAAATGATTCGGTCAAACAACTTAAGATAAGTTTTTATCAACAGTTGAACTTCACATGAAAGTAGACCCTTGCTTAAGCTTGACATGAAAAACAACACAGTGTCATTGTGATTTAGGCTGCATGCATAGAATTTTATTCCTGGAACAACAACATCTAATTTTTCTATTCTGTCGGACAAAAATTCATTTAGTTCAGTAAAATCTTTACCAGACCAAATATCCAGTTAACTCCCAAATCTATTTAATAACACAAATATATGACAAAACGATACCAATATTTCTATATGAAGCATGTTATTTGTCAGTTACAAGTGAAATATAAAGTACATGTAATTATAGATATGGATCTAGAAACAAGTGTCTTAGCACTTGTATTGACCTGTTCTCTCCATATTTTTACCAGTTCAGGTTACAGACCCTTTATGGGCCTCTTATCTACAAGTTAACAGGTTAAAGTGGAGGATATATATTTTTAAGAAATCAATGGCAGACAAAGAGGGGTGGGGTTCCGGTGACCCTGATACTTATTTCTGTCAATAATACGTTTGTGTGTATCACTTAACCAGGTTGCAGGATTTTATGCTACACTTCAAAATTTTCTGGGAGAGCATGCCCACCCCCAGATCCCTTGCTTGTTCAAGCAACAAATGGAACTCTCCAAAATATCTGAGTCCGCCACTTAAAATTCTCTATGAATTAAATTCTAATATGTAAAACAAAAACCAAGTTTAAAACCAAACATAAAGATAATATTTGCTGATATATAGATAGGTTGGTGTCATGTTAATTTTTTATATATTGTGTATGAGTAAATAATGACAGTTTCAGTATTCATAGCATTCTCCAAGTCAAACCGGTCTAAAAGGCCATCTCTACATAAGGGTTACCTGCTTTGAAAGCCAAGAAAAAATTTATCTTAATTACTGTCACCTGTCAATAAATGTCACTTTTACTGGTCCCCTTTGGTGGCTTTATAGACAGGTTTGACTACTTTTCATTATAGTTCCACCATGCTGCAGAAAAAAAAACCTCTATAAGGGCATTGCATTAACGGAATAAATTATCAAGAAAATTAAATTGTTTAAATATTAAGTATTCGTTGGTTCTATTGTAATGTGGCCATGTTCTGATGTATTTATACAAGGCATCTCCGGGACAATCCGTCTGTCCGACATCTCTGTGTCCTAAAAGGTCGTAATCCGTGGACAAATATTTCTGTCCAACCCCACATCGTATCAAGTTCTTAGCTGCTGATATCGCCTTTGAATTTGGAATTCTTTGCATGTAATTTCCAATGAATGACACGGCAAGACTTATACTATTGTACCCTTTAGTGTGGGCACCAACTGTTTTCCAGCCCCGCCCCTCGTAAATATGACCATCCTCACCGGCTAGGAAACTATAACCAATATCTGCCCACCCTGTAAAGAAACAACAGATTGTTGATGTATACATGTGGTTTTACATATTTGTCTATAGGAACCTGTAACTAAAGGAAAATCTTATAATCAGGGGAATGAAGTGAAAAAAACTACCTCCCAAAAACTGACCTCGGTGAAAGTATTCCTATTCGGATATAATACAGTTTTAATCGGGGAGGGGGGCTGCTTGGCGACGGTCGTTTGGTCTAAAGCGCACTATGAAAAATACATCACATCACAGCGACATTGGCTGTCCAGTTACACGTTTAACAAATTATATTTAAATATTCTACTTTTTATATAAAAACCATTCCGTATTATTCAAATGTCGCTGTTGATATTGCAGGCCCAACTGGGCTCCCAACATAACTTCCCAGAGATTGAAATGTTTGCTCAGTCAGATTTTAATGTGTGTACTTTTCCCAGCCAAAGTCGGAGCGTTTGTCGGTGAGCAAAATGTAGGCTTAACGTTGTTCACCGAATAATGGGATTTTGTCGCTCTCATTTAAAAAAAAACAACTTCCAGTGCACGGTAGTACAAACTATATTAAGCACCATTGTATTTTGATTGAATATAAAACAATAGCATGACACTGGCAAAGAAATTGTCAGTTGTGAAAAAACAAGCATTCTATAGGCCTATTAGTAAAAAAGAAAATAAAACTCATAAAATGTATTAAGTCATGACACAACTCCCGACTTTAGACGAGCACTACAAATAATGAAAATTGCAGAGTAGTGTGGTTCTAGCACGTTTGCGGGGCGGACTCAAAACATCCCACTTATTAGCTTGCCTGGGCAATGGCTATATGTGAGCTTATGCCTGCCATGGCAAGGCAAGAGTGAGCGTTCCCCCATAAAGTTATATAAATGCACTGGACTAAATTTGGAATGAAAAGTCCATTGGTGGACAAAATAAAGATGTAATCATAGCAGCCTTATCCAGCATCCAAATTGTCGTCGTTACTGTAAATGATTAAATGTCAGATTCATGATTATTTCATTGTTGTTCATGCAGATCATGAATTCATTACTTTATGTAGTAGAAACAAATAATGTAATACAGGCCAATTTAGCCATCAACCAATTTAGTTCAAATATGTAAAGTACAATCATAGCTAGTTAACGTTATAATGGGGTTTTCTTGTTCAACGGCTCGTTATATAAGCAGTAGATGGGTAATCTAGTGGAATAAATCACCACCTCATATTAGCCAGATGAGCTAGTTAGATCCTCTTCGGCCTCTTGTGGTCCATAAATACACACAATCAAAACTTATAAATACCAACCTTTTGTTTCCATGTGGTACTTCTGGATTTGTCTGACTCGTGAAGAACAGCTTTTAATATCTGTACAAGTCGGTGTTGCTGTATGGTGAATAAAAAAATATCCGACAGGTGTATTCATGGGTAAGACTGACTTTGGCTTCATTGCTCCCCATTGAGCACGTGTCACTATGTTAACACCTGGACAGTTGAAATATTTTGTACCTTAAATTGACAACAAAGTTAATTTTCTTTAACTGAGTCAAGCAAAATCTTCAGATGAAACTATATACTTCGTACCAAAAGCAGACATGCAGTATGGGACATGCATTAACAAAATTTCAAACTAGTTGTAATCCAAGATATAAGGAAGTTCGTTTTTACAGGCTTTTAACAGTATAATGTAAGATCGGGAACACTTGCGTAGTACTCGCACACAACATGAATTTGACACCAGTAACAAAGCCAACTGGTGCTCTATATAAAAGCATCAAATTGAAACTTCGGACCCAGTCGCCAATCCTCGTTTCTAGTGTGAGGAAGTTCTCGTTCTCGCGCTTACCAAATGTTAATTGTCGATGGTTTCCTTTGGTCACTTTGGCTTCCTAGGCCGCCACCGTCTGTTCATAAGTAACTTATGAAAGAATCCTGGTTGGGTGTAAAACACCATTGCACCATTCTTATATTTAAACAGATTTTACTTTGCATCAAAATATTTTATCATTACATTGATATTGTTCGTACTTCACAACTAGTCTGACATGTGTAACGATTTTCGGCCTAGTAAAACCGCGATGAATAATGAACCTAAAGTTTTCATGTAAATTAACCGATTTTCCATTTTGAAGTAAAACTACATGTATATAAAATTATATATCATTGATATAAACTAATATAGCATTGTGTTTACCTGCCACAACCTCTAGAGTTATCAACGCTAATACAAGACTATAAAGACCAACCATCCTCTTAAATGTAGTTTTCTAAACAAAAATATCAAAGAACAATGTGTAAGCACATTAGTTTATAGTTAAGTTTAAACAATATTTTATTAGAAAATCACAATTAATGAAAAACATAGAGAAACAATTTTTACAAATCATGACCCAGGAACAAAAGCAAAACTCTTATATTAACCAGTTTCCTGTGCATCTATAATATAACAATTTATACAACATGGCATTTAATACATGTACATACAGTTAACTAAAACATTCAGTGGAACATGATGAATCAGAGAGAGAAAGAGAGATGTACATGTACCAATGGAGCATGAATGGTTTTTCAGTGAAAAACTTATGTATTTTACTATTCAAATATTGAGAACTTCGATAAACCTCTAACATACAAGATTATACGGCCCAATTATGGATTTAGATTCGTACGAAGGGGGTTCGAACCCTTCCTAAGAAGTAAAATTACCTTTCATTATTGTCCGGCTAGGTTCTTCCAACGACTTTTTAAATATATAAATATATACACTACTATTGTTCATCTTTAATGTTTAGACACTACTATTGTTCATCTTTAATGTTTAGAAACAGTCGTTTTCATAAATCACTTTTATACTTTTTAAAATTTTGAAACCTAATATTGATTTTTTATTTTGAAAACAAAAAGCGCATCTAAACATATTTTATTTTTACCTTTTCCGTCATTCTCCTACATAGAGAAAATTTTACATTTTTTACTAAAAGCAACTGTAATATGTTCCCTTGGTGACCCCATCCATATACATATATTAAAAGGTTCAACTAAGGTCAAATATTACAATGCAAATCACTTATATATTACACTTGTTATTGGAATAGGTTTTCACAAAATATCTATTTTAGATGACGTGAATTATGTAATTTTGAAGTTTTGAAGTGTTTTGAAGTGTTTTAAGTTTTAGAAAAGCATTAGGATCACATTATTTGATAGTGGACAAACTGATTTAAGTCTATGACACAGGCGTGATTCAGGCGTGAATATCAATGTTTTAGAACATGGGGTCCAAAACGGGTGTCTAAGTTCTTAGTCTAATGACGATATTTGTAAATCTGCTGATTTTTTCTCTATATACAGAAATAAATGTATTTATTTCAATTTTTCATGTATTTTTCCTTGTTAGTATTTTTGTTTTTAAACACAAATATTGTGGTTATTTGATGAGACACCAAATGATAATATAGCAATTTTAGTTAAGGACTGTCTCTAAGTATAAAAGACGAAGAATAGTATTGAATGTATCAAACCGTTTACCCATTTACAATTCGATGTGGGGAGTATATAATAAACTCTTTATAAATTTATGTTTTCGCAATTACGTTTTCAAAAAAGGTATATTACAAATTCAATTCATTCGAAAAAAGGTATATGACAGTACTTTGATCTAAGACTGAATGAATGGTTGCCGTCTGAATGATATTCGACCAAAGCACTTCTAGTTTGTTGTCCTTTTATTCAACGATTAAGCACGATGCAGACATTAAAAATATCGGTGATAAATTAATAAATTCTTATATTGACAGAAACAAAAGCATGAATCACGAATTGTCATATTATGAAAAAAAAATATACATTGAATGAAGAATTTGAATTCACACAACGGTAATTAATAGTTAAACTCTCCTCTGTCACACACACACACACACTCTCTCTCTCTCTCTCTCTCTCTCTCTCTCTCTCTCTCTCACGCATGTACTCTATCACACTATATTGTCTACTTTACCTTCTTCAGCCGCTCAGAATGGTTTACAATATAATCATGTACTTTTGATCTAAATCTAAAATTTGGTGGATAAGATTAAGTTGTATAGATTTATAGATTAAAAACTTCCTTGTTCCTGTTTACAAAAACTACTCGAGTGTAACATACAAGTTATAAGTGTACACTTAAGACAGCGTTTGAATAGAGTGCATGTTAAAATTGGTTAAATTTTTAATATACGCGTACATTTATATCGCATTATATAACACTGAAAATGAAAGTAATGTTAAAATTATATTCCATACTATGAGGCTCGAGAAGGTTCATTTTGAATATATTAATTGTTTATTGTAATTTGTATTTACGAAATACTTATTCGTATAAAAACGAAATACAGTCAAACCTGTCTATAAAGCCCACCCAAGGGAACCAGTAAAAGTGGTCTTTATAGGCAGGTGGCCTTTATATACAAGGTCAAATAATATGAATAAAGAACAATTGGGATACAATTATACTTGCCTTTATAAGCAGGTGGTCCTTATATAGAGGTTACCTTATAGGCAGGTTGGACTGTACTTAATTCGTCATTTCAAATGAATTCGTATATATGAAATAATTCGTTATTTCAAATTACTACTTTGTATATACGAAATACCTACCATCTCGGCCTTCGTACCATACTAATGTAGAATAACAATATGATCACACTTACCTTACTAATATCTAAAATTAGAATTTAAAATCTTCCCTGTTCTTGGTTACAAAAACTACTCCAGTAAAAATACATAAAAAAAACCAAGAAAATATAATACATGTAATCAAACGCACATAACGACCAATGTTCAAATCAAGATTCCAAAAGCAAAGTATAAACTTTGAAAACACTTGTTACACACGTGACATGGCTTACACCAGGGAATTAAGGTCGGGTGCCCCGGAAGGGTAAGCACGTCTTGTTTAGCTAGCTACACTCGTCACGTATGAAATCCAATCTGAAAAATGAAAGGAAAATGGGTCTGTGGGACGTCAAATATATCCAGGGTAATTTGGATACAGAGACATCATAATTATCAATAATATTGTGATGGCGACCAAAACGTTTTTGAGGGACTTCATAAGCCTAGGCTTGCAATGTTATTGTGTCAACAATTTATTTGTAAGCAGCTTCCTTTGTTGTACATAAATTTCTCGTATTGGGGACAAGCTCCACCATAGCGTATTCACGGTCTGTGAAACAAATAAGCTATAAGCAAAATAAGCAGGTATTGCTGCATAGAAATGGAAGATTGACAATAGAAAAATGCAGTCATACAGATTGAATTGTAACCTTTCGTGTGTTTTAATTGATACACAGGAGCTTAAAATATTATGAAAATAACGCTATACATACTCCTTAAAGCAATTTTTAGGCTTATGTATAACAATATTCTTTATATTGTTTAAAACCTACCATTACAAGCTCCTGTGATTGATGTATGGGCTCAAAATATGACGCCCACGAAAGGCTACATTTAAAGCTGTATAACAAACGTAATGAGTTTATTTTTTGTCAATCTTCCAATTCTATGCAGCAATACACCTATTTTGCTTATAGCGTATTTGTTTCATATGTATTTGCAGTATTCCAATAAAGTTATATGTATTTGTATTTGACTTTGCTTTCAATCTTGGGTATTTGAGAAAAGGATTTTTAAATATTTTTGATCAACTTTGACCATGCTAGTGACCTACTAGTGCTTGCCGTTGCTATGATGTGAACAATTAGAAACAAATTAAAACATACCAATTCATGTCCAAACAACAATCCCAAAGCAAGGTGAAAACTTGCTGGCAAATAAGATTAAGCATGCGAGGTTCCAACAGGTAAGTGAGACAGGGTGCTACAGGATGGCAAGCACCTTCTGTTTAGCTAAAAGGAACATGACACTATGAGACATCAAATATATTAAATATATATATATATAATTTTAGATACAGAGACATCATACTTATCAACAATAATTTAGCCATGAAACTTTTTGAGAGCCTTGATAAGCCTAGGCTTGCAATGCCCTTGCCTCAATAATTTACTTGTAAGCTACTGGCTTGTTGTATAAAGTTCCAATAGTTTAAACAAGCTCTACCATAGCGTTTGTGAAACAAATACACCATAAGTTGATAACATGATAAGTAGGAGAGACAGGATAGGAAAGATGACAATAGAAAAATTGAAGTCATCACTGAAAAAATGTTGATTCATACACAGATTCCTGCACATACACATGCTGCAAATGCCATAAACTCACATGGGTTCTCCAAGTCCTATTTCTTCTATATAACAGTTTTGACTGTCTTTTGTACTGCATGTAATGAACAACAATTATAATTAACACAACAACATTCATTTCTGTTTGTATTCTTTTGTGTTTATTTCAACTTTTTAAAACAATTTTCATACAAAATATCATGTAAATGTACAATGGAGATGACAATGAAAGTATTAAAATATAAATAGACTTAAAATCAAAAACTGTTGATTAAAATACTCTTCTTCTTAGTGATAACAACACTGGGAAGCATAGTCATCTCACACACAAGCCCATCAAATAGCTGACTCTGACGCTCACATCAGGGGTAAGAAAAGGCTTCTTCCAAAAGCTTCAAACAGCCTGAATTGGTCACTCAAACAGAAAAGGTGAAAATAATGAGTAAAAGATTGTTCTGACAGCTAGCAACTACGTTTGATTATGGATATTTACAGATGAATGGTTAAAAATAAAAATAAAAATAATATACACATAATGACTAGATAAAACATAACAAGGTTCAAATCAAACAGGACAAAAATTTACTAATGAGTTTTCCTAAAAAATAACCCCATACTCTCTATTCAAAATCTGAAATATATAATTTCAATCTGCAAATACCAAAGCTCAAGAAAATTAACTAAAAAACATATAGTTGACCATTTTGATATAAAGGAAAAATTCAAATTTAAAAACATAGCACTGCCACGCTGTTGTACGGCAAAGTTGGGAAAATGGTGTTGTAGCAAGACAGAATATAACCGAAAATCTCCCCATCCCCGGGAAAGGGGGGTGGTGGTTCGATCTATGCATAGTCCAACAGATGTTTTTTGGAAAAAGAAACAATGTACCAAACCATGTATTGCTAAATTAAATGGTAGAAAATAATAATTTCATAAATATATGAAAAAGACAATCAGTAATTAAAATTTAATAAAGTTTTATAAAGTCTTACCCGATCGTTTTTGTCATTTCGGATAGAGAGAAAGTAGTTTTGCAGACCCTACCGTCGCTATGAGGGGATACATTCTAGCGGTTGTAAGTAACTGGATCATTTGTTGTTAAATCTGGGTTTTAATAAACTGCTCATTATCACACACAATATTCCCGTTTCCTGTTAATGATGAAGTATTTAAAATCCACATGTGGTCATTTGCACACAACACTGTACGAATTATCTCCCTTTCACGAAAGTGAAATCTAATAGATAAACAGTTTTAAAATATGACACAATTGCCTTTACATCAAAATATGTTATCATACCCTTCAAAATAAATTTAAATTACCGTAGATTTCATGAAGAATTAATTAAATCCACCTGCCATTGCTGTTTATTTCATAAAAAGTTATGATTTTACATCATAGAACGCAAACTTCTCGGACTACTTTTTATTGTAAACACGAGATCAGTTCGCCAAATTGCAGAAATTATTGGATGCATCCCGTCGCAATATTTTACTAGATTCCGAAATGTATTCCGAAAATTTATTCCAAATGTGCATATGTAACCAAATGCATTACCCGTCTCAGAATACATATCTTACGATAAAACAGATATATTTCTTTCACACTCATTTACCAGGTGCACTATTTCCATGCGTACTTATATCTTATAATTTCATAGCAAAGAAGCCCGATATTTTGGAAGAAAGTGATAGCAAAGTACGCGTTCACTGTCGTGAAACGCTGTACAAAAAAACTACCTTCCCCATTTTCCTCATTATAGAAATATCTAGGAACATCTGGAACCTTAGACCACACCAAATTAATTTTTAGTTTGTTGGAAAATTGAGCAAGGGATTAAAATTTTAATGTATTTTTTGTCTTAAAACATTTTTCTTCTAGCGAACAAAATTTAAACATTTTACAAGTAGATGGGCCTGACGAACCACAAATTAATTGGTTATGGCCTTGGCATCTTCTATCATGATTGTACATTTACGGCCTTTTCCTTTTTTTAATTCAGCTACTCTACATAATTTGACATTCAATTAGAGAGGAAGAAAATAAATTACTAGTATGAAACACTAGATTACAATGTGAGATTGTTTGTCTCTGATGCTTCAGAAACTGACAACCCTCGCCCCATCCAAACAAAAACAACATAAAACAAACACATATTTGACTTTCAAAAATGTGCCTAATACATAGGTTTTCTCAGTTTAAAATTACATAGGTTTTCTCAGTTTAAAATTTTTAACAAACTAAATTTTCCCATGAAAACGGAATACAAATCAATCATATTACATAATCGATATTTTCCCATAAATTCTGTATGGAAAGTAAAGTTCTTAATAGTCATATGCTATTTATAACATTATCTAATTCGTTCTTGAAAGATAACTATTTCAAAACAATTTTTTCCTAAAAAAATTCTCTTTTTTATATTTGAAATATTTTAACGAAATATTAATTAAAAAGAAAATTACATGCGATATATTTAGATTGAGGTAATGAACCATACAATGTACACAAGTGTTTTACTTTCTCACTTTGACAAAACTAAAAATTTAACAATTATTTCTTGATATACCAGACAACTATTTACACAAAAGTTTCTTGTATGTCTTTAACTTCAGAAAATATCAAGATTTTGCATCAACTAAATGCACATATCGATCACTACAAAAACAGTTTTAAAAACAAAGAAAAATGCATTGTATTGGGACTTGCTCTAAAACCAGGCTGGTTTTTATGAGAAAATTTTAGATTATGAAATAATATATGCTATACAAATAACCTGAATGACAAGTATAAAACAACTTTCGGTAAAAAAGAAAAAAATCATGTAGTTCAATTTTGGAGAAATATCAGTTGATATATTGAGGTTCATCTTTATCACATGTATATATAACAATAAATATCTGTAACACAACTATTCATACAAACAAATTAAACTTTTCCCCATTAACACTATATTTTCTAAATATAAGCTATCCATGGGAGCCAGCAAAAATAACCATAACGTGCAGATGACTTTCATGACAAAGACATTGGTATACAATAACCACCATAAATAAGTATACACACTTAATATTCCTTGTTTCTTATATGCAATATCTACTAACATGGTGATGGTGCTATGTGTTTAGCTTTTCTTTTCAATACCAAATAAATGATGTTTTTGAACTGCAAATTCTAAATTTATCAAATTGCTTTGATGAACTCGTATTTTATTTGCTTGACTGGATCTTAAATTAATAATCATTGAAAACATTTTTTAAATTTCATATTTTGGCAGTTTTTAAATTTTTTAAGATTCAATTTGCAATTTTGAAATAAATGCAAATTTCCATGAAAGTGAATTACTTTAGCCCTCCAGAGGTATAAAATATCAAAAATATCATGTTTTTCTCTCAATTTCACACACTTTGTGATTTTTTTTTAAAGAATTTCTGGAAATTTACTATTACTGCTGTTGGACAGTAATGGATGCACTGTGTCAATAGTTTTTTCATAGAAATCTTGAAAAACAATTTAAACATTTGATATTAACAGTTCCAAAAAGTTTTTGGCAGAATGGATTGACAAAACATTTCACATAAAACAATGGAAGGTACATCACACAAGAAAGGAGAAAAAGTTAATGTGTATAATTATTTATGATGGGTAGTGTATAAAACCCTGTTTTTACATAGAGATGATCTAAAAGGCAGGTTGACTTATATAATACAGGTAAACCTTGTTGTACCACCTCTATGTGTCAAGTCAAATTTTGTCTTTAAATAGAGGTGGTCACTATAGCATGTTTCACTACATAAATGGTTTGGCTATGAATTCAGAAAGACTTTTACAAAATATGAAATATACATAGCAGAAATAAAATTTGAAACTGAAAAATATGTTGTAAGAATTTTTTGTATAGGTGCACATGTCTGGGACATTGTAACACGGTTTTACTATACTAGCTATGTTGAATATATGTATACATGAAAACAAAATGTATAGTATTGGATAAACATGCATATAAATGAATATACATATTAATTACATAGAACTGCATAGGATTTCAATTTAACAAGTTATAACTGAAATAGGATGTGATGCCATTTCATAAGTGTTCCCCTGAAAAAAAAACCCTGGACCAAATTGGTTGTATGTCGAGCCTGTAAGAATTTTTATCTATAAAAGGAAATCAGTTGGAACCAAATTTTAACTTCAAATTGCATGTATCAATGGTAAACCCTTCAAGATAAAAAAAAAAAAACATAAGATAAACATTTAAAACTTATACACCTCCTCAAAGTATACTAAAAAACTGTTAAGTTATAATAACAATCAATGATGCAAGATACAGTAACTGTAAAGGAAGAAATGCTGGCCATGGTATATTTATGTTTGTGGGGTTTGCATTAGTATTTTCCCTTCTATCTACATGCACTTGGTACATCCTTATTTACGCGTTTATCAAGGTAATGTAGGTCCAGGATATTTTGGCAGTGTTCATAAACATGGAAGAATCTATGTAATGTAAAAAGGAAATCATGCATAAGGTTGGTTTTGGCATATGAATACATGAAGGCACAGACATGGTATTAATATCTATTTGTGTAGATCAAACTCGTCAGATCGCGTCGGACTCTATCAGTTGTGTTTTTTAATAAATGTGTATTACAATAACCGTCTGTTGACTTAAGGATTTAAAAGGAGCTTCAATTTTGACTGGTTCCAATTTGGAATTATTAACCAATAAAAGCCATTAGATTTATAAGTTATCCATGGAACTGGAGTAAATTACATTTCAATTTATCAAAGTTCTACTGTTCTGGTAATAAGAAAGATCTCCAGAACTCAAGTGACATTATTAAATTTTCAAAAAAAAAAATTTAATTGACAATTAAAAACAATATGTCAAAAGATCATCATATCATGCCTATAATCCAGAGACCACAAAAATTTTTAACATTTGTCTGTTAAAAATGTTTAGGGAAAATTACAGTCACATCACTTAAGCAATTTGACATCATAGAATTTTTTTTTTTTTACAAAACCATAAATATTACTGTGAAATCTATGTAAACCTTCAGATTTTGTTTAGATTAAAGAAGTTCTTGGTTTATACAGGTTATATAAACAAACTACATAATTAGTACATCTTATAAAATGAGTACAATTTGTATAGTTTAAACAGGTTTTTTTTATATTACTTTGATTGGTTTTCAGAAATCCCAGTATTTTCAAAGAAATATTTCTGACTTATTCCTATCTTGAAATACATGATATTGAGGACCAATTCTCATTTTGCCTTGTCTTTCATTAAGTATGATCTTAAACAAAATTAAAAATAAAAAGAACACAAAAATGTCTCCATTTTTGAATAATGACATTCCTAGTTCATAATCACAGAAATAACAATATGATAGAATGTTTTGACAACCAAGTGAAAATATATGCTGCGATGCAATGATTGTTTAGGTTTTGGGAGAAACTATCTCCTTTTTGGAAATGGGGAAAAATAGTTCATTACATGTATTTTAGAAGGGTAAATATAACCACATTCTGTTGTCAAATCAAACTGGATTGATGATCTCTGTAGCTAACTGTTTCCTTTATGTTAACAATGTAGCACTATTATACATTTAATTTTGTTTTAACTTTTTCCCAATGGCTAATCATCATCATAGACTTTAGTTCTCGCTTGGGACTTTTTTCTTTGAAGATGATAAAACTATATCTACAATTGGATATAAAGTTTGTTCTACTACATACTGTATTTAAAGCCTTATTTCCCTGTATAGACAATAAAGCACTATATTTTTTATTAAAATGTAATATCTGATCTAACAGAATTTATATATTTAAGGTCTTGGTTTGTCTTTGCCCTGAAAATGATGCACTAAAAAACATTGTTCCAATGGCTTATTTACTCTTGTTCTTGATTATTTCCCTTTGGTAGATGAGGATGATAAAGTACAATAAAAAAATTCTGATGGACACTAATGGAGATTCTAATTTAAGTTTCTATTTTTTCCTTTTCTTTGATGATGATGATGCAGAACCATTTTGTATTGCAGCTCTTGAAGTTGATTCATTCATTGCATTTCTCGAGACAGATGGAACATCACGAGTAGGTATTAGTGGTTCACTGATTTCATACACTTCCACTAACTCCTGAAATCAGAAATAATACATTCATGTATCTTTTATTTCAAATATTTACAAAACCAAATCACAAAATAGACAGTAACTAAGGCTTATCAAGACCCTCAAAAAGTTTTATGGCCATCATCACATTATTCTTGATAAATTTGATGTCTCTGTGTTCAGGATTGCCCTGGATATATTTGTTGTCCCATAGTTCCATGTTACTTTCACACAATTTTGATTACACATGGCGGGTGTAGCTAGCTAAAAAGGAGGTCCTTACCCTTCCGTAGCACCCGGCCTCACTTCCCTGGTGGAAGTTCACATGTCTAACCTGACTTGTCAGTTCCAAAGTTTTTACTTTGCTTCTGGATTGTGATTCAGACATGGATAAGTATGTTTGTTTTTGATTACAAAAGCGTAATTAAACTGAGACCAGGACAAACAAATATGAGCACTGCAGTAACACATGCTTATAACGAAACCCTGGGGACTCTTTTTTTAACTTCGTCATAAAATGACTTTGTTATATTGTTATAATTAGACATGTATAGAGAAGAAGGTGGGTCCAATATTTGACTTCCTACTATTCATGTATTTATTGTAAGCATGTTTGCTGTATTCATGATTTACTGTAGTAATAAAGCAGTAGGTTCTAGTATCATGGCTATGTAATTTGTGTAGTGTACTAACCATCACTTTTAAAGTACACATAATACAAGATATCAACTAACATTGATGTGTTGGTTGCTAATGTAATGAGTAATATTTGGGAGTTATCACGAAGACAACTGAACATCTGGATTGCAGTATCCACAATTTTTACTATATGCACAGAACCATCAAGGTACTTTAAAATACAATGTACATGCACATTGACCAAGTTCCTTCAAAATACAATTACTTTGCAATAGAACTCATTTGAAGCCATTGACTAATTTGACTGCAAAATCCCTTTAAATATGCACAAAGTTTACCATACATGAAACCTCACCAAGTTACTTAGATGATTAATTAACTGGTCTTGATTTAATCTAAATGCAATATTGCCAAGTCACTATCACATCTGTAAATCATCAATTTGGAACCTTGCTGCCAATGTCCACAACCAGACCACCATGGATATGGTTCAGACACCATTTTACATGGACAGACAGGCATGGTGATTACTATATACTACGTCCCACTAGTTTGGGGGGGGGGGGTTTGGGGTTATAATAACTTTCTAAATCATACCAGGGTATGTAGATAAGCTTGACAGCAATATAAATACATTTGTTTAATAATGTACTAAAGAAAATATACCCTCCATTCTGATGGTGAAATTGAGACAACTGTTTGATGACGCTTCCTGTTCTCTTGTGGTGGTTGTTCTCCATCATTATCTATAATTGGTTCTGAGAAAAAAAACATATTTTGATATTAAATTACTGCTCAGAATCTTATACATAAGTTATAAAATTCAACACACTTTACATTCAAATCATACACTTTGTCACATTACCATCCCAATACTCTTTTGTTTACTATAAAATATCAGTCACTGGTTAATATTTCAAAAGTCACTTGGATCACTATACTCCTGTGTTATATATACTAAAATTATCCTATGTACAATCACTAACTGATATACTATCAACAGATATAAATTATTTTACATGTATATCCAAAGCAGAGGTCCGGAAACGGTCATATTTGCCGGACATGTCCGACAAAAATTTATTTTGACTGACGTGAAAAATCACCAGTCGGACATTTTTTGTTTTCGGACATTTTCAATTTTACAACAGGAATATTAAACAGACAAATCAGTTTTCGGTCCGACAAAAGTAAACTACAGCAAGTCTGTCTGTCGGTCTTTTAAACTCTACCTGACTTCACTTAGTGTATTGTCCTTACCACGTGTTTACCTGTCAACAACAGTAAGATCTAATAATCAGGTGATTGTTTATTAATCAGTAAATATACCTGTGGACTTAAGTAGTCGCGTGTCTTACTGTCTATTTTTTTTGTTTCCCAGTCCGAATCATAATAACTTTCTTTAAACGTGTGTTTGTTTAATAATAAGTGCATGGTTGTAACTGTGTTGATTACGGAAGCCATAACGAGTGTCGGTCAAGGGTGACGGTTTGTTATCAAAGAGGTTCCACGCAGGGTGTTGAAAATTGCCTACTACGCGCTTCGTAACTGTTTCTTTATTAATAAATACAGAAACACGATAAAATTTTATTATAATAAAAGTTTAGGCATTAATATCTTTCATTCACATAAATATATTGGAACCTCGTCAAGCCGTTCCCGTTATATATCATGATTCGTGATACCTGAATTCCTATTTAGAACCTCTCGCCAAAATTCTAATTACAATTCATGTATCTTTGGAATACGAAAGTTCATGATTGTTAGTAAACAATATGGCGGACGTGCAGTATCAAGCATTGTGGACAGTAACGCATATTGATAATAACAGCATATCGCGGAAGCTTAGAAAAGTAGTAAACGTCTTAAGTCTTAGATTTAACCTAATACACAATCGACATCATGATCTAATAACGCACATGAATTAAAATTGGCAATCGCGGTAGCTCAAAAAATTTATTTGTTTAGTTTGACAAAATAAACCACAACATGCACGCATAGACAGCCCTGTGCCGACGACCTTTTTTTTCTTCTGCAGACCGAAGTTTCCGAGGCCCTGATCCAAAGATATCATTGGTAACCTATGTTCACAACCAGGCTCTTCCTCTACCCTTATTACCTTCCCTACCATATTATCTTAGTCTCAACTAGATATTGTTTGACGTATTGGTAAAAACAGATAAGTTACTTAGAAATACTAATTTTCCCCCATTTGAGTTAGTAGCCTGTTTTTATTTTATAAAGTGACTAAACTTAATTCCTAATGACTAGAGCATAGATACTTCAGACTAGGTTCATAACTTACCTATTATAGGAAGACCATCTTCATCCAATGAAATACGAGCATGACCATCCTAAAATAGAAACAAAATATATTAGCAACAATAATGTTAAACATGTCTGTGGAATCAGTAAAAGTTATTTTTTGTATATGAAGCTGAAAGTTAAGTCGCACTTGTTTGTATAAAACTGAGCAGTTGTTTTTAATTACAGGTGAACAAAACTGTTCATCCTTTCTTCGAAAGGCAGGGGATAAAATGTACACTATGTTCATGATTTCTAATTCATGGTGAAATAGCTGGTTATTTATTACTGTATCAATTTATTTTCTGATGCATACATCACAAGTCCATCACAAATACTATATAATGCTTATATTTCGCTCTGGTTTTATTTTCCCTATGTTTGCAGTCCAGTGTATTCCAAAAGAATAAAAGACCAGCACAAACATACAGCATTTTGAGGCATTCAGTCATGTTGCTTATGAAGACTGCTAAAATTTGAGACCGCAAATACACTAGTCATCGTCAAAACATGAAAATTTGACACCATGGAAATAAAGCAATATAGAGATACTGTACATGAAGTAGTAAACAACTATATAATACATACCCTGGCTAGAAATGATGTATAAAACACATTTTCAACAGTCTGGCCAAATGAATCAGGATTTAATACAAACTCAAAGTAACAAATAGGATTTTCTGAAAGGATAGAAAATACACCCATTAAAATACTCCACACATTTTATATAAAGTAAAGAACCCAAACTCCTTATAGATTTCCAGATAATTTATAATTTCACTATTCTTAAGCATCAGTGACCTTGACTTTTTTACCCACTGCCTTCATCTCTATATCAAATTGATTGTACATGTAATTCCAATATCTACAATTATCTAACATACATGTCTATACAAAAAGCTTATAGCTTTGCATTCAAGTGAGCTAAAAAAAAATTAAAAACACCTCTTCACATACTGTAAACCGCTTTATATTGGCGCATACTTATTTTAGCGATTGTTGACTGGTAAACATATTAGCGCAGTTTAATTTTAGCGTAATCAATTCCAGTCTGAACTGTTTAATACCTCTTTATATTACCGTATTTTCTCGCCTAAAACCCACAACTTGTAGCCAAAAAAAATTGAGAAGGAGTGCCAGGTTACAAGAAAATAATAAAATAACTATGTAGTTGTGTTTTTATTTGTTTGACTTTTACTGAGAGAAATCTCCGTAACTGACCCAGGAAGTCACTAGACAGACAGATGTCTGCAGAAAGCTTTCATCATAATTTGGCCCTCTCGTCGATTAGACATTTTACTGAATAAATATTTAAATCAGTAATAACATATTTTGTTATTATTCATTTGAATACCAACTGTTTTTTAATACAAATGTTTTGACACACTGTCGATGTATCCCCGATAACAGCCGCTTAGATCATTATAGAGGTCAATAATTAGGATTTATACTATGTTGCCGACATCACAGAAAAAATAAACAATTTTCGCATAATGGGTCTAATTTGTTGATATAATTGTTAATATTTTAATGGTTGAAGCCAACTACTGGTAAATTAAAATTAATTACCTGAAAAGGAGACTTGTCAGATTGTACGTATCACATACAATGGCCAGTAATTAACAGCTATCCGTTTGTCGGTGGTCATTCTACAGGGTCTGGGTAATTAATCCCTAATTACTTATCATATGCGGGTATATTGATGGAAGCCATACCAGTGTTATTCAGAACTATTATTATTTTTAACACTGACTATATAACCATTTAACGTGCGTCCATACCCATTTATAGTCACAGCAGCGATGTATAGTACTGACCTTTTTTGTTGTAATTTTAGCGGCAGTTTTATTTTAGCGCTGACACTCTTCTCGCCAATTGCGCTAAAATAAAACTGCCGCTAAAAAAAACGGTTTACAGTAAATAGAGTATTATTTTTTGTGCAAATTGAAACTATATTTTACATCTATAAACTGAATATGTAAACCAATACTATTTATAATGAATGCATGCAAAAGCATATTTTGACAAAGTCAAGATAATTTCATAAATATTGAAATGTCACAATCCATAAGAAGTTGAATAAAATTATATCTATCAATGAGAGATGTAGATATAGTTGTCATTGTTCTAATTTAAAGTGCTTGATGAAGGTTATGTATGTTTTTCGTTATAAGCTTCATTTGACTTATTGCCAAACCCCTCAATAATGCCAACGTTTTGCTGAACAAATGGTGGCAATGAATCAAGGTACCCCTGGTTTGAGGGGGGTATATAGGAATCACCATGTCTGCCTGTCCATCCGTCTGTGTAAAATTGTGTCCGGACCATATCTAACAGCTTGAGGACTGTCACAAAACTTCACATGAATAATCTTCATGGTCCAAAGGTGTGTCATGACCTTGAACCAAGGTCATATCGGAAATGTCAAGGTTGTGGGAAAACATAAAATGTTTGGGGGCATGTATAGGTATGCTATGGCTCTCAAGAGACAGTTCCAGTTTATTTTGTGCACATCTTGAGTGGAAAGTGGAGAGGAGTGTTCGGAGAATTAAGTGTATGAAAGTGGAAGGGAATGTGGTGTTTTAAACATGTTATCTTCTAGTCAAGATTCCTTCAATTATATTAAGGTAGCCAGCTCTGAAATGGCGGAGGTAACAAGAACGCAAAATGTAAACCATCAACCTTTGGCAAGAAATCTGACAAACTTTATGACACTAAGAATTGCCTGAGTGGAATTTGAACCTAGATGGTGGGAGAAGAGTAATCCAGAGCTTTAGTCTACTTGATCACTGAGGTCCCAAGTCAATTAGGACAAAAATTAAAAAGAACCATCAGAAGAACAGCTAATATCACTTGTAAATGAATTGTTCATGAAAAAAAAACTTTGGTATAAGTTCTTCTGTACTTCATACATGTATGGCAGAGCTATAAAGGAACATTAAAAATTTGAATACCCTACCATCATTATCTTTGTAACGCTCCTGTAGATAGGATAAAACTCTTTCTACTTCTTCTGTTGTAGCTTCATTTTCATCTGCACCAACTTTCTCTATATCTTTCAACTACAACAAAATTATTTAGAAATTTGTAGCTGAAAAACGTTCACTCGGCTATAGTCAATGCAGCAGCAACAACAAAGAAAATGAAAAAAGAATCCTAGACATACAGAGATAACAAAGTATAAATTAATGACTTTGGAAGAAATTGGATAACTGTACAATGCTTTAAAATGCATCTTTAGATGAGTATAACAAATTAATATAAGAAACCCAGACATACCAAGACAACAAACAAGAATTTCAGCCATAGTCTTTCAGATGTTTTGAACCCTTGTACAGCATTGTACAGATGATTGATCTTGTACATACAAGACCCAACTTTAAATTTATTCGATTGATTGTACATGTATATTATTATTTTTTTATTTTAGGAGAATATGAATTGTGCACCATAGGTGGTGCAAAGACTTTACTATCTGAAGATCGCTCCTGCTTTAAATATAAATTCAAAACCTTAGAAGAAATTGGATAACTGTACAATGCTTTAAAGTACATGCATGGATGCATGTTGAGATGGGCATAACCATTCTACACATACCCACAACATATATGTATGTGAAATGCCCCAATATCTACTTCTAAACTTCTAATTTGGATTATCAGATGGTCATACATTTGGGTCCTATGAAGTAGAGCTGAAACAATACGACAAAACCCGTATTGCAATATATTACATTTATATTGTAAATTTTTAAAAGAAAGAATACTACGACGAACACTATCAAAATAGAAAACGTTCATAACCTGTATTTTCGAGATTTTTGTTTGCATCATCGATACGCAATATTTGTAAATCATATTGCAATAACCGCAATACGGCTCATGGAATCGGTTTTACCGGTATACCAATATATTGTTGCAGCTATACTATGAAGTACCAATATTATATACATGTAAAGACAACTACAGGCAAAGGAAACATGTAAATGCTTTAGAAGATATACAAACAACTGGTATTCTGAAACATGGGGTTTTGTCATCTATTTTTTCTTGAATTTGATCCTCAATTTTTATGCAAAGTCAATTGGGAATTTTTTACCTACAAAATTGGGAAAAGTGACTGTTCTAGTTCTTATATCAGACCCTGTGAGTGGCCAGAAAAATCATTGTATCTGTAAAGACACTGACTGATAAGGAAATCTTTTAGTTTACCTCTGATGGCACTGTTGCTTTTCCTTGATTTTCTTTTTCATTTGGTTTTTGTCTATCTTTAATTATCTTTTTTACTTGTCTTTCTCCTCTTTCAAATGACCCACACCTATAAAAGACAAAAGAACAAAGTAAGTTATGATTTGAAGATATAAAGTAAACTAACTAACTTTACCAAATAATCAACACAGTTCCAATACACTAGACATTCTACCTATTATCAGGTATCTCTTCAACCATTTGAATGTACTTTATACAAGAGTGAAGTGAAGTAACACCCCGGTCTAGATTCTTTCACTTATATCCACTCACTTATATCCACTGTCAGTTCAGGAATGGTGGAGGAAACCAAAGTACCTGGAGAAAACCACTGAACTTTGACAAACTTTCTCACACTGGGATCTGTCCCAAGAGAGATTTGAACCAAGGCTGTTACAGATGCTGTGATTCTTATGCTGGTGCTCATGACCACTACTTTACACAGGGAATTACACTGTAAAATGCTAGATACAGAAACATCACATACATGTATACAAGCCTCACATAGTTAGCTACAGTGGAACAGTAAAAGTTATTATATATATATACTATAAACAGGGGGCACCTGTATTAATAGATTTTTTTTATTTTTACATATCAATATCCATCAGTTTTTGAATTTAAGTATGGACCTTCTATGGTGTGTATTTATTTCATTCTAAGACGGACTAAATGTATGATGACTTTATATGGATTTGGTTATCACTGAACTTTAGTGAGTTATTCTCACAAAATGCTCTAAGCTCTCTTCAATGAGCTAATTACTTACATGAAATGGAAAGCTGGTGATCGAGAGAAGAATTTCTGTACAGCAGCTCCCAGAGTAATCCATCCCTGAGGTGTTATCCTCACATCGCCATCATCATTTGAAGTCGGGCCTTTAAAAAATCTTATCTAAATGTAAATATACAACTTTGATAATTGAACAGAAATTGATTTTTCAAGATTATTTCACTTATACTAATTGAGGTATGTGATGGAATATACACACCATTCCAATTCACGACAGCCTCCTTATAGTATAGCAAGCTTAGCCCCAGTACATACAGAGAGATACATTACCAAACAAACGTCTGACACATAAATCTTAAAACTTAAATAAACTTAAGATCTTGGCACATCAAAATACTGACAAACTGACCAAATTAATGACAAATAAATATGCATATTAATTACAGGAGACAAGATGAATTGTCAGAAGAACAACATAGCTCCAACAACATACACACATGCATAACTTGATCAAATACTTGGAGTAAATTATAATCTCCCCTGTACTTCCTTCAAGAAACCTAAAAATAGTCTTAAATTCACAATTTTTATGTTTTATAAATTGTCAAACTACTACAGTATTCAATGTAGTAAAACTTTGATTTAATACCACCATTAGTTCAGTGGGTTAGATTGTGACATTGTAAAGGGATAAAATCCAGGAAGGCTTATAAAGAAAGGTAGAAAAGAAATAGGTTTTTGAACTTAAAAATACTATGGCAAAAAGTGAGGCGGTAAAGTTATGGATGACTGAAAAGCAAAGAAACGCAGTGGGATGGACCTGCTGAAACAAAGCAAAAACAGCATAGAAGGACAGGCAAAAATGGAAAGATAGTGTTACAGCCTTGTGCACCTTCTGGTGAGGAGAGCAATGCTGCATTAAGGTTAAAGTAAGGAAAGTTATTGGGGCTATTGTAATAAGGTTTTCACTATATAAATTTACCAATTTTTCAGCAAATTCGGTTGGTTCAAATTTATGAAAATCAGTATTCAATGCATCAGCTCTCTGTCGATTGATGGCAGATATCTTAAGAAACGTGGCAGAATCAAGTGCTCCTTCTCTTGGTAATTGAACTAAAATATAATTAATATCATGATGAGTGATACTTTTACATATTGGCTTTAAAACAATAACAGTAATTCAGAACATTTTAAATAGGACACCAGGGGTTCAAAATTATGTTTTGGAATGGAAGGTCCAGGACCTTTGCCTTTACTTTTGGCAGGTCCCACATCAAGTTTTGAAAGTCCAGTATCAACATTGAAAGGTTCATGTGTAGTAATGTTATCATAGAAAATCTGTATGATCCTGGTAAAAAATACCTGGTCCAGCAGACTTTTACAGTTTAAATATTAAGAACCCCAATGTAAAATCAAAGGGTTCCAGACATCAGATCTGATGAATTCTGAACCCTTGGATATCAGACAGCTTCTATGTGTCATAAATAAAAACATAGTTAATAGGGATGTAACAATATGATATCATGATACGAAGTACCGGTATATTGTGATGCACAAAGAGCAATTAAGTTAACACATTTCAACTGAGGTGCTTACCCTTCCAGAGCACCTTTCCTCATTTCCAGAGAACCCGGCCTCACGTCCCTGGTGGAAATTCACATTATTAACTTAATTTGACAGTTTTCAAAGTTTTTACTTTTATTTGGTATTGTGATTTGCACATGGACCAATATGTTTGTGTTTGATTGAAACTTGAAATAATGACTATCTTGGAAAAAATCAGCAAAACACCAAATGTGGTACAACAATTACGTTTGTATATCAAAAGAAAAAATTTGAATTAAGATAATAGAACCTATTACATTTACTGGTATATCAGCAACATTGTTGTTAACCATAGCCTATACCATTATACGCTATTCAAATATGTTAGATATAAAATCAAATTGCACCCAGAACAATTGTGACTCATTCTAAGTTATTTCTGCAGTGAATCATCACAGCCCAAAATGTATCATGTAAGTACTGAATATAATAGTTTATGTTGTCTAGTTTGTTTCAATATTGCTTCTAATTGTTAGTGTCCTCTGTAGCCTCTACAGACATGACAGAGGTGTCTTTAATGTGCACTGAGACACTGGAACTTGGGTTTTGAGTCTCATGAGAAAAACTACCGAGTAACAAGCTGTATATAGCTCTAGTTAAATACAACAATGTTGAAACACTTCAATGAATAAGATGTAACATATCATGTTCATTTGGGTCAAATTGGGATGAATTAATATCATAAAAGTTGGTTATTTGTTATTTGGCTGCAAAATGCTTGAGTAAGTGATACACTCCAAGAAAAGAAATAATAATGATTTATATATTAATTGTAATTTTAAATGCTTAACAATACTATCCCTGTTATCTTTTTTCTGCCATTCATTCTACCATGCTTACAGCATAACTTATTGTGATAAGTATTGCATAAATAATATGTTACAAAGTGTACTAAAATTTGATAGATATATTAATGACTTCTATTAAGATCATGACCGTAAACTGTCAGGGACTGGGAGACGCACACAAACGTACAGATTTGTTTTCATATTTGAAATCTAAATGTTACAATATTTATTGTCTGCAAGATACACATTTTACTGAGAAAATGGAACCATACATTCAAGCTCAATGGGGTACAAGTGTATTTTTAATTCATACAGAGGGAATGCACGAGGCGTTGCAATTATGATAAACAATAATTTCGAGTGTGAAATTCATAAATATAAATGTGACAATAATGGAAACTTAATATTAGCAGATATGACTATAGAAGGGGAAAAAATTACTATTGTTAATATATATGGGCCTAATGAGGATAATGCAGAATTCTATCTCGATGTTTTCAAACAATTAGAGGAATTCCAAAATGAGAAATATTTAATTTGCGGAGATTTCAATCTTGTATTAAATCAGAATTTAGATACAAATTATTATTTACATATTAACAATCCAAAATCGCAGAGTTGTATACTAGACAATTTAGATACATACGATCTAGTAGATCCCTTTAGAGAACTATATCCAAAATTGAAACGATATACATGGAGGAAAAAAAATCCAATTAAACAAGCCAGGTTAGATTTCCATTTAATATCAAAAAATTTAATGCAATTTGTAGAAAAAGTAACAGTTGAAAACAGTTATAGATCTGATCATTCTGGTGTGGTATTAAATTTGAAGTTTAAAAATATAGAAAAAGGACCAGGTCTCTGGAAATTTAATAATTCTTTACTAAAAGATTCCAAATATATTGATTGTATTAAAGAGGTAATAAAAAATACTAAATTACAATATGCGTGCCCATTTATAACATCAATCAGATTAATATTATAGATCCTGAAAATTTACAATTAACTGTAAATGACCAACTTTTTTTAGAAACCTTATTAATGGAAATCCGGGGCAAACTATATCATATTCATCTTTCAAGAAAAAAGAACAAAATAAATTAGAACAGTGCTTAAATGAAGATATTAAAACTTTAGAAGAAAACGAAGACAAAAATAATATAGATATTTTAGAAGATAAAAAAATGAACTTTTGAATTTAAGAAAAGAACAATTAAAGGGACATTTTATAAGGGCGAAAGCAAAATGGATAGAAGAAGGCGAAAAACCCACAAATTACTTCTGTAATATGGAATCAAGAAATTACTACAGTAAATTAATTGCAAAAATTGAAAAAGAAAATGGAGAAAATATAACAGACCAAAAAGAAATACTAAGGGAAACAAAAAATTTTTATCAGACACTTTATTCAAAACCTAGGAAAATAAATGAGGACTGTATTATAGAAAAATTAAAATACTTAAATTTCAACATACTTTCAGATGATGAAGCAAAACTGATTGAAGGGGAGATAACCTATTCTGAAGCAAAATATTTTTTAAAGAATATGAAAAATGACAAAAGTCCTGGCTCGGATGGTTTTACCACCGAATTTTTTAAATTTTTTTGGATAGACATTGGTTACTTTATAGTAAGATCAATAAATTATAGTTACAACATAAAAGAAATGTCCAATACACAGAAACTAGGCATAATTACTTGTATACCAAAACCGGATAAACAAAAAGAATACTTAAAAAACTGGAGACCAATAAGTTTATTAAATTGTGTCTACAAAATTGCATCAGGCTGCATAGCAAACAGAATTAAAAAAACACTTGATACACTTATTTCAAAAGACCAGACAGGATTTATAAAAGGTCGCTTTATAGGAGAAAATATTAGGTTAATATATGATATAATGCAATATACTGATATTAACAATATGCCAGGCTTATTATTACTTGTTGATTTTGAAAAAGCATTCGATTCAGTTTCATGGGAATTTATACAAAAAGTTTTATCTATTTTTAATTTCAAGGATTCTATTAAGTGTTGGATTCAAACTCTATATAATAATGCAGAATCTGCAGTTACACAAAACGGTTTCATATCGGAAAGATTTAAATTAGAAAGAGGTTGCAGGCAAGGTGATCCCTTATCACCATATATTTTCATATTGTGTGCGGAGATACTAGCAATTTTGATAAAATCAAATCCTGAAATAAAAGGAATAGAAATTGAAGGGGAAGAATATTTAATATCCCAGTATGCAGACGATACTAGTTTTATGTTAGATGGGTCTCCCAGTTCCCTAGACAATACTCTAAGAGTTTTAGATTACTATGCAGGAGTTTCTGGACTTAAAATTAATTATACAAAAACCAAAGTTATATGGATTGGGAGTAAAAAATTTTCATCCGAAGTTTTTCACCGAGATAAATGGAAACTAGAGTGGGGAGTTACAAACTTTAAATTACTAGGTATAAATTTTTCAGTAAATTTAGATCAGATCACAGATCAAAATTATGACTTAAAAATAAGAGAAATTAAAAGTACTATAAAAAATTGGTCACATAGAAAATTGACGATGTTAGGAAGAAATACTGTATTAAAAACTCTAATAATTCCAAAAATTACCCACTTAATTATTTCCCTACCGAATCCAAATGAGAAACTAGTAAAAGATCTAGAGAAATTATTTTTTAATTTCATCTGGGAAAACAAGCCAGAGAAGATAAAAAGAGATATACTTATTCAAGATTATGGTTACGGAGGCATAAAAATGATTAGTTTACCAAAATTCTTTACAGCTTTGAAATGTACATGGATTAGAAGAATTATTAAAAATAGTGAATCAAAATGGGCGAAACTTAGCAAAGTAATAACAAATATAAATCTGGATGAAATTTACAATTGTGGAGATTATTTTATTGATATAAAACAGAGAAAAATCATAAACAACTTTTGGAATGATGTTTTACAAAGCTGGAAAATTCTCCAAAAAAAAGAAATTCCAAAAAATTTTGAAGATATGGCAAGTGTTAATATTTTCTATAACAGTAATATAAGGAAAGATTTTAAACCAATTATTTATACAAAATATATAGAAAAGAATATAACAATGATACATGATCTAATGGATGTTCATGGAAAATTCTTAAAGTATGAAAATTTTATTGCAAGATATGATGTAGACTCTAATTTTCTAGAGTATAATTCTTTAATAAGTAGTGTAAAATCATACCAAAAAAAAGTTTTGGGATTGGATGTCTGCCCATTTCAGAATCTCAATAGACCTAAAATGTCATATAATTTAAAATCCATTCTTAAAGATGAAAAAGGTTGCAAAGAGATTTATGGGGTTCTGAAGCGGACCGATATCCATCCAAAAGCTCAGACTAAATATGCAAATTTAAACTATAACATCTCTGAATTAGAATGGAGAAATTACTATATTCTACCATTCAAAATTACAAAAAATACAACTTCCCAATGGTTTCAGTACAGGATCCTGCATAGAATCTTAGCTACAAACTCATTCTTATATAAAATCAATTATGTTGACTCGGATAAGTGTACATTTTGTAACAATGAAGTTGAAACACTGGAACACCTGTTTTATGACTGTTATAAAGTGTACGAACTATGGGAATCTATCCAAAGATGGATCTTTAACACAAAAAATGAACAAATAGAATTAAGTAAAAAAGTAATTTTATTAGGATATACAGATAAACAAAACAAAGTGCTTAACTGGCTAATACTAAATATTAAACAATATATATATAGAACTAAAATACAAAAGCATCAGTTAAATATTTTTGCTCTTCAAAACATAATAAAAAAGAATTTGGAAATAGAACGTTATATCCTTTTTAAAAACTGTCGTTATGATGAATTTTACACTTTGTGGTTCCCATGGTTCAAGCTTTGTTAGATATAACTGTAATAACAGAATTTAAATTATGAGATATGTTTTTTCTCTTTTTTTGTTGTCACTCTAAGATTAATGCTGTGAACTGTCCATCTTTTGTGCTTAATATTGATAATGTATACATATAAACAAACACAAAATATATGACAAGTACTTCTTCCTTTCTCTTCCTTCCTTAGTCTAGTTTTCTAGTCCTGTTACCAGATTCTCCTTTTTTCGCTATTATGCTACACTGTCATTCTTTTGGTAACCTATCTCTCAATCTCCATTTTATCTATCTTACATATACACACACACACACATGCATATGCTAACATGAACACACACACACACACACACACACACACAAATGCATGCATACCAAAACAAATTTAAAAAACCAGACTGCATGAAATAGCTTTATTTGCCAAATGCTATATAAAATGTAAAGTACCAAATTTGACAATATATTAAGTAGATATATGTTAAATATACCTAGTATATATACAAACATTATGTAAATTTTTGTTAAAAATATTTTGTGGCTAAAATTTGTAAGTATGATGAACCCAGGGCAGGTTCCAACCCTGGCATCATTCATCCATTAGTTAAGTCTGGCCAATAAAAAATATCAATTACAAAAAAAAAGTGATACACTCCAGGAGGAGGCCTACTCAGTATACGGAAGAAGAAATGTCCTTAACTTAAGACAAAGCATTTAACTGGTATTGTTTAATTCAACTATAAAAAATAATTCAACACACACCTTTTTTGCTGAGTTCATTAGCTTCTTCTAGAGCCTGGTTCAACTTGTCAGATTCTGGATTTATTAAGTCATGCTTGTTTTCTGGAATACAATAAAAATACGAAATAACTATTGTCCTGTACGTGACAACAACAACAAATGGCTTTAATACACCAATAAAGTGATAATTAAAGTATAAATAAAAGAAATTTGACATATTGGGTAAAATAATACATTATTTTCATCAAAAACATAAATACGATTTTAGATCTGCCATGCATGACAATGGAATTCCAGTAAAATTTCGTATGGATAATGGATGGGTCCGATGAAACTGGAATTCCAGAATTTTTTTAAAATATCTTTGGAATATCAGAAAAATTCTGTACGGATGACATTGGGATTGCAGAAAAAGTAACTTTAATGTTAAAATAAAATTCCATGAAAATCCATAAAATTGTCATCCATGGAGGGGGGCTGGATTAAAAAACGGAATAGTCCAATGGAATGGAGAGAAAAGGGAAATGGCTTTGAATGTCGGAAGACTTTTGCGTACATATGTAATTTGTGTATTTTACCCACATTGTTTTAACGGATTGATTATTTACACTTAAGGCCGTATAGTCCAGGTAGTAGGCTGGCGTTATTTACGCTTACGCATGTGCAATACGATAACTAGTATCAGCTGTATAAGGGCAAGGTTGTGTTCAATGAAGTATGTCGGCAATACTGTCGCACAATCTAAAGTTGTGATCACTGAAGTATATCGGCCTAATTCATGAGATTTTGTAAAGTAAACTGTCAAACTATAATGTCACTATTTAAGGTAAATTGATCAAGTTTTATTGGAACACGTGTCGCGACCGGTAATCAGAATTATTCAGTTTATACTTGTATAATATTAAAATCAATGTAAGCAGTTTATTCTTATTTTCCTCTAATAATTGATTTTATTTTTTATTTTTATTATCATTATTATCATAATTAATGAGAACATAATAATTAATCTTTAAAAAGTTTTAAATTAAAATCAATATAGATGTACTTTACATGTTTATAGGGGATTTGTCAACAGGAATTAAAGAGCAATTACTTGATGAGTCGTGTTCGAACAACTAATTAATAAGAATTTTCACTTTGATTATTAATCTCCATACTCCAGTAAGGATGTGAACACGTTAATCTCTTAATCTAATTAAGACCCGTGAACATAGGATACTGAGTAATTAATTCACTGTCATGTCAAAGTAATTAGGTACATATCTGTGAACATGGGATGCTGCACGGAAGCGTTAATCACTTAAACCAATTAAGACCCGTGAACATAGGATACTGAGTAATTAATGCACCGCTCATGTCAAAGTAATTTGGTATAGATCTGTGAACATGGGATGCTGCACGGAAGCGTTAATCACTTAATCTAATTAAGACCCATGAACATAGGATACTGAGTAATTAATGCACCGCTCGTGTCAAAGTAATTAGGTATAGAACATGAGACGCTGCACCGAACCGTTAATCGCTTAATCCCATTAAGACGGTGAACACGGGATACCGTTAATCTCTTAATCCAATTAAGACCCGTGAACACAGGATTCTGAGTAATTAATTGACCGATCAAGTATAGGTAAGTAGGTATCTGTGAACATGGGACGCTGCTACTTAATTAGGTGTCAATAATTCCTGGACTATAAATAAGGGCTAAGTTATAGCAATAGGCACAGTTTGATACTGAACCTGAACCAAATCACATATTTATGAGAATGGCTTCTTTGTTTTTCAAAGGTGAAGATTGTGTGTTGTCAAATTTTTATCCGTGTAAAGTTTATTATATGGGACAAGTATTTAATAGTGTTGAGCATGCATATCAGTTTCGGAAGGCGGTGGACCATGGATTTTTAGAGTTAGCGAATGACATTAAGGGTTGTAGGACTGGAAAGGATGCGAAATTGTTTGAATGTGTTGTGTAGTAGTCGTTTGTGGCATGAGAGCAAGAGACAGATTATGGATGAACTGTTAGACCTGAAATTTGAACAAGTGAAAGAGTTTGCGAGATATTTGATTGAAAGTAGAGACAGAGTGCTTGTGCATAATGTGGCCGATAGATATTGGGGAAGTGGAAGATACGGTGATGGAGAGAATGTGTTTGGACAAATGTTAATGGTGCTTAGAGACATACGTGTTAATTTAATGACAAGAGTGGCTGTTTTTGGATCTAGTTATGTAAAGAGAGTAGACATGTGGTGCAAGGGTGATTTTAGGGTGCCAGTGAATGTGCGTTGTTTCGGGAAAGGCGGTATGAGAGCGGACAGTATTGATAGTGAACTATTTCGTCAGTTGTTGTGTTACAAGCCCCACGTAGTGTATATTGTTAGGTGGTAATGACGTTTCTCCAACTTGTGGACCAACGGAAATTATTAGGAATATTTGTGCGTTAGTGGATAGTTTGAAATCGTCAGGCGTGAAAGAAGTGTATGTTGGTGAGATTCTGAAGAGGAGTAATTTTGTGAAATCGCCGGGTGTGAATCAAGTTTTATTTGATAGTGTTAGGAAGAAAGTGAATAAAAAGTTGTGCAAATTGTATGGAAGATTTGTGGTGAGATTTAACAACGTAAGGTTTCCCAATGATTATTCGAAGGATAAAGTACATTTAAGTGAGGATGGAATGAAGAGATACTACTATCGTTTGCAGCAGATTTTTCGAAAGTGCCGACATGTGTGATTAGTTTGTGTTATTTCTTTTAAAAGTGTAAATATTAGTTAAGGAATTTTTTAGTTTATTTTAGAAATAAATTTTTAGGGACCGGTACACTTAATTTTCTGAGGTGATCAGTTGCGACTTTGCTCGTGAGATCCACATTCTTTGTGTAACCTCAGAGACATTAATTGTCCATAAAATATTTAAATTTCTTTTAAAAGTGTAAATATTAGTTAAGGATTTTTTTTAGTTTATTTTAGAAATAAATTTGTAGGGACTGGTACAATTAATTTTCTGAGGTGATCAGTTGCGACTTTGCTCGTGAGATCCACTTTCTTTGTGTAACCTCAGAGACATTAATTGTCCATAAAATATTTAATTTTCTTTTAAAAGTGTAAATATTAGTTAAGGAATTTTTTAGTTTATTTTAGAAATAAATTTGTAGGGACCGGTACAATTAGTTTTCTGAGGTGATCAGTTGCGACTTTGTTCGTGAGATCCACTCTCTTTGTGTAACTTCAGAGATACTAATTGTCCATAAATTTTGTCATATATTAGTTATCCATTTTAATTTGTATACTATCACAAAAAGCTTCTAAACTTCTCATTTTCTTTTTAATTCTAAATCATTGTGATGGATAACTAATCAAATAAATGGATCCCGTGAGAACCATCAGGAAACATCTTCAGTTATTATACGTCATATTATTTATATAATTAAATTAATTTAATTATTTATCAACAGTGCCATGTTTTGAATAATTAAATTTTTTTTATTATATAATAATGGCATATATAACTCTCCATGGCAAAGTGTTCTCGATATATTAGCCGATATACTTCACTGAACACAACCTTGCCCTTATACATCTGATACTAGTTATCGTATTGCGCATGCGTAAGTGTAAATAACGCCAGCCTACTACCTGGATTATACGGCCTTAAGTGTAAATAACGTCAGTCTTGTTTTAAATATGCCGAACAAACAAGGTCAAAATAATGAAAATGTGTGGCTGAAAACCTACAAATTATCGACAAAGTCCAACAAACAATGTTAGACGTCACACTACACATAACTGTCAAATTATTATCCCAATAAAGACATGTGTCTGTAAAGTGAAAGTACAAAACTGAGTCATGAAATCCTACGAATCTCATACTTTGAAGATTGTCTAGAAGTCCTCTAAAAGATTTTCGTATTTCCAATCGTTCTTTCTTGCTCTGTGTAGGTTTCAAGTATTTCCCAATATCGTCCCCGGTGCATTCTGAATCTGAATCATCTTGATTTTCGTTTTTCTTCTTCTTATCATTCCGAGAAGATGATGCATGTTCTTTCTGTTTACTTCTTTCTAGCGCCATATTTTCATTTTCACACTTCCGGTGAGTGTAAAATAAAAAACAAACTACGGATACTGATTCCTGTCCGGACTAGCCGACTCTATACTCTCTCTCTCTCTCTCTCTCTCTCTCTCTCTCTGCTTATTGAATTTGTGTTGGCAATCTAATGTGAATACTGAGTTACAAGTATTATATATTTTCGTGTATTTTTGCGTATAAATTGTTTGAAATCAGCGATATTTTGATGTACTTGTTATATAACATAAAATGTATGCCGCTGTCTACTATTTATTTGACATAGATTCAATCAAGACTGGAAATGATGATAATATCAGATACCGACGAGAATTATGCAGTCAAGTTAGAACCGAAAAGACTATACTCAACTATTTTATTAATTCCTCACATCCCTCCAGAATTTGTGATGTGGCATTGCAATGGTAATAGACATAGAAATGCGCTTGTGTCTAAATAATAATAATACTTATTATTATTATTTACACATATTATCATCACAATCATATATTTCTCTATTCCTAAACTCGGAAATAATGACTATTAATTTTAAATCCACATGTACTAATGCCAGAAATATTATCATTTAGTTTGCGTTGCTGAATAGCTGAAGGTCCGACAGTGGTTTTCTCTCTGGTAAACCAATCCTCACTATCTAAGAAATGACTGGCTTCATTATGATATAAGTGAAATACAATTAACTCGGGAATATTGAATAATACGCAATACACAAATATAAATCCCAAACGTTTGAACCACAGTCTGCATTCAATGCGTAAATGAAGTTATTAACTCAGGAATATTGAATAAATAGAGGATCTTGCATGAGTGTTTATGTAATATTGAATTTATTAAACGAGTTGAATAATTTTTTATGCAACGAGCATTGGCGAGTTGCATAAAACATTATTCAACGAGTTTAATAAATTCAATATTGCATAGACACGAATGCAAGATTCTATTTATTATATAATCCCATAAAAAATGTTTTTTCGTAGATTTTAAACTTGTCTTCTCATTATAAAGAAAACAGCTGATTGTCCGAAACACAACGAGTTCACGTAAATGTGTACATGCACCAAAATTAAGCTGAAATATTAAAAGTAAACAATAGTCTGTCCGCAGGATACAAAAACAAAACAAACATTTTCAATTTAAATACAATGTATCCTCTTTTTAGAAGAAAAGTACAAAAGTATTAGCTTAAATTAGAATCAACAAACAGTGTCAAATGAAACAAACTGTGGATCAAGTCAATTGTGTGACGTCACTCTGAAATGACTTTATGCTTTATGACGTCACACTCATTCAATACGATTTTTATTGTATGACCGTATTACATGGATTATTGAGTAGATTATATAATAATACGCAATATACAAATATAAATCCCAAACGTTTGAACCACAGTCTGCATTCAATGCGTAAATGAAGTTTATAGGGTACACTACTCTGAGACAGGCTCCAGTTTCACAATCTTTCCTCAACTAAGATTTTCCTTGACTTAATCTGGTAAAATTTGTTTGATTGTGAAACCGGGGCCAGTTTTGGATATTTGCCAACATTCTGTGCCTTACCGACTTGGCTATTACAAAGAATATTGAATTATCAATAACAATATTGTATACAATATCACACCCTAAGGGATAATTGACAAAAGGGAACAAGTAATTTTCGTGTTGTGATTTAATAGTCTGCGATGGTAAACATAGAAGATATTAAATTAATGAAAATAAGATTGAAAACAATTTTATTCCCGGGAGGAAAATGACTTACAGGGAACATGGGACTATCGTCTTATTTCACAAACAAACAAACAAACAAACAAATAAATAAATAAATAAATAAATAAATGTAATATGCCATTTTAGAATTAGATTTTATAAATAAATTATTGAAACATTAGCACATGACAACTTATTTGAATACTTTATATATAATAATTTACCCTGACATTCTGGTGAGGAAACTGTACCTTGGAAATCTGATGAGAATTTGTACCCCAGTATTCTGATTCAGACATTTTGGTCAGGAAACTGTACCTTGGAAATCTGATGAGAATTTGTACCCCAGTATTCTGAATCAGACATTCTAGTCAGGAAACTGTACCTTGGAAATCTGATGAGAATTTGTACCCCAGTATTCTGAATCAGACATTCTAGTCAGGAAACTGTACCTTGGAAATCTGATGAGAATTTGTACCCCAGTATTCTGAATCAGACAGTCTAGTCAGAAAACTGTACCTTGGAAATCTGATGAGAATTTGTACCCCAGTATTCTGAATCAGACAGTCTAGTATGGAAACTGTACCTTGGAAATCTGATGAGAATTTGTACCCCAGTATTCTGAATCAGACATTCTAGTCAGGAAACTGTACCTTGGAAATCTGATGAGAATTTGTACCCCAGTATTCTTATCCAGACATTATGTTGTGGAAATTCTGCACTGACGTTCTAATGAGAAAACTGTACCCTGGTATTTGGATCCAAGCATTCTGTACCCTGGTGTTCTGACGAGAACACGGTACCATATGACTATTCGATGAAAGCACAGTGAGTAAACTGTACCCACAGTAATTCTGGTGATCACTTAGAATCTATTCTAGTCAAACATAATACGTCTCGATATAAGTGAAGTATACTTCACTGGGACGTTAAACACCATTACTCATCTTAGTCAAACATACTTTAATTTTCAATACACAAATAAATAGGCACGAATGAACAAATTGGACAAAATTAATAATTAAATATAAAGTGGTAGTTATGGCGATAACTACTTCTTCTCCTTCCTCTTTTCTTCTTCTTCTTCTTCTTCTTCTTCTTCTTCTTCTTCTTCTTATTATTATTATTATTATTATTATTGGTAAATGATTGTACAATATGAAACATAGATATACTAAGTCGTATTAATATCTAATCCGTTGGATTAATTTGTCAGATTATTCTCTAAATTCAACCCCAAAAGGATTTTATAAAATTGCTTTAAGGAAATAAAAACAAATTAATTCAAAACTTGGATGTTAGGGGTTTGCTTTACAAGACCTTTGTCGGTGACCATATCTTGGTAGTATCTAACGGTAAATATGTTATACACAGAGAACAAGGCCGATAACAGCTTTCCCTGCAGCCAAAATGGCTTACAGAAGATTTTCTTGCCAGAACAAGGGGGTTATATGTTCAATGATTATTTTACAGGGGGTGATGATATCTAATAATTTTTTGCTAATAAGGTACTCCTCCCGGGGGTCATCTGTAACGGATTAAGACTGAGTATAAATTGAAATGAGAAAATTTGAAACTTCAGTTCTTGAAATGACTACCTCACCATTAAGGTTAGAAAACATAGCTTGTCTTAAGTTACTATTCATTTGTAAAATCAAAAGTTATAATTTATTTTAAGATTCGGTGTTACAGATATTTTAACTATTCTTATAAAGTTTACAAAATCACTGCTACACTATAAATACTTTTTAAGAATAAAACTTAGAATTTCATTTATCATTCAAATGCGATTAAGTTAAGCTGTATTTAAAAACTAGTTTAGTAATTTAGTTTTGTTTTATTTATATTTCAGAATGCAGTTGTTTGTTGAAGATAGCGACTTTGATGGGGTACTTGTTATTTATTTATTTATATATTTATTTATTTATTTATAAGAAAATAGATAATTATTCAAATCCCTTCATTCATTAATTCTAAAATTAATTGTGAAATAGACATACTTTGAAAATATTCATTCATTCATTTTAATATGAACATATTCTGGAAATTAATTTTAAATAATTTAGCATTTCATCCATGCTTTCCATTAATAAGCTTTTAAAAGACAAATCTCTCTTATTAAGAATAATTTCTTATTTTTATGACAACAATTCTAATTTGACTTCAATTTCATTTCCAGATGGATTGTTGTAATGTGTTCACTCCAATAAAGAATACACAGAATGATGGATTATTTGGAACTGGTGGAGTCAGGAAAGCTCTGTCGGATCTGTTCCTGGACGAAGATTCAGGAATCGGCATGGAAAATGACAATGTAAGTTGGACAGGAAAACTGTAATCAAAGTACTGGAAGTACTGAACACACTTTTTAACGTTCACTCTTAGTGTCATATTAGATTTTCATTGCAATATGACTTGTCCTCGATGTTGAATTTTCGACGTGATTTATAATGTTATTTTAAAATCTTTGAAATACACACATAATATGAAAATCCGTTGTTATCAAAGCACTGAAAGTACTGAACGCACTTACGGTCTGTATTTTTAACGTTCACTGTTAACGTCATACTGGATTTGCATTGCAACAGAACATTGTCTCGATGTTGAATTATCGACGTAAATTAGAATATTAGTTTAAAAGCGTTAGATCGTCACTTGAACGCGTATATATTAAAAAGTTCTTGCCATGTGGATAAACATATTCAGTATAGAATGTTTTGATGTGATATTTTGTACTATGTCGATTTCGTAACAACCACAGTCAATTATAGAAATGTAATGAACTGTTCTTTCTTGCTTTTACAGGATTACTCGATTAAATTTTTTGACAATGTGATTAAAAGCGACACAGCTGCCATATGTGGCACACTTGGGGTAAGTCTCTACCTTTTTGTATTTTTTTTTCAAATTTTATTTACAAATAAAAAATTTAAAACAGAATCCATTTGGAGTTCAATAATTTTGTATTTTTACTTCGCGATGATTTTTTTTAACATATACCCTTCGTATCATTTGTTGTTTGTCCATTACAGGTTCAAATTAGACGACCATTTGCAAGTTTATCTGACACACCAACTTCCGGTGCCTTTTACACATCACGGAAATTGAAGCGCCCTTTGAACAACGATTTTGATTGCGATTCTGCAGTTAAACGTCTGCGCCAGAGTGATAATATGGTGTCGAGAAGAAGACCTGCTTCAAAACTCAGAAAGACTTTATCTTATGGGGTAAGCATAGGTACTTGTAACCCCTTTATTACAAACATGTATTTCTATAAAGTTTTAATGAGTGCCACAATGATACAATAATAAATTATCTGAAATGAAATGTTAGCAGGAAAGTCGACAATGATTTAATTTTTTCATCAAGAATAAAAATAAATGAACACACACACACACACACACACACACACACACACACGAAAGAGACCATTAAATGTTTGGTCAGCTAAACAAATACTTTTATTTTAACGTTTTTTACACTGTAGGATGAACCAAGGAAGCATGACGTACAGGCTGTTGTAGACAGACTCGCGGAGGAAGAAGATTTGGTCAGTGACGGAAGTGGTTCATACAGACTTCCAACAATCACCGGAAAACATCGCGACCTGAAAAATATTTCTAATACGACGGTAAATGTCAATTTACGTTCTACTTATATTGTCTCGGCTTTTATATATCTTATTAACAGTTACGAAACCATTTTTATCAACCATTGTCATTGGTTCATTGTTGGATTCAAAATCTATTTAGGCACGTCTGCACTAATTGACCTTCTTTTAAATTATGCATAACTTCGCGGGGAACAAATGAAAAAATCTAATGGTTTTCTATTTTCGTAGATAAACTTATCAGACGCATCTCTTTATAATATCTTTTACTCGATTGTCTCCCTGTGCCATCGTTCTTCAAGTTTATCGCCCCTGTCGGTATTATTTCTCTTCTCTGTAAGTTAACCATGATGTTTTTTCTTTTTAGGTGAAGGATTTAATAGAAGGAAAATATCACGATACAATCTCAGACTACAAGATAATAGATTGCAGATATCCATATGAATATGAAGGCGGACATGTACAGGTAAATATACCATATTTCATACCTAAATACGCGTTTTTGTCCAAGTGATGCCGGTTACATGAATTCACAAAAATTAAACGCTATTATCTACAATGTTATCTTCAATAGTTTCCATTAATTCTGTTCTTTGTCGGTCTCTTTTTTTGTGAAAAAAATGGTTTATTCTTCTGTTTCTGCGGATAGGCAATTCTTAGATAAATTTACAGTCTATTACTATAGGTCATAATAAAGTCATGTCCAAAAATTTTCCATTCAATATGCAAAACGACAAGTTTAACAAATGCATTTCGTTATTCAAGATTATGTCAAACGAGCCTGCTACAGAGATACACACTAATAATAGAAACATTTGAAGCATTTAAGCAATTGTATAAAATAAAAGAAATATATTTGACAAATCTTTGCGTTATATATGTAAAATTTGCCGCCTCCTAAAACACTTGTACAACTTTTTTAATTTTAGGGAGCAGAGACTATCTATACACGCGAAGCAATGGCGGAGTTTTTACACAAAAATGTCACCCATAAAAATACCATCCTTATCTTCTACTGTGAATTTTCATCCGAAAGAGGACCAAAAATGTAAGTATTAAGTGTTACACTAGCAAATCAATCAAATCATTAATCACGATAGGGAAATCACCTATTATGACATCATTATATCTATTTTCCGAGGTCGATCGAGTGATCATTCTTCTGGCTCTCTACGGTCTCATTCTATCATCAAACAAAACAAAACTTTTATATCCATTTCAATGGGTTTTTTTTCAATTCAGCGATTTTAAAATAAGGTGTAGTGTATTTATACGAACACATTGAATTAAAAAAAATGATTATTTTGAATTTTCAAATATTTTTTATTCGGAATTGGATTTTTTTTATTCAATCATTTTAATTCTCAATTTATTTTCTTTTCGCTATTCAGGTGTAGATACTTGAGACAGAAGGACAGAGAACTTAACAGTGAAAACTACCCAGCTTTGAATTACCCTGAGATATATCAGATGTATGTCGGTTACAAAGACCTATTCCAGAATCACAAGGTAATATTTTCACGATCATTGTTAAACACAATTTCCATTCTCAAGGTCTCAAAAAGACTTATGTACGTTTTCATGTGAACACATGTCCATTCTCTCTCTCTCTCACTACAACTTAAAAGCACGAGTTAATAGAAAGACAATGCCATCGATAAATTACCGATGACACCAGTTATATTTTTATGGGTCTGATAGAGCATTCACTTACCCAATATTTATAATATCCTAGTTTGCTATTTGAGGTAATGAGGTTAGTGGAAAGTAATCTTAACCAATTAAGATACCGTTTTAATGACTTCTTTATTCTTGTTTTATAGGAAGTATGTGAACCAATGGAATACAAGCCAATGCTTCACGCAGATCACACTGATGATTTACGTTATTTCCGTGCAAAGACAAAATCTGGAAGTGTTGCAGAGAAAAAGCGAAAAGGTTCTCGTCTTAGATTTTAAAATTGGGAAGATTTCACTAAAATGGATTATTGAATTACAACTACTATGCTTCGTGACACGGACAGTGATCAATTAAGAATGTAAATTTCCGGTTCGTCACCGGTGATTGTTATTAATTATCTGATTGGTCGCCGTTGGATAATGTCCATTTTCGGATTGGTGATTGGTCGCCGGTGGTTTATATTGGTTTCTCATCGGTCGCCGATAGTTTTAGTGACAATGACAATTACTTGCTGCCGTTGATAACATTTTGAACATTGAATGTGCAGATACATGCAATGCCATGTATTAGTGCTAAACTATTTAAATGTTGACAATTTATATTTATAGCAGTATATTTTTAATTTGTTTTATTTGTTACTCGTTACTTATATATCATTGTTGTTATAATTATAAATAAATTATATTAATCTTTCAGATTGTGTTGAACTTTTATGTTTAGTATTACTAGTATATAGGAGGCGTTTAACCTTCCGGAGCATCCGGCCTCACTTCCCTGATGGACGTTTACGTGTCTAATCTAACTAGTCAGTTCCAAAGTTTTTACTTTGTTTCTCAATTGTGATTCAGACATGAATTAGTATGTTTGTTTTTGATATCATTTTATGGAGACTTAATGTTTTTGCTGTATTTTGTGCATTCTGATATGGAACCTGTTACTAAGTTTTGCTACCTTTATCAGTCGACCGTGGCTACAGAGAAAGACTATTGACCTGTAGTTTAGGTTACAAACGCGTGACTAAGTAAGTGATTAAGGCCACGGAGTCATGGGTTGCGAACTGCCTGGCATTTCGCATTTCACCAGTACGCCCACTCGCTGTATAAATTGATACCGGCTGATGTGCTGAAATTAACCTTGAGCGTCTGATATCCCAAACCAATTCGCGCACATGCTGTATTTGAAACTTAGATGCGAAAAAGGCACTTCGCATGTCTTTATTCTGAACCTATACATGTAGTTGATATGTAATGCCACGATTTCAAAAACCAAAAAGTGGGTTTAACATCTAGGTTATGATTATTTGTTTTCATCTCTACTGTGTACATGTATTCCACATGCATGTCTGTATTGTTGTTTTAAATTTTGTTCGAAACCACTTTCTACAATGCCGTTCCATTCAAAAGATTCCTCCTTGAATTCAGTTGCTATGGTATTAATGTTTTGAGTTGCTGAATGAACAAAAAAATGTTTTAAAAAATATTCAGCGAAAAAATATAACTGCTTTGAAATGGTGGTTATAGTTAATACTTTGCACAGCTTTGCAAAGTAATTTGAAGAACATATGCTATGATTGGTTTGTCTTACAAGCTGTAACATTCATATCGTCTATAAACGACATTTCAATTGCTAAATGATTCATATTGATACACTTATAGGTTACAGGGATACAGATTCCAAACGAATCGAAGATTAGTAATCATCAAGAACAAACATACTAATTCATGTCCGAATCACAATCCAGAAGCAAAGTAAAAACTTTGGAATTTACAAGTTAGGTTAAACACGTAAACTTCCGCCAAGGAAGTGAGACCGGGTGCTCTGGAAGGGTAAGCACCTCCTGTTTAGCTAGCTACATCCGCCAATAAGGAGTTTTTTTAATTTCATTGTTAATGAAAAATGACAGGGGCCATCTTTGAAAGGAGTCTCGTCTAAAGCACCTTTGTTTGACTAAAGATAAACTGCTATGTTTTCTAAGTTTGTCATTTTAAAGTGTCGTATAATAAAATTACTGTCTTTTGATGTCGGTGGATATAGACCTGACCGAAATAATATTCACCCAGGACCGACAATAATTGTATAATACTGAGCTGTAGCGTTTAGAGTACCACAGTCATATAAAGCGCTATACCGAATTCCGGTAGCGTTAATATTTTTGTCGGACTGAATAGCTTTAGCTTTTCTACCTTTGTCAGATGAAGTGCTACGGTAGCGAATGTGTAATACTAGAGCATATTAGTTGATATTTCATGTATATATTGTTTATAATCCGCAGCATTTTTATCTTTTCTGGTGAAGAGTAGAAGGAAGTGGAGTAATGGTGCTTTACACTAAAGTCAAGGCCCTTTGACTAAATTGAAACGTCAGGTCTGGAATGGTAGAGGAAGCCGGAATTTTCCTAGTATTATTCGAAAGTTGGCAACGAAAAGTGGCAATAACACAATATTGATCACAGACATAGTACGTACCGTATAATGGAAAGTTACTGAACCCATAATGCAATGACAAAATAGTATGTCATCAATGTCCAGCACCAGAAAATGTTTAACACAAATCAGCTAAGTAAAAAAATGTGCACTTTTAATCTCAATTCCGTATAAAAACACATTTTGAAGAAATAAATGATTGAGTGGACATAAAAACAGCTGAAGAAAACTGTAAAAGTTCTTAAAATATTAAACAACTTGGAACTTGAACACGACTCCGTTTTTATTAAATGAGTAGTTGGGCACAACAGTTCTTGAAATCAAATCCCACTTTCCATCTGCTTCCAATTGTTGCATTAGTGGTTCTAAAGCATCCTTGTAATCACCCACGTATTCCAGATATTCCTGTCTCATCACAATGAGTATCTTACCACCTGGAATCAAAAAAAAATAGAAAAATCATTTTGATAAATGCATAGATGGGATTCAAACTCTCCATCTAATGTTACAATGTTTTCATCAGATCGCCTCCCTTGAAGATCATACAGAAACAGTTTAACAAACACATTTTGCTATGATCCAGTCATTTGGTAGATAGGTGGGTAGAGCAATGTGGAATTATATATCTTGCTCCAAAACATTAAACAAAGTCAACCTAGTACTGGAATCTTGGACTCTTGACTAAGGAGTCATAATGGCTCAGTATTGCAATCATAATACCGCTATGTTCTCAATGATAAAACAATTTGGAGGTAAGTTTTATTAAGGCGACATGCAGGCATCACGTGCTGAAGATTAAGCATTTATCTACCTGGTTTGACTATCCTTATCATTTCATGTAAGGCAACGCATGGTATATGACCTTCACCCATACCGCCAGCAATAACTGCACAATCATACTCATCTAGAAACAGACAAAAAGGAAAATAATTAACATTTTGCTGAATATAATTTTTCCATAGGAAGAAATACGGAAAAACTGGCTAAATTTGTAGCTTAAAATTGGCAATACCCAAAACATTTGGAATAAGAAACAACAAAGAATTAAATAAAGCTCCCTATTGTTGTCAGACACTGACTGTTATGACAAAATCATTTATTAGTACTAAATGCTAAATACTAGTATTTTTACAACCAGTGATGGATCTGTCATATACCATTTTTTGAATTTAATCATAAAATACATTCAAAAAATGGTATATGATATACCATTTTTTGAATGTATTTTATGATTAAATTCAAAAAATGGTATATGACAGATCCATCAGGATGCACATTCAACGAAAGTGGATTTGTTAAATGATTTCATCTCATCCATGCTTTGCATAGCAAATATGACTTAAAATAAAATAAAATTATTGAAAACTAATAGTCACCGCCAGAAATATGTGCTACAACCAAAATGCTGTATGGACTGATACCAGCGGTAGATACCACATGCTCAAAAATAATTTTAAGAAAATCCTGTCAAACTACATTATTCGATAAGAACATACCTGTCCATTTTCAAATCACACTTCAAAAAAAGTTTGAAAACTGTAAAATTAAGTTTAAATGCAAATTCCCAACAGAGATGTGAGGCCGGGTGAACTGAAGGATATGTATATCCCGTCTAGCTAGCTTTACCTGCTTCAGTGGAGAACCAAAAGTGTTTTGAAAAACAATTTTGACTAAAATATTTTTAAATGTTTAAGCAGAAAATCGTTATTTAAAAAAAAAAACTACATAGAAAACACAAAACGAAACATTTAAAAATCATAAATTGCGTAAGTTACAAACATATCAACTCACATTACAATATTTTAAGGCTTTTCCATATTCCCTGTTTAATGACCAGTGATGAAGTGATAAATTAAATTCTGAAATATTAAATGCCAAATGGTTATAATATTCACTGTCAAGAGAGTGCAAACAATTTCAATTGGGATTACCATTTTCTACTGGAAGTCTGTTTTCTCCCATAAAATCACATATAAGTCTTCCATATACATTTTTCTTTCTGGCGGCTGCTAACATCCCTTCTGCTGGGTCTAAGGCATCTAACTTTGTAAAACCTACTTTGAATAACTGAAACAGAGAAAAGAAAAGAAAGTAAGGTCAAGTTTAGCAGAACTGTAACCGAACCCTTACCTTTTCTGTATGACATTTGTACCTAACATCACATTATAAGTAAAATGGTCAAGAGAGTATCCCCAAATGAACCGAAACTAGGAAATCCCAAACACATGTATCATCAAAATATGAATGACCAATGCCACATCTACTCCACACGCAGATTGTTCACGCGGACTTTCACAGAGATATGTTAGTTTTCGGCAAAAGTGGCGGGCAAAATGTTGGTGGAAGGAATGGAGTAACAGTATGGCTCTACTTCCTTCCGTGTCAATGTTTGAACTGTTGAAGCAGGCTGGGATATATCACATAAATCGCGAAGCGTCAATCTTATAAGGTATGCTCTCTCATGCAAAATGTTTCCTAAGCTAAATTTGTAAAATATATTTTTGTCCTTTGAGTATCTTTTCAACATCTTGACAACAATTTTGGTTTCATAGTTTTGGTTTAAGCACTACTGATGAGGAATTGTATTCCGAAACGGACAGTCTATGCTGTAAAATGAAAATTAGTATAATATGTAATTACATTCATGCAAGTGTTTTATGATGATATTTAAAGAATACCAGATTGATCTTCATTGACCCCCTATTTTTTTTTGTTAAAAGTAGGAAACATAGTGGATCTTATTGTCCTATATGTACTTAGTTAGGCTAGGTATGTTTCCACCTTGACTTTTTCCGTTTAATGAAAATATAGCTGCCAATCCAAGATGGCCGCCAAAAAGATAATTTATATATAAAAATTCAATATCAAATCACATTGAATTAAAAAAAAATGATTATTTTGAATTTTCAAATATTTTTTATTCGGAATTAGATATTTTCTTATTCAATCATTTTAATTCTCAATTAATTCTTTTTTCGCTATTCAGGTGTAGATACTTAAGAGAAAAGGACAGAGAACTTAATAGTGAAAACTACCCAGCATTGAATTACCCGGAGATATATCTGATGTATGGCGGTTACAAAGACCTATTCCAGAATCACAAGGTAATATTTTCACGATCTTTGTTAAACACAATTTCCATTCAAAGTCTCAAAAAGTACGTTTTCATGTGAACACATGTCGATTCTCTCTCTCTCTCTCTCTCTACAACTTGAAACGGACGAGTAAGAAGAAAGACAGTGCCATCGATAAATTACTGATGACGCCAGTTATATTTTTCCATGGGTCTAATAGAGCATTAATCATTCTGATCTAATATAACTATACCCTAGTTTGCTAGTTGAGGTAATGAGTGAGTGAGTGAGTAATGGGGTTTAACGTCCCAGTCAAGAATTTTTCACTTATATCGAGACGTCGCCAACTATAGTCGAACGTGCAGAAATTTTGCCTGTGCGTTGCGCTGATGGCATTATACAGCAGGGTTCTTTAGCGCGCCAAGCCCACCATGACACGGGACCTCGTTTATTTTAAGTTCCCATCCGAAAGAACCGTGACTTTCATTTCGTAATGCCGAGTGCTTGGCGAAAGAACAGTCACTACCCACTTTCAAGTCTTGGGTCAGACGCGGCCGGGTAGTTGAGGTAATGAGGCTAGTTGAAAGAAATCTTTACCAATAAAGACGTGGTTTAAATAGTTTCTTTATTATTGATTTACAGGAAGTATGTGAACCAATGGAATACAAGCCAATGCTTCACACAGATCACGCTGACGATTTACGTTATTTCCGTGCAAAGACAAAATCTGGAAGTGTTGCAGAGAAAAAACGAAAAGGTTCTCGTCTTAGATTTTAAAATTGGGAAGATTTCACTAAAATGGATCATTGAACTACAACTACTATGCTTCGTTACGTGGACAGTGATCAATTAAGAATGTAAATTTCCGGTTCGTCACCGGTGATTGTTATTAATTATCTGATTGGTCGCCGTTGGATAATATCCATTTTCGGATTGGTGATTGGTCGCCGGTGGTTTATATTGGTTTCTCATTGGTCGCCGATAGTTTTAGTTGAAAAATCGTGTGACAATGACAATTACTTGCTGCCATTGATAACATTCTGAACATTGAATGTGCGGATACGTGCAATGTCATGTATTAGTGCTAAACTATTTAAATTTTGACAATTTATATTTACAGCAATATATTTTAAAGCTGTTTTATTTGTTACTCGTTATTTATATATCATTGTTGTTATAATTATAAATAAACGATATTAAATTATTAATCTTACAAATTGTGTTAAACTTTTATGGTTAGTATTACTAGTATATAGGAGGTGCTTACCCTTCCGGAGCACCAGGCCTCACTTCCCTGGTGGAAGTTCACGTGTCTAATCTAACTAGTTAGTTCCAAAGTTTTTACTTTGCCTCTGAATTGTGATTCAGACATGAATTAGTATGTTTGTTTTTGATATAATTTTATGGAAACTTAATGTTTTTTGCTGTATTTTGAGCATTCCGATATCGAACCCGTTACTCATAGTTTGCTACCTTTATCAGTCGACTGTGACTACAGAGGAAGACTCATAGTTCAGGTTACAAACGCGTGACTAAGTAAGTGGTTAAGACCACGGAGTTGTGAGTTGCGAACTGCCTGGTATTTCACCAGTTCGCCCAGTCAGTGTATAAATGGATACCTACTGATGTGCTGAAATTAACCTTGCAATGACCTTGAGCGTCTGATATCCCAAACAAATTCGCGCACATGCTACATTTGAAACTTAGATGCGAAGAAAGGTACTTCGCATGTCTTTATTCTGAACCTATACATGTACATGTTGTTGATATGTAATGCCACCATTTAAAAAACCAAAAACTGGGTTCAACGTCTAGGTTTGTACCCATCGGTATACCAATGGGTACAAACTGTGCACCATTGCTTGCTGATTTGTTTCTTCATTCTTACGAAGCAGAATTTATGCAGAACCTTGTTAAATCTGGAGAAAACTGTCGCCAAATCATTCAACTCAACATACAGATATATAGATGACGTTCTGTCTCTTAACAATCCTAAATTTGGAGACTATGTAAATGTCATCTATCCTAGTGAGCTTGAAATAAAAGACACGACTGATTCCTAAAGTTCTGCTTCATATTTAGACTTATACCTGAATTATGACGCACAGGAAAGGCTACATTTGAAACTTTATGACAAACGTGATGACTTCAATTTTTCTATTGTCAACTTTCCTTTTTTATGCAGCAATATACCTGCTTCTCCAGCTTATGGTGTATTTGTTTCCCAATTAATACGCTATGGTAGAGCTTGTTCCCACTACGGGGACTTTGTACAACGAAGTAGGCTGCTTGCAAATAAATTGTTGACTCAGGGATATTGCAAGCCTAGGCTTATCAAGGCCCTCAAAAAGTTTTATGGCCGTCATCACAGTATTGTTGATAAGTTTGATGTCTCTTGTGTCCAGGATTGCCTTGGATATATTTCCATGTTCCTTTCACACAATTTTGATTACACACGTGGCGGGTGTAGCTAGCTAAACAGGAGGTGCTTACCCTTCCGGAGCACTCGGCCTCACTTCCCTGGTGGAAGTTCACTTGTCTAACCAAACTTGTCAGTTCCAAAGTTTTTACTTTGCTTCTGGATTGTGATTCGGAAATGGATTAGTATGTTTGTTTTTGATTATGATTATTTGTTTTCATCTCTACTGTGTACATATATTCCACATGCACATGTCTGTATTGTTGTGCGATCTACAATGTTGATCCATTCGATCCATTCAAAAGATCCCTCCTTGAATTCAGTTGCTATGGTATTACTGTTTTGAGTTGCTGAATAAACAAAAAAATGTTTTAAAAAATATTCAGCGAAAAAATATAACTGCTTTGAAATTGCTGTAATAGTCAATACGAATGGCACAACTTTGCAAAGCAAACTGAAGAACATGTGTTATGATTGGTTTGTCTTACAAAGTTGTAACATTCATATCGATTATAAACGACATTTCAAAACAGTTCAATTGTTAACTTATTCATATTGATACACCGCCAGCTATAAAATAGGTTACATGGATAGAGATTCCAAACGAATTCAAGATTAGTAATCATCATAAACAAACATACTAATCCATGTCCGAATCACAACCCAGAAGCAAAGTAAAGATTTGGAACTGACACGTTAGGTGAAACACTAAACTTTCACCAGGTAAATGAGGTCGGGTGCTCTGGAAGGGTAAGCACTCCTGTTTAGCAAGCTACACCCGCCAGTAAGGCGGTTTTTTAAGTTTCATTGTTAAAATAATGACAGGGACCATCTTTGAAAGGAGTCTCGGCTAAAGGTAAACTGCTTTGTTTTCTAAGTTTGTCATTTAAAGTGTCGTATAATAAAATTACTGCTTTTGATGTCGGTGGATATAGACCTGACCGAAATAATATTCCCAGGACGACAATAATTGTATAATACTGAGCTGTAGCGTTTAGAGTACCCGTCATATAAAGCGCTATATACGAATTCCGGTAGCGTTAATATTTTGTCGGACTGAAAGTAGCTTTTTCTACCTACCTTGTCAGATGAAGTGCTACGTAGCAAATGTGTAATGCTAGAGTATATTAGTTGATATAGCATTTTTATCTTTTCTGGTGAAGAGTAGAAGGAAGTGGAGTAATGGTGCTTTACACTAAAGTCAAGGCCCTTTGACTAAATTGAAACGTCAGGTCTGGAATGGTAGAGGAAGCCGGAATTTTCCTAGTATTATTCGAAAGTTGGCAACGAAAAGTGGCAATAACACAATATTGATCACAGACATAGTACATACCCGTATAATGGAAAGTTACTGAACCCATAATGCAATGACAAAATAGTATGTCATCAATGTCCAGCACCAGAAAATATTTTAACACAAATCAGCTAAGTAAAAAAATGTGCACTTTTAATCTCAATTCCGTATAAAAACACATTTTGAAGAAACAAATGATTGAGTGGACATAAAACAGCTGAAGAAAACTGTAAAAGTTCTTAAAATATTAAACAACTTGGAACTTGAACACCACTCCGTTTTTATTAAATGAGTAGTTGGGCACAACAGTTCTTGAAATCAAATCCCACTTTCCATCTGCTTCCAATTGTTGCATTAGTGGTTCTAAAGCATCCTTGTAATCACCCACGTATTCCAGATATTCCTGTCTCATCACAATGATTATCTTACCACCTGGAATCAAGAAAAAAAATATAGAAAAATCATTTTGATAAATGCATAGATGGGATTCAAACTCTCCATCTAATGTTAAATGTTTTCATCGGATCGCCTCCCTTGAAGATCATACAGAAACAGTTTAACAAACACATTTTGCTATGACCCAGTCATTTGGTAGATAGGTGGGTAGAGCAATGTGGAATTATATATCTTGCTCCAAAACATTAAACAAAGTCAACCTAGTACTGGAATCTTGGACTCTTGACTAAGGAGTCATAATGTCTCAGTATTGCAATCATAATACTGGTATGGTCTCAATGATAAAACATTTGGAGGCAAGTTTTGTTAAGGGACATGTAGTCATCGCGTGCTGAAGATTACCTGGTTTGACTATCCTTATCATTTCATGTAAGGCAACGCATGGTATATGACCTTCACCCATACCGCCAGCAATAACTGCACAATCATACTCATCTAGAAACAGACAAAAGGAAAATAATTAACATTTTGTTGAATATATTTTCCCATAGAAAGAAATACGGAAGAACTGGCTAAATTAAATACTAAAATTTGTAGCTTAAATTGGCAATACACATATGGGGCGCCGTTTTACTATTTATTCACTATTTAGTGATATCAATAATTCGATTTTTGGATATCCATAATTCGATTTTTTGATATCCATAATTCGATTTATGGATATCAATAATTCATTTATTGATATCCATAAATCGAATTATTGATATCACAAAATCGATTTATGGATATCTAAAAATAAGGACGAATTAGTGATATCAATAAATCGATTTATGGATATAAAAAAATATTTGCAATATTCTTGAAAATAACGAATTCTCCCCATTATGCAATACGGTACGGATTGAATGCAACAGAGTGTCTTCGTTTGAAAGGTTGAATTTGCGTCCCATTTCACAACAAACCGTAAAAAGGACTCAAAAATTTTCATGTATATTTTTTTTCTAATTGAAATATTAAAATAGAATCTAGTGAGCGAGCGCGTGGGACGCGATGACACAGTAAACAAGATGGCTGCCAATCTTGATGGCGAGAGAAATGAGCGAGCGGAAAGAAACATCTTTTATCAAGTTCAACGAAGTATTATCAACGCAGGTAGATGTTTCGAGAGTGACGATGTCGATTGCAACAGAGCTTTACTCGATTTAAGACAAGCCAAACGATCTGTTAGTCTTATCGAAATTGAGGCTGCAACGTCACAACATTCCCGCACTGAATAATTTAACTATAAGCCGCGCAGTGGCGCTGCGGAGAGGGAGAAATTATTTAAGTTTTCCGATTTATTGATATCACTAATTCGTCCTTATTTTTGGATATCAATAAATCGAATTAGTGATATCCATAATTCGATTTATTGATATCAATAAATAAATTAGTGATATCAATAAATTGATTATATAATCTACTCAATAATCCATGTAATACGGTCATACAATAAAAATCGTATTCAATGAGTGTGACGTCATAAAAGCATACAAGTCATTTCAGAGTGACGTCACACGATTGACCTAGTTCACAGATGTTTGTTTCATTTGACACTGTTTGTTGATTCTAATTTAAGCTGATACTTTTGTACTTTTCTTCTAAAAGAAGATACATTGTATTTAAATTGAAAATGTTTGTTTTGTTTTTGTATCTTGCGGACAGACTATTGTTTACTTATAATATTTCAGCAGGATTACTTTTGGCGCATGTACACAGTTACGTGAACTTGTTGTGTTTCGGTCAATCAGCTGTTTTCTTATAATGGGAAGACAATTTTTAAATCTACGAAAAACCCGTTTTTATGGGATTATATAATAAATAGAATCTTGCATTCGTGTTTATGCAATATTGAATTTATTAAACTCGTTGAATAAAGTTTTATGCAACTCGCCAAGGCTCGTTGCATAAAAAATTATTCAACTCGTTTAATAAATTCAATATTACATAAACACTCATGCAAGATCCTCTATTTAGTGAAATCCATAAATGCAAATGAATTATTGATATTCATAAATGAATTATAGATATCACTAACTCGATTTATTGATATCTAAAAATCTAATTATTGATATCAATAAATATCATTAAATATTAATGGATATCAATAAATCGAATTATTGATAGCCATAAATGATTTATGGATATCAATGAATAATGAATAAATAGTAAAACGGCGCCCCATATACCCAAAGCTTTTGGAGATATGAAACAACAGAGAATGAAATTAAGCTCCCTATTGTTGTCAGACACTGATTGTTATTACAAAATCCTTTATTAGTACTAAATGCTAAATACTAATATTTTTACAACCAGTGATGGATCCATCAGGATGCACATTCAACGAGAGTGCATTTGTTAAATAATATCATCTCAGCCATGCTTTGCATAGCAAATATGAATTAAAATCAAATAAAATTAATGAAAACTAATAGTCAAATGCTGTATGTACTGATACCAGCGGTAGATACCACTTGCTCAAAAATAATTTTAAGAAAATCAAAACTACATTTTTCGAATAAAAACATACATGTCCATTTTCAAATCGCACTTCAAAAAAGCAAAGCCAAAAAGTTTGAAAACTGTAAAATTAAGTTTGAATGCAAATTCACAACAGAGATGTGAGGCCAGGTGCACTGAAGGATATGTATATCCCGACTAGCTAGCTTTACCTGCTTCAGTGGAGAACCGAAAGTGTTTTGAAAAACAATTTTGACCGAAATATTTTTAAATGCAGACAATCCTTATTTATAAAAAACAAGAACAACATAGAAAACACAAAACGAAACATTTAAAAATCACAAATTGCGTAAGATACAAATATATCAACTCGTACATTACAATATTTTTAAGGCATTGACATAGACTTTACCATTTTCCCTGTTTAATGACCAGTATTAAAGTGATAATTAAAATGCCAAATGGTTATAATATTTACTGTCAAGAGAGTGCAAACGATTTCAATTGGGATTACCATTTTCTACTAGAAGTCTGTTTTCTCCCATAAAATCACATATAAGTCTTCCATATACATTTTTCTTTCTGGCGACTGCTAACATCCCTTCTGCTGGGTCTAAGGCATCTAACTTTGTAAAACCTACTTTGAATAACTGAAACAGAGAAAAGAAAAGAAAGTAAGGTCAAGTTTAGCAGAGCTGTAATCGAACCCTTACCTTTTCTTGCGTCTCTTTATGACATTTGTACCTAAAACATCACATTATATGTTATTAGTAAAAGGGTCAAGAGAGTATCCCCAAACAAACCAAAACTGGGAAATCCAAAACACATGTATCATCAAAATATGAATGGCGAATACCACATCTACTCTCCACACAAAGATTGTTCACGTGGACTTTCATAGAGATATGTTAGTTTTCGGGAAAAGTGGCGGGCAAAATTTTGGTGGAAGGAATGGAGTAAACACCTTTTACGGATTAACGTTCTTGTCAATGTTTGAACAGTTGAAGCAGGCTGAGGGTATTTCACATAAATCGCCAAGCATCAATCCTTATATCATAATTTATAAGGTATACTCCCTCATTCACAGTGTTTCCTTAGCTAAATTTGGTAAAATATATTTTCAACATCTTGATAACAAATTTGATTTCATAGTTTTGGTTTAAGCACTACTAATGAGGAATTGTATACCGAAACGAACCGTCTAGTGCTTTAAAATGAAAATTAGCATATGTAATTACATTCATACAAGTGTTCTATGATTATTTTTAAAGAATACCAGATTGAACAGTTTATATCAAATGCAACTATTGCAGTATTGCGTTCCACACGACATGTCGAAACTATTTTCACTTTAACAGCTAATCGAAAATTAACGCCAGTCGTAGAAAAGAGGTTCATTTTAGATTGTGAATATTGGATGGTAATCAACATTTACACGTGATTAATTGCACAAAAATGCACGTAAGTCGTACACAAATGACGGAAGTCACCACAGAATGAGTTATTATGTCACGTGTGCACGACGGTCCGTGCATTGGTCATTTCAATTATAGCATGGGTAAAACAAACTTGAATTTCAAATCAGTTCTCGGAGTAATACATCGTTTTGTTGTTTGTGTATCAGATGTTCAATCAACCGATTAGAATCCCTTGAAATGAATAATTAATGATTAAAAAAACGTTACAATACAAAGTCAAGCAAACGAAGTTGCCGAATCATAAAATGGCATTGCTTGCTGCCATCGGAAGTGAAATCAAGCCACAGAACAGCCGAACATTACTACTGTTATCTTTCAATGCCTCATTTCTCGTTTAACACAAGTTTTTAACTTCATAATTTGAACAATCCATAAATATTTTATTATTTTATTATTATTTTAAAGAAAATATGGCTGCCAAATCCAAGGAAAAATTGGTATAAATTTTTAATTGAATAAATACCAAAATTTTAACTAAAAGGTTAAGTGGTTGATTTGATATTGATTTTTTATACTTAAAGAATCTGTTTTGGCGGCCATCTTGGATTGGCAGCCATATTTTTATTAAACAAAAAAGTCAAGGTGGAAACATACCTAGCCTGACTAAGTACATATAGGGCAATAAGATCGACCTTGTTTCCTGCTTATAACAAAACGTTTAGGGTGTCACATTTTTGGGATCTGTCCCCTGACTAATAGCTGGACTGCATGAATTATCGGATACCTGACCTATTTTACACGAAATAAAAATTAAATTTGGTATGACCTACAAATAGAGTTATCGGATGTGATAACCTACTTAACGAACATTCGGGAACTAACGATATTTCATATGAATAACTGGGCGTTTTTGCTTCGTTTGATGGAGAATTGCAGCATTACGATGGCCTGTATGGACGGGAATGAAACCATAATTAATTTTTTTATTATTATTTAACATTTTTAAATATCTTATTGCCGCTGGCGGAAAATTATTTTCAAGTATTTTTAACTATTAATGGAAAGATTAAATAGATACATACACGCCTATTTGACACATAAATCAGCTACTAAGATTACACTGTAGTTTCTGATGTATTTTATGCTGATATAAACTGTACGAATCCATCAATCTGTTATGAATCGGCGAACTTTGCATAAACGTAAGGTAACACATGTACCTAGAGTTTACAGTATGGGCTGTACTTGATTTTGTGCTTCACTAACCTTTTCACCTAGAAAACCTGTTCCTGCTGCAATATCTAATACTTTAGTACGCCCCCTGTCTTCCATGTCGTATGTTTGTTCCATTGCATCGCATGCTATATCTGGTCCATGGTATCTGTCAGGTCCTGCATCCTAAAAAAGAATAATATTTCCATATGAGAGAGAGAGAGAGAGAGAGAGAGAGAGAGAGAGAGAGAGAGATCTAGTGTTCATTTACTTTGATATAAATAATGGACATAAAATTAAAAATACATCTTCATATAATGTAAGAACTTTATCCTAGAAAAATCGAATCACATTATTACTAAAGTCTGTTTATTGTAGAAAAGTTCTTCACACACACACACACACACACACACACACACACACACACACACACACACACATTTATATTTGAGTACATACCTGTTCATATTTTCCTTTTAGTGCCCAGTTTGAGTAATAATCAGCAACCTCTTCTTTTGTCATGCCTTCTCTATGGGCGCCGTAGTTGGTGGCATATGCCAACGCGTCAACGGGTGCACTTTTCTTCACGTATTCTTGAGCCTTTTGGTCAGCCATTTTGTGATCTATTTTATTTGACCTGCAATGAGAAATGACAACTTATTGGTGTGATGTATGTATGTGTGTGTTTAACTATTAATGGAAAGATTAAATAGATACATACACGCCTATTTGACACATAAATCAGCTACTAAGATTACACTGTAGTTTCTGATGTATTTTATGCTGATATAAACTGTACGAATCCATCAATCTGTTATGAATCGGCGAACTTTGCATAAACGTAAGGTAACACATGTACCTAGAGTTTACAGTATGGGCTGTACTTGATTTTGTGCTTCACTAACCTTTTCACCTAGAAAACCTGTTCCTGCTGCAATATCTAATACTTTAGTACGCCCCCTGTCTTCCATGTCGTATGTTTGTTCCATTGCATCGCATGCTATATCTGGTCCATGGTATCTGTCAGGTCCTGCATCCTAAAAAAGAATAATAGTTCCATATGAGAGAGAGAGAGAGAGAGAGAGAGAGAGAGAGAGAGATCTAGTGTTCATTTACTTTGATATAAATAATGGACATAAAATTAAAAATACATCTTCATATAATGTAAGAACTTTATCCTAGAAAAATCGAATCACATTATTACTAAAGTCTGTTTATTGTAGAAAAGTTCTTCACACACACACACACACACACACACACACACACACACACACCACACACACACACATTTATATTTGAGTACATACCTGTTCATATTTTCCTTTTAGTGCCCAGTTTGAGTAATAATCAGCAACCTCTTCTTTTGTCATGCCTTCTCTATGGGCGCCGTAGTTGGTGGCATATGCCAACGCGTCAACGGGTGCACTTTTCTTCACGTATTCTTGAGCCTTTTGGTCAGCCATTTTGTGATCTATTTTATTTGACCTGCAATGAGAAATGACAACTTATTGGTGTGATGTATGTATGTGTGTACATGTATATATGTCATACTTGACTGTTTTATAATGTAAATGTCCATGATATCTCTAATGTATTACATAATGTATATTACTGATTTTAGATAGAGCAAATGTATTTTTATCACAGGATTAGACCAGCGTCAGTTGCAACTTGGTGCTTTATCCATCATGTATGCAATCTTGATTTATCCAAATTTCACATGCTGCTTTTTTAATCATTTTACTAATATAAAAAGAGCAAATTGTATAAGAAAAATATGTAGAATATACTGGCCGAGAAAAGTTTCAAATGAGGCACTTTACCAAACAACTGGCCAGACTAGCATCACAGACCCTATTCGGCAAAGAAGACTTCGTTGGTTCGGGCACATGTCACGAAGGGACCCGAACAACATTGCAAGAGTCTCCTCAAAATGGACACCATCTGATGGCAAAAGGAATCGAGGAAGACCAAAGGAGACCTGGCGAAGAACTGTCACCAGTGAGTTTAAGAGCTTTGGAAAGACCTGGGGTGAAATGGAAAAGATTGCCAAGGACCGAGTTGAATGGAGATCTCTGGTTACAGCCTTATGCGCCTCCAGGCGCGAAGAGGATAAGACAAGAAATTGTATAAGAAATAATCAACCCCTGCTTTATTTATTATGTATCCCAAAGGTGTGTGCATTTTTTGCCGGTAAGCAAAAATAAAATTAAGTTGATCATTTCAATTATAACACAACTAAAACAACTTATTACAAATCTATCATAAATTTTGCAGTTAAATTGTAGTCTCTGCATGCTTATATACGCGGCTTATATCGTGCAATCTATACCACGGACCGCACGTGTCCGGTCGGAAATGTATCACCAGTCTGATCGGCTTTTCGGAACACATGGATCTTATTATACCCTTAAAGGAACTCATCGGTCGGCAACCTTCGGGTTTACAAATCTGAGCGTGAATATTATGCAAGCATAAAAAAAAACAATGAATGCAACACGTTGTTTAATGATTTTCAGGTACAGTCAACAAGTAGGCTAAACTGATAAATAAAATATAGACATACATGTATAAGTTCAATAAAACTATCTCGCATAGTAAAAGCCGTGGAATTCAATAAATGTCAATTGCTTTTTGTCAATTTTGTCCTTTCCTGGATATATACAATGATTATGTATTTGTTCTTGATGGTGAAAGTTAATGTATACAGTAGAACTTCGATAACTCGAACTTCGATATCTCGAATACCATGGATAAATGTATTTTCCCGCGTTTTATCAAATAGCGGGAAAATAATGTATACACGGTACGTGTTAACAGGGTGATGCCGTTGAAAGGACCAATGGCAGTGTAGTATATGGTCACGTGTTTTAAAGCGTGGAGCAGGTAGGCCTGCTGTTCATTCTCTAGCCGCCCGTGTTCGGGGTAACAACTCAAATTTTATATATTGATTTATTTCACTTATATGTTTTTAATAGTCAGATATTATTGTGCAGGTCCGAGCATCACTTCATAAGACAATATGTGCATGTCTTTCGGACACAGATTTCTCTTTTCGGTTAAAAAAAAAAAAAAAATACCGTTTGAGTTTTTTCTGGACGGCTGATTGTCGAAGACTGAGGTGTATAATCTGATTATTGTCAATGGATATTGGTATAATGTTAATGTTTTGGTGCATCTGTTGAGCACGTAATTATATATTTATAAAACTTATATAGTAATAAATCCATGGCTATCGTCTACGGCGGGCTAGTCGGCAAATGAATATTTGCGTTTTATGTTTTGTTATACATGTAGTGTAGGGTATACCTCGAAGTGATAATTTTGTCCCGACCGGTTTTCTATATAAACTATACAAATACAACTTCGATAACTCAAATTCCTGTAACTCGAATACCCCCGATAACTCGAAGTAATGTTAAGGGGCAAAATTCAAAATTGTAGGAAAACAACCTTCTTAAACTCGAAAATTTTTTAACAATTGGTGACCGATAGAACGTTTCAGTGAGAACACGGTAATTAATCGACAATTAGCTATAATACTTCCGTATTATCCGATTAATGATTGGAGAAGTGGGACAGATCTGTATTAATTAGTATCAATTAAAGGATTAGTACTCTGTGCCGTACTGGGCGATGAAGTGTAACCGTGTACACCTTCAGTGGAAGCCGAGTTTTGTGCCGCTGGCGACAACAATACATTTTCAGGTGATTTAAGCTGGGTTTTAATGACTAACACGTGGTAGGCACACTAGTTTTATAATTTCTATAAAATGTGCGTCTTGTTTTGTATATCATAACATACAATGTGCATGGGTATATATGTTTATCTGATTCAGTTCTTTGAATGCATTACGGTCATGTATTGGTAATACACATTTTGTGTATTTCATGTATGCGTTTGTTGTCGCCATCAGTCCTTATAAAAACATAATTAATAATTTGATTTTAATTCAATTTTAATTCATTTATTATTTTATGCAATATCGGTACATATTACACCAGTGTATCAGTAAACAGTTTTACACCATCCAACATTTCTCCCAAAGAAATGAAAGTTACATTGTGACGTCATTCTTCAACTTCGAAAACTCGAACACCCCGATAACTCGAAGTCATCATCGAAGTCCCGTGCACTTCGAGTTATCGAAGTTCTACTGTATTTTATTGTTGATAAGTTTGATGCCTGAGTGTCCAGGATTTGGTAAAAGTAAAGTTGGTTTTCTGGAAAGAACAATTTGAAAAAAACTATCAAAGACTGGGAAACCAAAAAAAACAATTATTTCAGCATATGAGAGCACAAAGATCGGCATGCTAAGAAAAATGCCATAACAGTAGACCCTTGTATGCTCCAAAATCTGAAAATTCTCGCATAATACTGATATTTTTTTATTCAAATGCAAGGATATCTAGACTTTTATTTTCAAAAACCAAAATGACCCATTTAGGACAAAATCCCATCAAACCCACCATACTCTTTTTATATGAACTTTTGATATTAATAATTGTGACTGATAATTGATTGCCAAATATAGTAAACTCAATCTATATTAACTATTACCCGCTTAAATGATGCAAACACAATATGGCAATCCTGTGTTGGACATGGTTATAATTAGTAATGCATTGAAAACAACAGCACCACTGAGCGGGACAATATACACTCGTCAATGTCTATAATGTAAACAGGAATAATAAGAGCACCACTTAGCGGGACAATATATGCTTGTCAATGTCTATAATGTAAACAGGTATAATAAGAACACCACTGAGCGGGACAATATACGCTCGTCAATGTCTATAATGTAAACAGGAATAATAAGAGCACCACTGAGCGGGACAATATACGCTCGTCAATGTCTATAATGTAAACAGGAATAATAAGAACCACTGAGCGGGACAATATACGCTCGTCAATGTCTATAATGTAAACAGGAATAATAAGAGCACCACTGAGCGGGACAATATACGCTCGTCAATGTCTATAATGAAAACAGGAATAATAAGAGCACCACTGATCGGGACAATATACGCTCGTCAATGTCTATAATGTTAACAGGAATAATAAGAGCACCACTGAGCGGGACAATATACGCTCGTCAATGTCTATAATGTAAACAGGATAATAAGAACACCACTGAGTGGGACAATATACGCTCGTCAATGTCTATAATGTAAACAGGAATAATAAGAGCACCACTGAGTGGGACAATATACGCTCGTCAATGTCTATAATGTAAACAGGAATAATAAGAGCACCACTGAGCGGAACAATATACGCTCGTCAATATCTATAATGTAAACAGGAATAATAAGAGCACCACTGAGCGGGACAATATACGCCCATCAATGTCTATAATGTAAACAGGAATAATAAGAGCACCACTGAGCGGGACAATATACTCGTCAATGTCTATAATGTAAACAGGAATAATAAGAACACCACTGAGCGGGACAATATACACTCGTCAATGTTTATAATGTAAAGGAGGAATAATAAGAGCACCACTGAGCGGAACAATATACGCTCGTCAATATCTATAATGTAAACAGGAATAATAAGAGCAGCACTGAGCGGGACAATATACGCTCGTCAATGTCTATAATGTAAACAGGAATAATAAGAGCAGCACTGAGCGGGACAATATACGCTCGTCAATATCTATAATGTAAACAGGAATAATAAGAGCACCACTGAGCGGGACAATATACGCTCGTCAATATCTATAATGTAAACAGGAATAATAAGAGCAGCACTGAGCGGGACAATATACGCTCGTCAATGTCTATAATGTAAACAGGAATAATAAGAGCACCACTGAGCGGGACAATATACGCTCGTCAATGTCTATAATGTAAACAGGAATAATAAGAGCACCACTGAGCGGAACAATATACGCTCGTCAATGTCTATAATGTAAACAGGAATAATAAGAGCAGCACTGAGCGGAACAATATACGCTCGTCAATGTTTATAATGTAAACAGGTATAATAAGAGCACCACTAAGAGGGACAATATACGCTCGTCAATGTCTATAATGTAAACAGGTATAATAAGAGCACCACTGAGCGGGACAATATACGCTCGTCAATGTCTATAATGTAAACAGGAATAATAAGAGCACCACTGAGCGGGGCAATATACGCTCGTCAATATCTATAATGTAAACAGGAATAATAAGAGCAGCACTGAGCGGGACAATATACGCTCGTCAATGTCTATAATGTAAACAGGAATAATAAGAGCACCACTGAGCGGGACAATATACGCTCGTCAATGTCTATAATGTAAACAGGAATAATAAGAGCACCACTGAGCGGGACAATATACGCTCGTCAATATCTATAATGTAAACAGGAATAATAAGAGCAGCACTGAGCGGGACAATATACGCTCGTCAATGTCTATAATGTAAACAGGATAATAAGAGCACCACTGAGCGGGACAATATACGCTCGTCAATGTTTATAATGTTAACAGGAATAATAAGAGCACCACTGAGCGGGACAATATACGCTCGTCAATGTCTATAATGTAAACAGGAATAATAAGAGCACCACTGAGCGGGACAATATACGCTCGTCAATATCTATAATGTAAACAGGAATAATAAGAGCAGCACTGAGCGGGACAATATACGCTCGTCAATGTCTATAATGTAAACAGGAATAATAAGAGCACCACTGAGCGGGACAATATACGCTCGTCAATGTCTATAATGTAAACAGGAATAATAAGAGCACCACTGAGCGGAACAATATACGCTCGTCAATGTCTATAATGTAAACAGGAATAATAAGAGCAGCACTGAGCGGAACAATATACGCTCGTCAATGTCTATAATGTAAACAGGAATAATAAGAGCACCACTGAGCGGGACAATATACGCTCGTCAATGTCTATAATGTAAACAGGAATAATAAGAGCACCACTGAGCGGAACAATATACGCTCGTCAATGTCTATAATGTAAACAGGAATAATAAGAGCAGCACTGAGCGGACAATATACGCTCGTCAATGTCTTAATGTAAACAGGAATAATAAGAGCACCACTGAGCGGGACAATATACGCTCGTCAATGTCTATAATGTAAACAGGAATAATAAGAGCACCACTGAGCGGAACAATATACGCTCGTCAATGTCTATAATGAAAACAGGAATAATAAGAGCACCACTGAGCTGGACAATATACGCTCGTCAATATCTATAATGTAAACAGGAATAATAAGAGCACCACTGAGCGGAACAATATACGCTCGTCAATGTCTATAATGAAAACAGGAATAATAAGAGCACCACTGAGCTGGACAATATACGCTCGTCAATATCTATAATGTAAACAGGAATAATAAGAGCACCACTGAGCGGAACAATATACGCTCGTCAATGTCTATAATGTAAACAGGAATAATAAGAGCACCACTGAGCGGAACAATATACGCTCGTCAATGTTTATAATGTAAACAGGAATAATAAGAGCACCACTGAGTGGGACAATATACGCTCGTCAATGTCTATAATGAAAACAGGAATAATAAGAGCACCACTGAGCGGGACAATATACGCTCGTCAATGTCTATAATGAAAACAGGAATAATAAGAGCACCACTGAGCGGGACAATATACGCTCGTCAATGTCTATAATGTTAACAGGAATAATAAGAGCACCACTGAGCGGGACAATATACACTCGTCAATGTCTATAATGAAAACAGGAATAATAAGAGCAGCACTGAGCGGGACAATATACGCTCGTCAATGTTTATAATATAAACAGGAATAATAAGAGCAGCACTGAGCGGGACAATATACGTCTGCCAATGTTTATAATGTAAACAGGAATAATAAGAGCACCACTGAGCGGGACAATATACGCTCGTCAATGTCTATAATGTAAACAGGAATAATAAGAGCACCACTGAGCGGGACAATATACGCTCGTCAATGTCTATAATGTAAACAGGAATAATAAGAGCACCACTGAGCGGGACAATATACGCTCGTCAATGTTTATAATGTAAACAGGAATAATAAGAGCACCACTGAGCGGACAATATACGCTCGTCAATGTCTATAATGAAAACAGGAATAATAAGAGCACCACTGAGCGGGACAATATACGCTCGTCAATGTTTATAATATAAACAGGAATAATAAGAGCAGCACTGAGCAGGACAATATACGTCTGCCAATGTTTATAATGTAAACAGGAATAATAAGAGCAGCACTGATCGGGACAATATACGCTCGTCAATGTTTATAATTTAAACAGGAATATTAAGAGCACCACTGATCGGGACAATATACGCTCGTCAGTGTCTATAATGTAAACAGGAATAATAAGAGCACCACTGAGCGGGACAATATACGCTCGTCAATGTTTATAATTTAAACAGGAATATTAAGAGCACCACTGATCGGGACAATATACGCTCGTCATTGTCTATAATGTAAACAGGAATAACAAGAACACCACTAAGCGGAACAATAAACGCTCGTCAATGTCTCTAATGTAAACAGGAATAATAAGAGCACCACTGAGCGGGACAATATACGCTCGTCAAAGTTTATAATGTAAACAGGAATAATAAGAGCACCACTGAGCGGGACAATATACGCTCGTCAATGTCTATAATGTTAACAGGAATAATAAGAGTACCACTGAGCGGGACAATATACGCTCGTCAATGTCTATAATGTAAACAGGAATAATAAGAGCACCACTGAGCGGGACAATATACGCTCGTCAATGTCTCTAATGTAAACAGGAATAATAAGAGTACCACTGAGAGGGACAATATACGCTCGTCAATGTCTATAATGTAAACAGGAATAATAAGAGCACCACTGAGCGGGACAATATACGCTCGTCAATGTTTATAATGTTAACAGGAATAATAAGAGCACCACTGAGCGGGACAATATACGCTCGTCAATGTCTATAATGTAAACAGGAATAATAAGAGCACCACTGAGCGGGACAATATACGCTCGTCAATATCTATAATGTAAACAGGAATAATAAGAGCACCACTGAGCGGGACAATATACGCTCGTCAATGTCTATAATGTAAACAGGAATAATAAGAGCACCACTGAGTGGGACAATATACGCTCGTCAATGTTTATAATGTAAACAGGAATAATAAGAGCACCACTGAGCGGGACAATATACGCTCGTCAATGTCTCTAATGTAAACAGGTATAATAAGAGCACCACTGAGCGGGACAATATACGCTCGTCAATGTCTATAATGTAAACAGGAATAATAAGAGCACCACTGAGCGGGACAATATACGCTCGTCAATATCTATAATGTAAACAGGAATAATAAGAGCACCACTGAGCGGGACAATATACGCTCGTCAATGTCTCTAATGTAAACAGGAATAATAAGAGCACCACTGAGTGGGACAATATACGCTCGTCAATGTCTCTAATGTAAACAGGAATAATAAGAGCACCACTGAGCGGGACAATATACGCTCGTCAATGTCTCTAATGTAAACAGGAATAATAAGAGCACCACTGAGTGGGACAATATACGCTCGTCAATGTTTATAATGTAAACAGGAATAATAAGAGCACCACTGAGCGGGACAATATACGCTCGTCAATGTCTATAATGTAAACAGGAATAATAAGAACACCACTGAGCGGGACATTATACGCTCGTCAATATCTATAATGTAAACAGGAATAATAAGAGCACCACTGAGAGGGACAATATACGCTCGTCAATATCTATAATGTAAACAGGAATAATAAGAGCACCACTGAGCGGGACAATATACGCTCGTCAATGTCTCTAATGTAAACAGGTATAATAAGAGCACCACTGAGCGGGACAATATACGCTCGTCAATGTCTATAATGTAAACAGGTATAATAAGAGCACCACTGAGCGGGACAATATACGCTCGTCAATGTTTATAATGTAAACAGGAATAATAAGAGCACCACTGAGCGGGACAATATACGCTCGTCAATGTTATAATTTAAACAGGAATAATAAGAGCACCACTGAGCGGGACAATATACGCTCGTCAATGTTTATAATGTAAACAGGAATAATAAGAGCACCACTGAGCGGGGCAATATACGCTCGTCAATGTCTATAATGTAAACAGGAATAATAAGAGCACCACTGAGTGGGACAATATACGCTCGTCAATGTTTATAATTTAAACAGGAATAATAAGAGCACCACTGATCGGGACAATATACGCTCGTCAATGTCTATAATGTAAACATGAATAATAAGAGCACCACTGAGTGGGACAATATACGCTCGTCAATGTTTATAATTTAAACAGGAATAATAAGAGCACCACTGAGCGGGACAATATACGCTCGTCAATGTTTATAATTTAAACAGGAATAATAAGAGCACCACTGAGTGGGACAATATACGCTCGTCAATGTTTATAATTTAAACAGGAATAATAAGAGCACCACTGAGCGGGACAATATACACTCGTCAATGTCTATAATGTAAACAGGAATAATAAGAGCACAACTGAGCGGGACAATATACGCTCGTCAATGTTTATAATGTAAACAGGAATAATAAGAGCACCACTGAGCGGGACAATATACGCTCGTCAATGTTTATAATGTAAACAGGAATAATAAGAGCACCACTGAGCGGGACAATATACGCTCGTCAATGTTTATAATTTAAACAGGAATAATAAGAGCACCACTGAGTGGGACAATATACGCTCGTCAATGTTTATAATGTAAACAGGAATAATAAGAGCACCACTGAGCGGGACAATATACGCTCGTCAATGTTTATAATTTAAACAGGAATATTAAGAGCACCACTGATCGGAACAATACACGCTCGTCAATGTTTATAATGTAAACAGGAATAATAAGAACACCACTGAGCGGGACAATATACGCTCGTCAATATCTATAATGTTAACAGGAATAATAAGAGCACCACTGAGCGGGACAATATACGCTCGTCAATGTTTATAATTTAAACAGGAATATTAAGAGCACCACTAAGCGGAACAATAAACGCTCGTCAATGTCTCTAATGTAAACAGGAATAATAAGAACACCACTGAGCGGGACAATATACGCTCGTCAATATCTATAATGTTAACAGGAATAATAAGAGCACCACTGATCGGGACAATATACGGTCGTCAATGTCTATAATGTTAACAGGAATAATAAGAGCACCACTGATCGGGACAATATACGCTCGTCAATGTTTATAATTTAAACAGGAATATTAAGAGCACCACTAAGCGGAACAATAAACGCTCGTCAATGTCTCTAATGTAAACAGGAATAATAAGAACACCACTGAGCGGGACAATATACGCTCGTCAATATCTATAATGTTAACAGGAATAATAAGAGCACCACTGATCGGGACAATATACGGTCGTCAATGTTTATAATGTAAACAGGAATATAAGAGCACCACTGAGCGGGACAATATACGCTCGTCAATGTCTATAATGTAAACAGGAATAATAAGAGCACCACTGATCGGGACAATATACGGTCGTCAATGTTTATAATGTAAACAGGAATAACAGGAGCACCACTGAGCGGGAGAATATACGCTCGTCAATATCTATAATGTAAACAGGAATAATAAGAGCACCACTGAGCGGGACAATATACGCTCGTCAATGTCTCTAATGTAAACAGGTATAATAAGAGCACCACTGAGCGGGACAATATACGCTCGTCAATGTCTCTAATGTAAACAGGTATAATAAGAGCACCACTGAGGTGGACAATATACGCTCGTCAATGTCTATAATGTAAACAGGAATAATAAGAGCACCACTGAGCGGGACAAAATACGCTCGTCAATGTCTATAATGTAAACAGGAATAATAAGAGCAGCACTGAGCGGGACAATATACGCTCGTCAATGTCTATAATGTAAACAGGTATAATAAGAGCACCACTGAGGTGGACAAAATACGCTCGTCAATGTCTATAATGTAAACAGGAATAATAAGAGCACCTGAGCGGAACAATATACGCTCGTCAATGTCTATAATGTAAACAGGAATAATAAGAGCACCACTGAGCGGGACAATATACGCTCGTCAATGTCTATAATGTAAACAGGAATAATAAGAGCACCACTGAGCGGGACAAAATACGCTCGTCAATGTCTATAATGTAAACAGGAATAATAAGAGCACCACTGAGTGGGAGAATATACGTCTGCCAATGTTTATAATGTAAACAGGAATAATAAGAGCACCACTGAGCGGGACAATATACGCTCGTCAATGTCTATCATGTAAACAGGAATAATAAGAGCACCACTGAGCGGGACAATATACGCTCGTCAATGTCTATAATGTAAACAGGAATAATAAGAGCACCACTGAGCGGGACAATATACGCTCGTCAATGTCTCTAATGTAAACAGGAATAATAAGAGCACCACTGAGTGGGACAATATACGCTCGTCAATGTCTCTAATGTAAACAGGAATAATAAGAGCACCACTGAGTGGGACAATATACGCTCGTCAATGTCTCTAATGTAAACAGGAATAATAAGAGCACCACTGAGTGGGACAATATACGCTCGTCAATGTCTCTAATGTAAACAGGAATAATAAGAGCACCACTGAGTGGGACAATATACGCTCGTCAATGTCTCTAATGTAAACAGGAATAATAAGAGCACCACTGAGTGGGACAATATACGCTCGTCAATGTCTCTAATGTAAACAGGAATAACAGGAGCACCACTGAGCGGGACAATATACGCTCGTCAATGTCTATAATGTAAACAGGAATAATAAGAGCACCACTGAGCGGGACAATATACGCTCGTCAATGTCTATAATGTAAACAGGTATAATAAGAGCACCACTGAGCGGGACAATATACGCTCGTCAATGTCTATAATGTAAACAGGAATAATAAGAGCACCACTGAGCGGGACAATATACGCTCGTCAATGTCTATAATGTAAACAGGTATAATAAGAGCACCACTGAGCGGGACAATATACGCTCGTCAATGTTTATAATGTAAACAGGAATAATAAGAGCACCACTGAGCGGGACAATATACGCTCGTCAATGTCTCTAATGTAAACAGGAATAATAAGAGCACCACTGAGTGGGACGATATACGCTCGTCAATGTCTCTAATGTAAACAGGAATAATAAGAACACCACTGAGCGGGACAATATACGCTCGTCAATGTCTATAATGTAAACAGGAATAATAAGAGCACCACTGAGCGGGACAATATACGCTCGTCAATGTCTCTAATGTAAACAGGAATAATAAGAGCACCACTGAGTGGGACAATATACGCTCGTCAATGTCTCTAATGTAAACAGGAATAATAAGAGCACCACTGAGCGGGACAATATACGCTCGTCAATGTTTATAATGTAAACAGGAATAATAAGAACACCACTGAGCGGGACAATATACGCTCGTCAATGTCTATAATGTAAACAGGAATAATAAGAGCAGCACTGATCGGGACAATACACGCTCGTCAATGTCTATAATGTAAACAGGAATAATAAGAGCACCACTGAGTGGGACAATATACGCTCGTCAATATCTATAATGTAAACAGGAATAATAAGAGCACCACTGAGCGGGACAATATACGCTCGTCAATGTCTATAATGTAAACAGGAATAATAAGAGCAGCACTGATCGGGACAATACACGCTCGTCAATGTCTATAATGTAAACAGGAATAATAAGAGCACCACTGAGCGGGACAATATACGCTCGTCAATGTCTATAATGTAAACAGGAATAATAAGAGCACCACTGAGCGGGACAATATACGCTCGTCAATGTTTATAATTTAAACAGGAATATTAAGAGCACCACTGATCGGAACAATACACGCTCGTCAATGTTTATAATGTAAACAGGAATAATAAGAACACCACTGAGTGGGACAATATACGCTCGTCATTGTCTATAATGTAAACAGGTATAATAAGAACACCACTGAGCGGAACAATATACGCTCGTCAATGTCTATAATGTAAACAGGAATAATAAGAGCACCACTAAGAGGGACAATATACGCTCGTCAATGTCTATAATGTAAACAGGAATAATAAGAGCACCACTGAGCGGACAATATACGCTCGTCAATGTTTATAATGTTAACAGGAATAATAAGAGCACCACTGAGCGGGACAATATATGCTTGTCAATGTCTATAATGTAGACAGGAATAATAAGAGCACCACTGATCGGAACAATATACGCTCGTCAATGTTTATAATGTAAACAGGAATAATAAGAACACCACTGAGCGGGACAATATACGCTCGTCAATGTTTATAATGTAAACAGGAATAATAAGAGCACCACTGAGTGGGACAATATACGCTCGTCAATGTCTCTAATGTAAACAGGAATAACAGGAGCACCACTGAGCGGGACAATATACGCTCGTCAATGTTTATAATGTAAACAGGAATAATAAGAACACCACTGATCGGACAATATACGCTCGTCAATGTTTATAATGTAAACAGGAATAATAAGAGCACCACTGATCGGAACAATATACGCTCGTCAATGTTTATAATGTAAACAGGAATAATAAGAGCACCACTGATCGGAACAATATACGCTCGTCAATGTTTATAATGTAAACAGGAATAATAAGAACACCACTGAGCGGGACAATATACGCTCGTCAATGTTTATAATTTAAACAGGAATATTAAGAGCACCACTGATCGGAACAATATACGCTCGTCAATGTCTATAATGTAAACAGGAATAACAAGAACACCACTAAGCGGAACAATAAACGCTCGTCAATGTCTCTAATGTAAACAGGAATAATAAGAACACCACTGAGCGGGACAATATACGTCTGCCAATGTCTATAATGTAAACAGGAATAATAAGAGCACCACTGAGCGGGACAATATACACTCGTCAATGTTTATAATGTAAACAGGTATAATAAGAGCAGCACTGAGCGGGACAATATACGATCGTCAATGTTTATAATGTAAACAGGTATAATAAGAGCACAACTGAGCGGGACAATATACGCCCGTCAATGTCTATCATGTAAACAGGAATAATAAGAACACCACTGAGCGGGACAATATACGCTCGTCAATGTCTATAATGTTAACAGGAATAATAAGAGCACCACTGATCGGGACAATATACGCTCGTCAATGTTTATAATGTAAACAGGAATAATAAGAGCACCACTGAGCGGGACAATATACGCTCGTCAAAGTTTATAATGTTAACAGGAATAACAGGAGCACCACTGAGCGGGACAATATACGCTCGTCAATGTCTATAATGTTAACAGGAATAATAAGAGCACCACTGATCGGGACAATATACGGTCGTCAATGTTTATAATGTAAACAGGAATAACAGGAGCACCACTGAGCGGGAGAATATACGCTCGTCAATATCTATAATGTAAACAGGAATAATAAGAGCACCACTGAGCGGGACAAAATACGCTCGTCAATATCTATAATGTAAACAGGAATAATAAGAGCACCACTGAGTGGGAGAATATACGTCTGCCAATGTTTATAATGTAAACAGGAATAATAAGAGGACCACTGAGCGGGACAATATACGCTCGTCAATGTTTTAATGTAAACAGGAATAATAAGAACACCACTGAGCGGGACAATATACGCTCGTCAATATCTATAATGTAAACAGGAATAATAAGAGCACCACTGAGCGGGACAATATACGCTCGTCAATATCTATAATGTAAACAGGAATAATAAGAGCACCACTGAGCGGGACAATATACGCTCGTCAATGTCTATAATGTAAACAGGAATAATAAGAGCACCACTGAGCGGGACAATATACGCTCGTCAATGTTTATAATGTAACAGGAATAATAAGAACACCACTGAGCGGGACAATATACGCTCGTCAATATCTATAATGTAAACAGGAATAATAAGCACCACTGAGCGGGACAATATCTATAATGTAAACAGGAATAATAAGAGCACCACTGAGCGGGACAATATACGCTCGTCAATGTTTATAATGTAAACAGGAATAATAAGAACACCACTGAGCGGGACAATATACGCTCGTCAATATCTATAATGTAAACAGGAATAATAAGAGCACCACTGAGCGGGACAATATACGCTCGTCAATGTTTATAATGTAAACAGGAATAATAAGAGCACCACTGAGTGGGAGAATATACGCTCGTCAATATCTATAATGTAAACAGGAATAATGAGAGCACCACTTAGTGGGAGAATATACGCTCGTCAATGTCTATAATGTAAACAGGAATAATAAGAGCACCACTGATCGGAACAATATACGCTCGTCAATATCTATAATGTTAACAGGAATAATAAGAGCACCACTGAGCGGGACAATATACGCTCGTCAATGTTTATAATGTAAACAGGAATAATAAGAACACCACTGATCGGAACAATATACGCTCGTCAATGTCTCTAATGTAAACAGGAATAATAAGAGCACCACTGAGTGGGAGAATATACGCTCGTCAATGTCTATAATGTAAACAGGAATAATAAGAGCACCACTGATCGGAACAATATACGCTCGTCAATATCTATAATGTTAACAGGAATAATAAGAGCACCACTGAGCGGGACAATATACGCTCGTCAATGTTTATAATGTAAACAGGAATAATAAGAACACCACTGATCGGAACAATATACGCTCGTCAATGTCTCTAATGTAAACAGGAATAATAAGAGCACCACTGAGCGGGACAATATACACTCGTCAATGTCTATAATGTAAACAGGAATAATAAGAGCAGCACTAATTGGGACAATATACACTCGTCAATGTCCATAATGTAAACAGGAATAATATGACGACCACTGAGTTGGACGATATACGCTCGTCAATGTTTATAATGTAAACAGGAATAAGAAGAGCACCACTTAGCGGGACAATATACGCTCGTCAATATCTATAATGTAAACAGGAATAATAAGAGCACCACTGAGCGGGACAATATACGCTCGTTAATGTTTATAATTTAAACAGGAATAATAAGAGCACCACTGAGGTGGACAATATACGCTCGTCAATGTTTATAATGTAAACAGGAATAATAAGAGCACCACTGAGTGGGACAATATACACTCGTCAATGTCTATAATGTAAATAGGAATAATAAGAGCACCACTGAGCGGGACAATATACGCTCGTCAAGTTTATAATGTAAACAGGAATAATAAGAGCACCACTGAGCGGGACAATATACGGTCGTCAATGTCTATAATGTAAACAGGAATAATAAGAGCACCACTGAGCGGGACAATATACGCTCGTCAATATCTATAATGTAAACAGGAATAATAAGAGCACCACTAAGAGGGACAATATACGCTCGTCAATGTTTATAATGTAAACAGGAATAATAAGAGCACCACTGAGGTGGACAATATACGCTCGTCAATGTTTATAATGTAAACAGGTATAATAAGAACACCACTGAGCGGGACAATATACACTCGTCAATGTTTATAATGTAAACAGGAATAATAAGAGCACCACTGAGCGGGACAATATACGGTCGTCAATGTCTATAATGTAAACAGGAATAATAAGAGCACCACTAAGAGGGACAATATACGCTCGTCAATGTTTATAATGTAAACAGGAATAATAAGAACACCACTGAGTGGGACAATATACGCTCGTCAATATCTATAATGTAAACAGGAATAATAAGAGCACCACTGAGCGGGACAATATACGGTCGTCAATGTCTATAATGTAAACAGGAATAATAAGAGCACCACTGAGCGGGACAATATACGGTCGTCAATGTCTATAATGTAAACAGGAATAATAAGAGCACCACTAAGCGGGACAATATACGCTCGTCAATGTTTATAATGTAAACAGGAATAATAAGAACACCACTAAGAGGGACAATATACACTCGTCAATGTCTATAATGTAAACAGGAATAATAAGAGCACCACTAAGAGGGACAATATACACTCGTCAATGTCTATAATGTAAACAGGAATAATAAGAGCACCACTAAGCGGGACAATATACGCTCGTCAATGTTTATAATGTAAACAGGAATAATAAGAGCACCACTAAGAGGGACAATATACGCTCGTCAATGTTTATAATGTAAACAGGAATAATATGAGGACCACTGAGCGGACAATATACGCCCATCAATGTCTATAATGTAAACAGGAATAATAAGAGCACCACTGAGCGGAACAATATACGCTCGTCAATATCTATAATGTAAACAGGAATAATAAGAGCCCACTGAGCGGGACAATATACGCTCGTCAATGTCTATAATGTAAACAGGAATATAAGAACACCACTGAGTGGGACAATATACGCTCGTCAAAGTTATAATGTAAACAGGAATATAAGAGCACCACTGAGCGGGACAATATACGCTCGTCAATGTTTATAATGTAAACAGGTATAATAAGAGCACCACTGAGCGGGACAATATACGCTCGTCAATGTCTATAATGTAAACAGGAATAATAAGAACCACTGAGCGGGACAATATACGCTCGTCAATGTCTATAATGTAAACAGGAATAATAAGAGCACCACTAAGAGGGACAATATACACTCGTCAATGTCTATAATGTAAACAGGAATAATAAGAACACCACTGAGAGGGACAATATACGCTCGTCAATGTTTATAATGTAAACAGGAATAATATGAGGACCACTGAGCGGGACAATATACGCCCTCAATGTCTATAATGTAAACAGGAATAATAAGAGCACCACTGAGCGGAACAATATACGCTCGTCAATATCTATAATGTAAACAGGAATAATAAGAGCACCACTGAGCGGGACAATATATGCTCGTCAATGTCTATAATGTAAACAGGAATAATAAGAGCACCACTGAGCGGAACAATATACGCTCGTCAATATCTATAATGTAAACAGGAATAATAAGAGCACCACTGAGCGGGACAATATACGCTCGTCAATGTCTATAATGTAAACAGGAATAATAAGAACACCACTGAGTGGGACAATATACGCTCGTCAATCTATAATGTAAACAGGTATAATAAGAGCACCACTGAGCGGGACAATATACGCTCGTCAATGTCTATAATGTAAACAGGAATAATAAGAGCACCACTGAGCGGGACAATATACGCTCGTCAATGTTTATAATGTAAACAGGAATAATAAGAGCACCGCTGAGCGGGACAATATACGCTCGTCAATGTCTATAATGTAAACAGGAATAATAAGAACACCACTAAGCGGGACAATATACGCTCGTCAATGTCTATAATGTAAACAGGAATAATAAGAGCACCACTGAGCGGGACAATATACGCCATCAATGTCTATAATGTAAACAGGAATAATAAGAGCACCACTGAGCGGAACAATATACGCTCGTCAATATCTATAATGTAAACAGGAATAATAAGAGCACCACTGAGCGGGACAATATACGCTCGTCAATGTCTATAATGTAAACAGGAATAATAAGAACACCACTGAGTGGGACAATATACGCTCGTCAATATCTATAATGTAAACAGGAATAATAAGAGCACCACTGAGCGGGACAATATACGCTCGTCAATGTCTATAATGTAAACAGGAATAATAAGAACACCACTGAGTGGGACAATATACGCTCGTCATATCTATAATGTAACAGGATAATAAGAGCACCACTGAGCGGGACAATATACGCTCGTCAATGTCTATAATGTAAACAGGAATAATAAGAGCACCACTGAGCGGGACAATATACGCTCGTCAATGTTATAATGTAAACAGGAATAATAAGAGCACCGCTGAGCGGGACAATATACGCTCGTCAATGTCTATAATGTAAACAGGAATAATAAGAACACCACTGAGAGGGACAATATACGCTCGTCAATGTTATAATGTAAACAGGTATAATAAGAGCACACTGAGCGGGACAATATACGCTCGTCAATGTCTATAATGTAAACAGGAATAATAAGAGCACACTGAGCGGGACAATATACGCTCGTCAATGTCTATAATGTAAACAGGAATAATAAGAGCACCACTGAGCGGGACAATATACGCTCGTCAATGTTTATAATGTAAACAGGTATAATAAGAGCACCACTGAGCGGGACAATATACGCTCGTCAATGTCTATAATGTAAACAGGAATAATAAGAGCACCACTGAGCGGGACAATATACGCTCGTCAATGTCTATAATGTAAACAGGAATAATAAGAGCACCACTGAGCGGGACAATATACGCTCGTCAATGTTTATAATGTAAACAGGTATAATAAGAGCACCACTGAGCGGGACAATATACGCTCGTCAATGTCTATAATGTAAACAGGAATAATAAGAGCACCACTGAGCGGGACAATATACGCTCGTCAATGTTTATAATGTAAACAGGAATAATAAGAGCACACTGAGCGGGACAATATACGCTCGTCAATGTCTATAATGTAAACAGGAATAATAAGAACACCACTGAGTGGGACAATATACGCTCGTCAAGTTTATAATGTAAACAGGAATAATAAGAGCACCACTGAGCGGGACAATATACGCTCGTCAATGTTATAATGTAAACAGGTATAATAAGAGCACCACTGAGCGGGACAATATACGCTCGTCAATGTCTATAATGTAAACAGGAATAATAAGAGCACCACTGAGCGGGACAATATACGCTCGTCAATGTCTATAATGTAAACAGGAATAATAAGAGCACCACTAGAGGGACAATATACACTCGTCAATGTCTATAATGTAAACAGGAATAATAAGAGCACCACTGAGAGGGACAATATACGCTCGTCAATGTTATAATGTAAACAGGAATAATATGAGGACCACTGAGCGGGACAATATACGCCCATCAATGTCTATAATGTAAACAGGAATAATAAGAGCACCACTGAGCGGAACAATATACGCTCGTCAATATCTATAATGTAAACAGGAATAATAAGAGCACCACTGAGCGGGACAATATACGCTCGTCAATGTCTATAATGTAAACAGGAATAATAAGAGCACCACTGAGCGGAACAATATACGCTCGTCAATATCTATAATGTAAACAGGATAATAAGAGCACCACTGAGCGGGACAATATACGCTCGTCAATGTCTATAATGTAAACAGGAATAATAAGAGCACCACTGAGCGGGACAATATACGCTCGTCAATATCTATAATGTAAACAGGATAATAAGAGCACCACTGAGCGGGACAATATACGCTCGTCAATGTCTATAATGTAAACAGGAATAATAAGAGCACCACTGAGCGGGACAATATACGCTCGTCAATGTTATAATGTAAACAGGATAATAAGAGCACCTGAGCGGGACAATATACGCTCGTCAATGTCTATAATGTAAACAGGAATAATAAGAACCCTAGCGGGACAATATACGCTCGTCAATGTCTATAATGTAAACAGGAATAATAAGAGCACCACTGAGCGGGACAATATACGCCCATCAGTCTATAATGTAAACAGGAATAATAAGACACCACTGAGCGGACAATATACGCTCGTCAATATCTATAATGTAAACAGGAATAATAAGAGCACCACTGAGCGGGACAATATACGCTCGTCAATGTCTATAATGTAAACAGGAATAATAAGAGCACCACTGAGCGGGGACAATATCGCTCGTCAATATCTATAATGTAAACAGGAATAATAAGAGCACCCTGAGCGGGACAATATACGCTCGTCAATGTCTATAATGTAAACAGGAATAATAAGAGCACCACTGAGCGGGACAATATACGCTCGTCAATGTTTTAATGTAAACAGGAATAATAAGAGCACCACTGAGCGGACAATATACGCTCGTCAATGTCTATAATGTAAACAGGAATAATAAGAACACCACTGAGCGGGACAATATACGCTCGTCAATGTTATAATGTAAACAGTAATAAGAGCACCACTGAGCGGGACAATATACGCTCGTCAATGTTATAATGTAAACAGGAATAATAAGAGCACCACTGAGCGGGACAATATACGCTCGTCAATGTCTATAATGTAAACAGGATAATAAGAGCACCACTGAGCGGGACAATATACGCTCGTCAATGTCTATAATGTAAACAGGTAATAATAAGAGCACCACTGAGCGGGACAATATACGCTCGTCAATGTCTATAATGTAAACAGGTAATAAGAGCACCACTGAGCGGGACAATATACGCTCGTCAATGTCTATAATGTAAACAGGAATAATAAGAGCACCACTGAGCGGGACAATATACGCTCGTCAATGTTATAATGTAAACAGGTATAATAAGAGCACCACTGAGCGGGACAATATACGCTCGTCAATGTCTATAATGTAAACAGGAATAATAAGAGCACCACTGAGCGGGACAATATACGCTCGTCAATGTTTATAATGTAAACAGGTATAATAAGAGCACCACTGAGCGGGACAATATACGCTCGTCAATGTCTATAATGTAAACAGGAATAATAAGACACCACTGAAGCGGACAATATACGCTCGTCAATGTTTATAATGTAAACAGGTAATAAGAGCACCACTGAGCGGGACAATATACGCTCGTCAATGTCTATAATGTAAACAGGAATAATAAGAGCACCACTGAGCGGGACAATATACGCTCGTCAATGTCTATAATGTAAACAGGATAATAAGAGCACCACTGAGCGGGACAATATACGCTCGTCAATGTCTATAATGTAAACAGGAATAATAAGAGCACCACTGAGCGGGACAATATACGCTCGTCAATGTTATAATGTAAACAGGAATAATAAGCACCACTGAGCGGGACAATATACGCTCGTCAATGTCTATAATGTAAACAGGAATAATAAGACACCACTGAGCGGGACAATATACGCTCGTCAATGTCTATAATGTAAACAGGAATAATAAGAGCACCACTGAGCGGGACAATATACGCTCGTCAATGTCTATAATGTAAACAGGTATAATAAGAACACACTGAGCGGGACAATATACGCTCGTCAATGTCTATAATGTAAACAGGAATAATAAGAACACCACTGAGTGGGACAATATACGCTCGTCAATGTCTATAATGTAAACAGGTATAATAAGAGCACCACTGAGCGGGACAATATACGCTCGTCAATGTCTATAATGTAAACAGGAATAATAAGAACACCACTGAGTGGGACAATATACGCTCGTCAATGTCTATAATGTAAACAGGTATAATAAGAGCACCACTGAGCGGGACAATATACGCTCGTCAATGTCTATAATGTAAACAGGAATAATAAGAACACACTGAGAGGGACAATATACGCTCGTCAATGTCTATAATGTAAACAGGAATAATAAGAGCACCACTGAGCGGGACAATACGCCCGTCAATGTTTATAATGTAAACAGGAATAATAAGAGCACACTGAGCGGGACAATATACGCTCGTCAATGTCTATAATGTAAACAGGAATAATAAGAGCACCACTGAGCGGGACAATATACGCCCGTCAATGTTTATAATGTAAACAGGAATAATAAGAGCACACTGAGCGGGACAATATACGCTCGTCAATGTCTATAATGTAAACAGGAATAATAAGAGCACCACTGAGCGGGACAATATACGCCCGTCAATGTTATAATGTAAACAGGAATAATAAGAGCACCACTGAGCGGGACAATATACGCCGTCAATGTTATAATGTAAACAGGAATAATAAGAACACCACTGAGAGGGACAATATACGCTCGTCAATGTCTATAATGTAAACAGGAATAATAAGAGCACCACTGAGCGGGACAATATACGCCGTCAATGTTTATAATGTAAACAGGAATAATAAGAACACCACTGAGAGGACAATATACGCTCGTCAATGTCTATAATGTAAACAGGAATAATAAGAGCACCACTGAGCGGGACAATATACGCTCGTCAATGTTTATATGTAAACAGGAATAATAAGAGCACCGCTGAGCGGGACAATATACGCTCGTCAATGTCTATAATGTAAACAGGAATAATAAGAGCACCACTGAGCGGGACAATATACGCTCGTCAATGTTATAATGTAAACAGGAATAATAAGAGCACCGCTGAGCGGGACAATATACGCTCGTCAATGTCTATAATGTAAACAGGAATATAAGAGCACCACTGAGGGACAATATACGCTCGTCAATGTTATAATGTAAACAGGAATAATAAGCACCACTGAGCGGACAATATACGCTCGTCAATGTTATAATGTAAACAGGAATAATAAGAGCACCACTGAGCGGACAATATACGCTCGTCAATGTTATAATGTAAACAGGAATAATAAGAGCACCACTGAGCGGGACAATATACGCTCGTCAATGTTATAATGTAAACAGGAATAATAAGAGCACCACTGAGCGGGACAATATACGCTCGTCAATGTCTATAATGTAAACAACATAATAAGAGCACCACTGAGGGACAAATACGCTCGTCAATGTCTATAATGTAAACAGGAATAATAGAGCACCACTGAGCGGGACAATATACGCTCGTCAATGTCTATATGTAAACAGGAATAATAAGAGCACCACTGAGAGGGACAATATACGCTCGTCAATGTCTTAATGTAAACAGGAATAATGAGACACCACTGAGCGGGACAATATACGCTCGTCAATGTCTATAATGTAAACAGGATAATAAGAGCACCACTGAGCGGGACAATATACGCTCGTCAATGTCTATAATGTAAACAGGTATAATAAGAGCACCACTGAGCGGGACAATATACGCTCGTCAATGTCTATAATGTAAACAGGTATAATAAGAGCACCACTGAGCGGGACAATATACGCTCGTCAATGTCTATAATGTAAACAGGTATAATAAGAGCACCACTGAGCGGGACAATATACGCTCGTCAATGTCTATAATGTAAACAGGTATAATAAGAGCACCACTTAGCGGGACAATATACGCTCGTCAATGTCTATAATGTAAACAGGTATAATAAGAGCACCACTGAGCGGGACAATATACGCTCGTCAATGTCTATAATGTAAACAGGAATAATAAGAGCACCACTTAGAGGGACAATATAGCTTGTCAATGTCTATAATGTAAACAGGAATAATAAGAGCACCACTGAGCGGACAATATACGCTTGTCAATGTCTATAATGTAAACAGGAATAATAAGAGCACCACTGCGGGACAATAGCTCGTCAATGTCTATAATGTAAACAGGAATAATAAGAGCACCTCTGAGCGGACAATATACGCTCGTCAATGTATATATGTAAACAGAATAATAAGAGCACCACTGATCGGACAATATACGCTCGTCAATGTCTATAATGTAAACAGGAATAATAAGAGCACCACTAGCGGACAATATACGCTCGTCAATGTCTATAATGTAAACAGGAATAATAAGAGCACCACTGAGCGGGACAATATACGCTCGTCAATGTCTTAATGTAAACAGGAATAATAAGAGCACCGCTGAGCGGGACAATATACGCTCGTCAATGTTATAATGTAAACAGAATAATAAGAGCACCACTGAGCGGGACAATATACGCTCGTCAATGTTTATAATGTAAACAGGAATAATAAGAGCACCACTGAGCGGGACAATATACGCTCGTCAATGTTTATAATGTTAACAGGAATAATAAGAGCACCACTGAGCGGCAATATACGCTCGTCAATGTTTATAATGTAACAGGAATAATAAGAGCACCACTGAGCGGGACAATATACGCTCGTCAATGTCTATAATGTTAACAGGAATAATAAGAGCACCACTGAGCGGGACAATATACGCTCGTCAATTTATAATGTAAACAGGAATAATAAGAGCACACTGAGCGGACAATATACGCTCGTCAATGTTATAATGTTAACAGGAATAATAAGAGCACACTGAGCGGGGCAATATACGCTCGTCAATGTTTATAATGTAACAGGAATAATAAGAGCACCACTGAGCGGACAATATACGCTCGTCAATGTTATAATGTAAACAGGAATAATAAGAGCACACTGAGCGGGACAATATACGCTCGTCAATGTTTATAATGTAAACAGGAATAATAAGAGCACCACTGAGCGGGACAATATACGCTCGTCAATGTTTATAATGTAAACAGGAATAATAAGAGCACCACTGAGCGGGACAATATACGCTCGTCAATGTTATAATGTAAACAGGAATAATAAGAGCACCACTGAGCTGGACAATATACGCTCGTCAATGTTTATAATGTAAACAGGAATAATAAGAGCACCACTGAGGGGACAATATACGCTCGTCAATGTTATAATGTAAACAGGAATAATAAGAGCACACTGAGCGGACAATATACGCTCGTCAATGTTATAATGTTAACAGGAATAATAAGAGCACCACTGAGCGGGACAATATACGCTCGTCAAGTTTAATGTAAACAGGAATAATAAGAGCACCACTGAGCGGACAATATACGCTCGTCAATGTTTATAATGTAAACAGGAATAATAAGAGCACCACTGAGCGGACAATATACGCTCGTCAATGTTATAATGTAAACAGGAATAATAAGAGCACCACTGAGCTGGACAATATACGCTCGTCAATGTTTATAATGTAAACAGGAATAATAAGAGCACACTGAGCGGGACAATATACGCTCGTCAATGTTATAATGTAAACAGGAATAATAAGAGCACCACTGAGCGGACAATATACGCTCGTCAATGTTATAAATGTAAACAGGAATAATAAGAGCACCACTGAGCGGGACAATATACGCTCGTCAATGTCTATAATGTAAACAGGAATAATAAGAGCACCACTGAGCGGGACAATATACGCTCGTCAATGTCTATAATGTAAACAGGAATAATAAGAGCACCACTGAGCGGGACAATATACGCTCGTCAATGTCTATAATGTAAACAGGAATAATAAGAGCACCACTGAGCGGGACAATATACGCTCGTCAATGTTATAATGTAAAGGAATAATAAGAGCACCACTGAGCGGGACAATACGCTCGTCAATGTCTATAATGTAACAGGTAAATAAGAGCACCACTGAGCGGACAATATACGCTCGTCAATGTTTATAATGTTAACAGGAATAATAAGAGCACCACTGAGCGGGACAATATACGCTCGTCAATGTCTATAATGTAACAGGATAATAAGAGCACCACTGAGCGGGACAATATACGCTCGTCAATGTTTATAATGTTAACAGGAATAATAAGAGCACCACTGAGCGGGACAATATACGCTCGTCAATGTCTATAATGTAAAGGAAATAATAAGAGCACCTGAGCGGGACAATATACGCTCGTCAATGTTTATAATGTTAACAGGAATAATAAGAGCACCGCTGAGCGGGACAATATACGCTCGTCAATGTCTATAATGTAACAGGAATAATAAGAGCACCGCTGAGCGGGACAATATACGCTCGTCAATGTTTATAATGTAAACAGGAATAATAAGAGCACCGCTGAGCGGGACAATATACGCTCGTCAATGTTATAATGTAAAGGAATAATAAGAGCAGCACTGAGCGGGACAATATACGCTCGTCAAGTTTATAATGTAAACAGGAATAATAAGAGCACCGCTGAGCGGGACAATATACGCTCGTCAATGTTTATAATGTAAACAGGAATAATAAGAGCACCGCTGAGCGGGACAATATACGCTCGTCAATGTTTATAATGTAAACAGGAATAATAAGAGCACCACTGAGCGGGACAATATACGCTCGTCAATGTTATAATGTAAACAGGAATAATAAGAGCACCACTGAGCGGGACAATATACGCTCGTCAATGTTATAATGTAAACAGGAATAATAAGAGCACACTGAGCGGGACAATATACGCTCGTCAATGTTTATAATGTAAACAGGAATAATAAGAGCACCACTGAGCGGGACAATATACGCTCGTCAATGTCTATAATGTAAACAGGAATAATAAGAGCACACTGAGCGGGACAATATACGCTCGTCAATGTTTATAATGTAAACAGGAATAATGAGAGCACCACTGAGCGGGACAATATACGCTCGTCAATGTCTATAATGAAAACAGGAATAATAAGAGCAGCACTGAGCGGGACAATATACGCTCGTCAATGTTTATAATGTAAACAGGAATAATAGAGCACCACTGAGCGGGACAATATACGCTCGTCAATGTCTATAATGTAAACAGGAATAATAAGAGCACCACTGAGCGGGACAATATACGCTCGTCAATGTTATAATGTAAACAGGAATAATAAGAGCACCACTGAGCGGGACAATATACGCTCGTCAATGTCTATAATGTAAACAGGAATAATAAGAGCACACTGAGCGGGACAATATACGCTCGTCAATGTTTATAATGTAAACAGGAATAATAAGAGCACCACTGAGCGGGACAATATACGCTCGTCAATGTTTATAATGTAAACAGGAATAATAAGAGCACACTGAGCGGGACAATATACGCTCGTCAATGTTTATAATGTAAACAGGAATAATAAGAGCACCACTGAGCGGGACAATATACGCTCGTCAATGTTTATAATGTAAACAGGAATAATAAGAGCACCACTGAGCGGGACAATATACGCTCGTCAATGTTTATAATGTAACAGGAATAATAAGCACCACTGAGCGGACAATATACGCTCGTCAATGTTTTAATGTAAATAATAAGAGCAGCACTGAGCGGGACAATATACGCTCGTCATTGTCTTGTAATTTATTTATTTTCTTTTTTATTAGTTTATTTATTCATAGGAAAATAGATAATTATTCAAATTCCTTCATTCATTAATTCTAAAATTAATTTTGAAATAGACATATCTTGGATATACGGTTTGAAATTTTACTCTGAATTTCATTCATTCATTCATTATTCATTCATTCATTCATTTTGGTGTAAACACATTCTGGAAATTATTTTTAAAAAATTTAGCATTTTATCCATGCTTACCATTAAAACATTAATAAGCTTTTAAAAGATAAATCTCTCTTATTTAGAATATTAAGAATTAAGAACACTCAGAGTGATGGATTATTTGGAACCGGTGGAGTCAGGAAAGCTCTGTCGGATCTGTTCCTGGACGAAGATTCAGGAATCGGCATGGAAAATGACAACGTAAGTTTGACATACATTTCATTGTAATCAAAGTACTGAAAAAACTGGGCACACTTTTTAATGTTCACTCTTAGTGCCATTTAGATTTTCATTGCTATATAAGTTGGCCTCGGTTTGAATTTTCGACGTGATTTATAATGTTATTTTAAAATCTTGAAATACACACATAATAAAAAAAACGTTGTTATCAAAGAACTGAAAGTATTGAACTTACGGCCTGCATTTTTAACTTTCACTGTTAAAGTCACACTGGATTTGCATTGCAACACAGAACATTGTTTCGGTGTTGAATCATCGACGCAAATTAGAATATAAATTTATAAGCGTTAGATCGTCACTAGAACAAGTATAAATTAAAAAAGTTTTTGCAATGTGGATAAACATATTCAGTATAGAATGTTTTGATGTGATATTTTGTTCTATGTCTATTTCTGTAACAATCACAGTCAATATTAGAAATATAATGAACTGTTCTTTCTTGCTTTTACAGGATGATTCGGTTAAATTTTTGACAATGTGATTAAAAGTGACACAGCTGCCATTTGTGGCACACTTGGGGTAAGTATCTATCTATTTGTATTTTTCAGATTTTATTTACAAATAAAAAATTAAAAACAGAATCCATTTTGCGTTCAATAATTTTGTATTTTTACTCCGCGATGAATTTTTGTTATCATATAACCTTGGTTTCATTTGTTATTTGTCCATTACAGGTTCAAATTGGACGACCATTTGCAAGTTTATCTGACACACCAACTTCCGGTGCTATTTACACATCACGGAAATTGAAGCGCCCTTTGAACAACGATTTTGATTGCGATTCTGCAGTTAAACGTCTGCGCCATAGTGACAATATGGTGTCGAGAAGAAGACCTGCTTTCAAACTCAGAAAAACTTTATTATGGGGTAAGCATAGATACTTGTAACCCCTTTATTACAAACCTGTATCTCTAAGTTTTAATGAGTGCTACCATGATACAGTAATAAATTACAGTAATAAGTGAAATGTTAGTAGGAAAGTCGACAATTATTTAACTTTATCATCAAGAATACACACACACACACACACACACACACACAACACACACACACGAGAGAGACCATTAAATGTTTGGTCAGCTAAACAAATACTTTTATTTTAACGTTTTTTACACTGTAGGATGAACCAAGGAAGCATGACGTACAGGCTGTTGTAGACAGACTCGCGGAGGAAGAAGATTTGGTCAGTGACGGAAGTGGTTCATACAGACTTCAAACCATCACCGGAAAACATCGCGACCTGAAAAATATTTCTAATACGACGGTAAGTGTCAATTTACGTTCTTCTTATATTGCCACGCTTATGTCTTATTAAATCACGAAGCCACTTTTATCTGTTAACCATTGTTATTGGTTCATTGTTGGATGCAAAATCTGTTTAGGCGCATCTGCACTAATAGACCTTTCTTTTAAATTATGCATAACTTCGCGAGAACAAATGAAAAAATCTAATGGTTTTTTTTCGTAGATAAACTTATCAGACGCATCTCTTTATAATATCTTTTACTCGATTGTCTCCCTGTGCCATCGTTCTTCAAGTTTATCGCCCCTGTCGGTATTATTTCTCTTCTCTGTAAGTTAACCATGATGTTTTTTCTTTTTAGGTGAAGGATTTAATAGAAGGAAAATATCACGATACAATCTCAGACTACAAGATAATAGATTGCAGATATCCATATGAATATGAAGGCGGACATGTACAGGTAAATATACCATATTTCATACCTAAATACGCGTTTTTGTCCAAGTGATGCCGGTTACATGAATTCACAAAAATTAAACGCTATTATCTACAATGTTATCTTCAATAGTTTCCATTAATTCTGTTCTTTGTCGGTCTCTTTTTTTTGTGAAAAAAATGGTTTATTCTTCTGTTTCTGCGGATAGGGAATTCTTAGATAAATTTACAGTCTATTACTATAGGTCATAATAAAGTCATGTCCAAAAATTTTCCATTCAATATGCAAAACGACAAGTTTAACAAATGCATTTCGTTATTCAAGATTATGTCAAACGAGCCTGCTACAGAGATACACACTAATAATAGAAACATTTGAAGCATTTAAGCAATTGTATAAAATAAAAGAAATATATTTGACAAATCTTTGCGTTATATATGTAAAATTTGCCGCCTCCTAAAACACTTGTACAACTTTTTAATTTTAGGGAGCAGAGACTATCTATACACGCGAAGCAATGGCGGAGTTTTTACACAAAATGTCACCCATAAAAATACCATCCTTATCTTCTACTGTGAATTTTCATCCGAAAGAGGACCAAAAATGTAAGTATTAAGTGTTATACTAGCAAATCAATCAAATCATTAATCACGATTAGGGAAATCACCTATTATGACATCATTATATCTATTTTCCGAGGTCGATCGAGTGATCATTCTTCTGGCTCTCTACGGTCTCATTCTATCATCAAACAAAACAAAACTTTTATATCCATTTCAATGGGTTTTTTTCAATTCAGCGATTTTAAAATAAGGTGTAGTGTATTTATACGAACACATTGAATTAAAAAAAATGATTATTTTGAATTTTCAAATATTTTTTATTCGGAATTGGATTTTTTTTATTCAATCATTTTAATTCTCAATTTATTTTCTTTTCGCTATTCAGGTGTAGATACTTGAGACAGAAGGACAGAGAACTTAACAGTGAAAACTACCCAGCTTTAAATTACCCTGAGATATATCAGATGTATGTCGGTTACAAAGACCTATTCCAGAATCACAAGGTAATATTTTCACGATATTTCCATTCTCAAGGTCTCAAAAAGACTTATGTACGTTTTCATGTGAAACATGTCCATTCTCTCTCTCTCACTACAACTTAAAAGCACGAGTTAATAGAAAGACAATGCCATCGATAAATTACCGA